>JARHVA010004642.1:925000-1332500 GCA_037957365.1 Torreya grandis | reverse complement strand
AGGACAACATTATTATATTAAATACTTGTTTATGGAAATGTGGTACTCATGGGGGTCCTTTAATGTGTTTTTGATGGCTTTATGGTCCTTTTAAGGTGAATTATTATCATTTAAGGGTCAAATACTCCACCTTTTAGATAATATATTTAGCTTCAAGGGGAGATTTCAAATGAATATCATTTCAATACTTATTAAAATATATTATAACATTATAAAAACCTAATTTAGGATATCATGTACCTTCACAACATTATTAAAACTTTTAATCAATCCATACCTTGAACATATTAAATACACTAGAAAGGTTCATGATGAATCATCAATTACGTCATTCAATAATCTCCACCATGGCACATTTAGACTATTGAGACCACTTAAAGGCCTATTATGGACCTTCAAACATGTATAAACACTAGTAAGACACTTTAAACAAGTTTAAAAAGGGATTAATTATAACCACCATGATGTTTTCTTGGCATGACATAACACTAGACTTATTGTCCTTGACATGACAACAAGTGACTTCCTTTAAACTACCTTGACTCATCAAAATATAGGAGAATAGTGAAGTCTTAGTTGTAATATGGTATTAAATAATTATTTTTACTCATTTTTAGGCCTGAGGATAGAAATTAGTCAACATTTATGGTGACTTTGAGGGCTTGACCTGCCTACTGGTCAAGAGGACCCATGATCTTTTTTCTTATCACTCATGATTAGATGAATACCCTTGAATACACTTTTACTTTGCCTAATACCCTTTATAACTTGAGTACTAAACAAACTCACAATACATAAAACAATAATAAGAAACAATAAAGACACACAATAACATATAACAAGACAAGCAAACAACTAACAAACGTGTAGTAGCACTTAGAGGAAATAAAATAGCTACTATGTACAAGAGAGTTTGGTGCTTCTAATAGTAATACTTGAGGAACATCCCATTGATATGGATATTAAATTCCTCACCACTCAATCTATATAATTTTAAGTCATTTCTCTCCTTATAGTTGGTAATGATATATGGCACACTCTAAAGACTATAAAATTTTGAATGTCTACCTAGCTTGGCAAGGTCCTCATCCCACTTAAGTAAAATATCACCTTGTTGCAATATATTTTATGAGGCTCTCTTTCCAAATTATCTCTTAACTTGGTATTGGTTATAACACATGGCATGCATGGCACCATCTCTTATCTCTTCCATCTCCCTCAACTCATTCATCCTCACCTCCATTGCATCATTATCCATGAATTCAAGTTGGTGTGAAAGTTTCAAGGTTGGGAGATCAAGTGAAATGGGAAGTTTTGATTATTTAACATAAATAAGGAGATAAGTTGAGTGGCCAATATAATTCTTAGGATTAATCTTATTTTCCCATAAGTTAGTCCTTAACTTGGTGTGCCAATACCTTTGGTTGTCCTGTATTGTCCTTTTATAATCCTAATCAAGTTCTTATTGGTGGACTTTGCTAATATAATTCCCTATGGATAGTATTTGGGTGAATATTTGAGTTAGATACCATGATTAATGAAGTGACCCTAAATCTAGTCACTAGGCTATCATAAAACTCCAAAATTGAGTTCTCATTTGCCTCCTTGAGTGAAGATGCCTCCACCCACTTAGTAAAGTAATTAGTAGATGATAAAACCCACTTATTTCCATCAGTATATGGTGGATGAATCACACCTATAAATTCTAGGCCCCATTTCATGAAGGGCTACTCAACTTAAATGGGTTTTAGAGGAAGATAAGCTAGTCTTTGTTTGTCAGTGAACATAGCACGTTTGGGAAACCTCCTAACCCAAGTATGGGAGTCCCTAATTAAATTTGGACAAAAATATACTAATATTATTATATTTTATGTCATATTATTGGATTCAAAGTTCCCTCCTATATGCCCATCATGAAACTAATCTAAAATTTTGTCAACTTGACTAATCTCTACACATCTCAAAAGCATGCCACCAAGGTTCTTATTGAATATTACCCCATAAAACAATATATAAGGGATCAATTTTAGTCTATATATACTCCTCCTTGTCTTATATAATCTTATGGGATTTTATCCCATTTGGAGGAACTTCACTATGTCTTGGGTTTAGCTGTAAGGAGAAATAGTTACAGCTGCTTGTTGATCATCTTAGACTACCAAAACCACTTCTTTATCCTCCTTATCATCTATTTCAAGGTGATCATAAATTAATCTACCTATTATCAGATTATTAACCTTCACCTCTACATCATACTCCATGCACTTGGTCACCCAACCAACCCTCTTCTCACTCAAGTCTTTATTGAGTATGAAATCTTTGATACTAGGGTGAACCACCATTACAAAGATCTTATTGTTAGACACCATGTGTTTGAAATTATTTAGGCCTCTCATGACATCAAGGGACATGTTTTTTAAAAAAATCATACCTCTCCCCATACCCATAAAACACTTTAATTAATGATTCTATGGGTTGTTATAGGCATTCACTATTTTGTTTCATGAGCATAGAAAAAATAGTATCACTTGTAGATAAGGCATAAATAAACAAATATTTTGTAAAATAAAGGTTGAGGGGTGTGGAAGTTTGGAAAATGGCCTAATTGATGGCCTCAAAACTTCTCTTACCTTATTTTATCCATGAAAATTCCTTATGTTTCTTAAGTAGGTGAGTTAGTGGCCTCACCAATTTTGCAAACCCGGGGATGAATCTTCTAAAGAAGTTGATTTTGCTCAAGAAACTTTATAATCCCTTCTTGTGTTTGGGAAATGATAAATAAAGGATTTCCTCTATTTTTTTAAGTTTAGTGGAGAGACCATATTTTGATACAACATGTCCTATAATCTTTCCCTCATAGATTGAAAATATATATTTTTGGGGTTCAAAGAGACCCCAAACTGCCTACACCTATCAAACACCAACCTCAAATGTGTCAAGTGATCCTTGGGATCCTTAGATAAAATAGTGATCTCATCAAGGTAGATGAGCACCATCTCATTTATGAACCCTTTAAAGGCCACATCCATTACAATTTAAAAGGTATCCCTATATTGGACAGTCCAAAGGACATCTTCTTGTATGCATAAGTGCCCCACTTGGTTGTGAAGGTAGTTTTGTGTTGATCTTCCTTCCTCACTAAGACCTGAATGTATTTAGAGTATCCATCAAGAAAATATAACCTTTGTGAACCTAAAACTCTCTAAACAATTAGATCCATATATGGTAGAGGGTGGTAATCTCTTAGTGACACCTTGTTCAGATCTCTAAATTCCACACACAACATTATCTCTCCATTCTTCTTCGTCACAGGCACAAGATTTTCCACCAATGAATAATTTTTGATGGGGAAGATAATATTAGTCTAAATAAGCTTTTTCAACTCCTTCCTCATAAGGATCTCAATATTTAGGTTGACTAGCCTTTATTTTTGTCTCATAGGTTTATCACTCTCCTCCAACTCTATGGTATGTTGAGATAACCTAGGTTCAAACCCCTTCAAATAATTATATTCCCAAGAAAAAACATCTAAAAATTCTTGTCATAATGCTATGAAGGCTACCTTCTCCTCTTTGATATCCACCTTTCCTAACTTGATTAGCTTGTCTTTGAATATGATAAATTTTTCATAGTGTTCTTCTTTAGTGTAAATACTTACCTTATCCTTAGCTGGTCATATTCATTGAATATTCTCTCTAATGTTACCAAGCCCTTAAATAGCTTATTTTTCCTTAATTGGATAATCTAGTCCCCATATTGATGTTGCAATCTATCTTGATTATTTGAGAACAATTCTACCTCAAGTTACAATAAATAAACAATTTTATTATCACTTTTAATACTTTACAACTCACCTTATTGTTAGGCACTGAAGGCCTTCATACCAATTTGATTTGAGACTTCTCTTTGATATCTTTGACCCCACTTGGTATGTCATATTGTGCTCTAATGAAAACTAACCAGTTTTCATGTTGATTGGCCTCTCTAAGAATGAAGTGAATGTAAAAGGCTTGATATTCCTCCATGAGTTCCCAAACATTGTGTTTTTAGGCCTTCAAGATTGGATTCTTGACTTCACTTATATATCTTACTTTCTAGACCACTAATTCACTATCTCCCATAGCTTGCATGAGTTTGATGCATCTCTTCCTTGCCTATTATAACCTATGGATAAGGGCTTCATATTATGATGTATTAGAGGTTAAACTAAATTGAAACCTTAAGATAGAATAGTATTTTTTCTTGGATGGGGAGACTAGCACAACACATGCCCCACTTCCATTCTTGGATTTAGACCCATCAAAGAACAAGTTCCATACCCCTTCATGCTCTTGGCTTGTGCTAATGAAACTTGGTATTTTGGGTCCTTATTCATGCATGAATACACACCCAAACCTAAATACTCAATAATTTTATATAAGTATCATAACCATTATTGTATGTTTCCCATTCATCAAGGAGAAAATCTAATATGCCTTTTAGTGGTTCCATGGGTTATTGGTCATTGGGGTGCTCATCCTCATCCAACATAGTGTAATTGAAATTTGATAAGTTGGTCATGTAGGGTTTTAATTGGAACCTATAAATAGGTTTAGACCTTATGGTAACCTTTATCCCATACCTGGTCCTAAAAGCCATGTAAGATCAATCAGAAGAGAGATACCCCCTATTTTGGCTTTGAAATCCCTAGATAAGTATAAGAAAAAGTAGGGAGGGAGTTCACCTACTATCACATCATAAGATATAGTGAAATTATTACAAGAAATCAAGATTATTTTAAGGTATTTAAGAATACCCATGCTCTTGGTAGGAGACCTATATAACTGTAAAACCCCTTTTGTATTTGGTTCATATTTTAGCCCTAATTTATTAGCTATAGACTTAGGCATGACAGAAGTGCTAACCCCACTATCTATCTTGTAAATATACAATAGGTAATCACCTATAATGATTGAGAGGTATAATTTAAGTGGTTTTACTACCTTAGGTTCTTGTGACTCATGAAGCTAATTGGAATTAGTGAGGACTGCACTTACTTTTTTTGCTTGTTTGTCCAAGACATGGAGTTTGGAAAGTTCTTCTTGAAGGAGGTCCTTTTTCCCCATAATAAGTAAGGTATCCCACATATGGATATTGATATGGTAATTATTCATCTAATCTAAAATTATAATATGAGGGTTGGCTACCTTGGACTGTAATTTAGGAGAAGAAATATTGCTTGGAGTTTGTCTGAACTAAGGTATGAAAGGACCTTTCTGATTCTACCCTTTTCCATCTTGTATTTTTTGAGTTGATGGTGTCTTATGAGTTGAATATTGAGTGGTAATCCCTTGAGGTTTTTTATAGGTTAGAGAGGCTATCTTTTCAATTCCTAAACCATCAACAACTACCCTTATCTTAACCCTTATATAGGCTGCAATGAATTTGTCTTCTTTAGCCACATTCTAACCTTGATTTGTAGCCACTTTTGTAAAGTAGTGTTCACCTCCTTGGAAGTTAAAAAAAGTATTTTTAGAATGTGATCTTCTCCCACTTTCCCATTATTTACTTGGCATCTTAGCTTGAGTCATGGAGTGTCTCCATTTGGTAAAGGAGGACCTTGTTTGTGTTATGGAGGAGGTTGATTATCATGTGATGGAAGAGAAACACCTTGTTGCATTAAAGATGTTTGACACACATCACCACTTGGTTCCATTTCCATATCATGTTATTTTCCCCATTAATTAATCCATTGACCCTCTTGAGCATAATTATTCTAATTTGGGACTGCAACTCTAGAACTACTAGTAGCATTAGGGTTATAGTTGTTATAAGGTCTTACTTGTGTAATCTACCCTTGAAATTGTTAATTAGGCTGATAGGGAGGTTTTTTATACTGGTAGAGATGATATGGAGAATGGTAGGGTGATTGATAAGGTGTATTGGGGGAATTTGATGCCTTTCTAAGGCCACTATCTTATAATTTTGGGCCTTGAGTAGCCCTTTTATCTTGCCTAATATGTCCACTTAATTGCCATCTACTTAATCATAATTGGTTGGGGATACTAATGGAGTAATGGTAGGCATAGGGGGTTGTATTTATAAGAATATATTAATGAGGGGTCTTGGAGTGAGCCTACCTACCTAGATTAGGAAATTTTCTACCCTTATCGCTACCTCATAAGCTTTTAGTAGAGTACTTCTCCCCATGGATTGTATCATTACTACCACATCATAATTTATAGATCTTAGGAATTATAATAATGCATAATTGGGGGTGGGATTGATGACTATGGGGATCATATCCTAAGTTTTTTGAAACTTATAGTTTAAATCCACCATAAACTCCTATGGAGCTCTATTAATTATGGTAAATTGTTCCACCAAAGAGAGATGGTCACTCCTATCCTCAAAATGTTTACAAAAATTCTCCCCAAACTCATCCTAGGTATTTATGGATGTAGGTTTTAATCCCCTATACTAGTAGAGTGTCTTACCCCTTAAGGACATTGTTAATAGTCTCATAGCCATATTATCTTGTGTCACATTATGGACTGAGAACAAATTGGCTATATCTACAATATGTTCTATAGGGGTAGTTGAGTTCTCTCCTATGAAATAGGGAAGGATTTTAAGGTTAGTAAGTATGTCATCAAACTGATTGAGGTTTAAGGGGCTACCACCATTTAAAGGCATAAAGGATTGAATTATAGGCATAACCATTAGAGGTATAGGATTTGTAGTATAGTGTTTTTCTGGGAAGAATTAGTAGAGTTAGGGCATATGGGATTGGGATTAAACCTAATATATATACTTATCATAGTAAAGTCTAATGGCAATCAATAAACTTAATGTCCTTACCTTTTGAGGAAGATCTTGTGACCACTTTTTGCATGTAACTTGATTGTAGATCTAACACTAAGTACTTGAAGATTTATAATGTTCTCCAAGGCCAAAAGTGTGTGTTCCAAGTCACTTGAATGTTGGTCCAACTAGGCATTCTAGAAATATTATCACTCCAAGATGCACCCTTTAAAGGAAATAGTTCAATTCCCTTCAATCTTGGACTAACATGAGATTAGCCTAAAGGTTATGGGTAACCTATAGGAAGATCAAACCTCTAGTTTATGTGGTTATCTCCCTTAGTACATCAACTTAAGATCTCTTCCTAGAACCTATTTATGTTGGGATGAAAAGGGGTAGAGTGAAACATGAAAATAAACCTATTCTAAGGATGGTGATGTAATAATGTTCATTTTATCCTTTCTTGATTGATCTTAAACAACACTTTATGAATCAAATGAAAGACTAATGACTAAAAAAAATTCTTAATTAACTCCTAAACATAAGTTTTTCATGTAGAGGCTATGTGTAAAGTTGGAAACTTGAATACAATAGAAGGAAGGCCTATTTGAGACACTATCAACCAGTTCACTCTTAAATGCAGCCACCATATTATAACACACCACATGACCTACATATGATGACCCCATAGAAACTAAGTGAAAGGGATGACCTTCAAATGAAAACAAACATCACACATATATAATTAAATAACCATAACACACACTAATGCTAATAAATATGTCTACAATAAATATTTTATTATTGATTCTCAAGGTTTGAGTTAAAATTTGGTAGAGTTTTGTTATACCCAGTCAATGGATGTCAAACAAAGGCATTGATTTTCAAGGTTTGAGTTACAATTTGGTAGAGTTTTGTTATACGTAGTCAATGGATGTCAAACAAAGGCCTCAAGTCTTGAATATAAAAAAATGTGAGAAAGATATAGGAGGTAATATTGGTGTAGAAGTTTCATGAAGAGGCCATTCACTCAGGAGTTACAATCATCCCTTCACACCCCACCATGTGTTACTTGGGTTGACTAGCACTTTGAATGAGCACCTTAGAGCATTGAGGTCTATTTTTAACAAGGTTTGATTCATAAAGAGTCCATTCACACCATAATTATTTAATTACATTTCCTTTTATCATTTATTAAGCATTGAAATAGGTATAATTAGGCCTTCTCCATGAGAAATTAAGTAGTTTCCTTTTCTTACATGTTAGCCATGTTTAATAAATTGCCAACATATTTCATAATGACCATGAACATAGAGTTATCTCACATCAAGGGTTATTTAAATATGTTTTATAATGGAAAATTAACTTAATTATGCCCTTCTACACCCATTATCTTCTCCATTTTATTGGCTAAGTAGGCTTATGAACAAGTAGCCTAGTCTCTTTCCCATTCACTATTTGGCTGACTGTGAGAACTGGATCAGACCTCTAACCTAACTAAATTTTAAAAAATTAACCTAAACCAAATTTATATACTATGATTTAGACCTTTAAATTAGTTCACACTTTCAATCTCACTCCACTTATATGATTAGGTCACTTCTTTCATGCACTCTGAGACTACTTATTTGGTGAAGGTTTTTAGAAGTGTTTCAAAGCATATTTTTGTAAATATTAATATTTTATAAGGTGAAAAAAGTTTAAAACCACCCCATCCAATGATTGGTAACCTATTACTAAGTCTTTCACTTCATATCCTAATCAAAACCATGAAAACTTGTAGTTTTTAGAAGTGTATGTACATTATTCATACAGACCATTACCCTGGTAAAAGCCTTATCTAAGTGGAATAGATGACACAAGTATTTTCCAAGTAATTCTAATGCCTTTGGATGCATTCTCTAAAATATTTCTAAGTGGGTCCTTATTATGGTTTTAAGGAGGTTTAAGAGGGTCTTGGATGCTAAAAAATGGTTCATAGAGGTTGGAGCCTTAACCTCTAAACTAATTCCACTAATATATTATAGACAAAGCCCCCCATCTCTTCTAAAGTGCTTAGCTCCCCATGCACTAGCTTTGTATAGTTGTGATCTTTCTAACTTGCCTTTTAGATGATAAATATGCATTTTAAGAAATCTTGAGGTATCTTTAGGCCAAAATGACTAGATGTGACTTCTCCCCTACAAACCAAAGTGACTTACATATCTAAAATAACATGATGATCATATTCATGAAGTTTTGAGATGTCACTTGATCCCCTTTTATCCTCTATTCTAACTTTTAAGTGGTATTTTATTAATTAATGTACTATATCCACAAGTATGAGTGTAGGGTTTCTAAGTTTTGACCTTAAGCTAAAGCTATGAAAAACCTAGCCACTTTATCTATCATGAAAATCACCTCTAGGGACCCTTAGAGTATCTGTATTAGCTTGATCAAGACATATACCTCATGTTTCATGTATACAATCTCTCACTTGGACACTTAGGCTTGTCTACAAGAGTTACCAACCATGGAGGCCCTTGAGGGTGGCTAATGTGAGATCATTTGGGAACTTTGGGATTCTCTCTCCTAAAAAACCTATGGTGTATGCAAATCTTTTCCAAATCCTTAATTATAGGCTTAATATAGCTTTCTCAAGCCTAATTCATAAATTATATCCCCTACACATGCTAACCAATAGGTCATTTGAGTGGTTAGGAGGCTTGGAGAGACCATTAGCACTATCTCATAACTTAATTGCTCCATTTGAATTCATTTGGAGGTGTATCTCCTTCATCAAGCATGGGCTAGGGTTTAATAAGGGTTTTGTAGGTTTACCATCTTAATGATGATTCATACAGTATGGACCTCAAAACCAAAACTTATTGTTATGAACTTTTAGCCCACTAATCCCTTCATATAGTTTGGACTATGATGCAATTCAAACTAGGTAGCCATCCTTTAACTAATATCACCATCATGTGAAGCCTTGGGGGTTTATTATGTCTTCTTCTCCCTGAGACTCTCTTTTATTATATGCTCTTGTCGCTATCATTTGATTCAATCATGCACTCTAGGTTGACTGAGCATGGTCAATTAACTATATATGCTTGCACCATTTTATTTAGTCACCTGTTCAAACCATCTTATTGATATTTCATGATTCTCATGCTTGATTACTAACCTAGTCCAAGTTATCTCCTTTCTATGGTATAATTGGCCTCATTTTAATATGGAACACAAACCATAAATATCTCTATAGGTAGTGGTCTATGCACATTGACTGTTAAGAGGGCTTATTGGTAGGTCTTTGAGTAAAACTTTGTCTTTAGGTCATCTTTGAGACCCTAAGGGGTATAACTTGAATTTGAGACCCTCCCTTTAAGGTAGACACCTGATTGATCATGTCCCCTTGCTTGTACTAAAGGATCATCTACATATAGTGCCTTTGAAGGACTTTAAAAGGTGGACCTAGGCTATTTCCTATAGGTGGTGATCATGATTTTCAAAAGGTTTATGACTGTGTAGGCTCATTTCCTCCTAGTACTGATGATGTTTGATAGCATTATGGAGTATCTAGACCTTGTTCACATGTATTAGGATTTAGTAGAGGATGTAAACCTATGAGTGATGATTGTGAGGTCATTTGAGAACTTTAGAACTTGGAATGTAGGTCTTAAATTGAGGTAAGTTGACTGTGACAAGGTTTTCAAATGATAGTCTCTTGAGGGATTGAATTGAACTATGAACTCACCCCCAAAATTATCTTCAATGAACTTAGACATATACACACACATATCTAATATAATTAAACACTTTGAGGTCATCAATCAGGCATACACTATGAAAAATAGAAACCTAAGATTTTCCAAAAACCTCAAACTCTGTTAAAAACCCTTAAACTTTGCAAAATAAGACTCCCAAGGTGTGTGAGAGATAAATGGTGGTTTTTAGGCCTATGAGGACTATTATTAGGTTTTAAAATGTTGAGATAAGTGTATTTTTATGTCAATACAACATTGATTTTTTGTCCTTTACTATGTTTTGATAGCCTCTAAGCTACTATCATACAACATACTCCCTTCTCTTGCAGTGAAACTCAAACCTACTAACAATATTCACTTGGAGACACCATTTGAGAGAGTAAAAGGTCTATATGAACATTAAAATTGAACCAAGAAAACATGAATAACTTCAAGACACCATTATTAAACCTTAAAACACTATTCACCTTTAGTTGTATACACTGAACACTCTCTCACCAATGAAAACTTGTTTTTAGCCTACAGATAGTGTTAGCTTAAAAATTTATCACTCTTATAGGCCCACACATGAAAATCAAAGGTTCTGTATGTCATGGAATGTCTCTACATAACTATAGTAGCCATGATAAACCACTAGTTTGATCAAAAAATACAAAAACACATTGAAATTAGTTCTTTTATTTTTCACTGTGCAAATGAAGATGGTAACCAGGTTACTCAATTTCTTGCCATTTATTCATAAAACATAGAATACCCATCCTAAAAAAAATTATTTTGATTAGAAGGTCATCAAGTCTACTTTATTTTTCCAAGATCCTAAACCTTCACCCCCTCTCTCATATACAGACTGAGCACAAGCTTGAAGTGCTCTCAATGTCTACTAAAGAGTTTAGTGGAAGAAGTTAAATTTTTTTTGGCTCTTTGGGCCTTGAAACACTTGGATTTATTCATCATGTACTATGTTGAACTCCCCTTGTAGGCCCCCAACTCCATTTGATCAAATTCATACTATATAGATCTATACCCCTTTGAAGGAGGAGGGAAAATAGGGGTCAAATAATTTATCAAAGTTAATGGTATGACTTGGGGAGTTGAAGAAACACATTTTCATGGGGACCATATAATGTCAATTAAAGGTTTTAACTTATGAAAAGGACAAAATTAGTATATGAAACACTTGGTTATGGCAATGTGGTACTTGTGGTGCCCTTAAAGGTATGTTTTATGGCTTCAATGGCCTTTTAAGGTCAAATATTATCATTTAAGGGTTAAATACTCCACCTTTTAGATCATATATGTAGTTTCAAGGGGATATTTCAAATAAATATCATTTTAATACTTATTAAAAGACCTTATAACCTTATAAATACCCAATTTGGGATATCATGTACCTTCACAACATTATTAAGACTTGTAATCAAGCCATACCTTACACATATTGAATACACTAGAAAGGTTCATGATGAATCATCAGCTACATCATTCAATCATTTCCACCATGGCACATTTAGACCATTGAGACCACTTAAATGCTTATTATGGACCTTCACACATGTATAAACACTAGGAGGACACTTTATATAAGTTAAAATAGGATTAAGGATAACCACCATGATGTTTTCTTGGCATGACACATCACCAGACCTCTTATCCTTGACATGAAAATGAGTGACTTCCTTTGAAATACCTTGACTCATCAACAAATATGATAATAGTGAAGTCTTAGGTAGACTAGGGTAGTCAAGACTTAGATTGACTCCTTTCAAGGCCTGAGGGTAGAAAGTAGTCAAAACTTTCCTAATATTTAAGTATTTCATATAAATTCTAGATACATGACTCAAGTACAGGTCCAAAGGCTCTTTATTCTACCTTAGACCTGAAGACATAAAATCCTCTTTTATTTATTATTTATGGTGTTCATAATTTATGTTACGTGATATGTATACTTCTATAATAAGTTGGAGATCCTAATAAGAAATTCTAGTTTGGAAAAAATTTTCTAACCCTAATCCAAAATTCATGTTTGAATTCCTAGATTAGGGATATGAATTCATAATATTCCTTGTCCAAGGCACAATTCTAGGTGTCAATAATAGACTCCTTTCCTACCTTATCATTATTTCCTCTTTTTACAAGTTGTGCATCCTTGTCTTACTCTATAACCTCCCTGCTCAGAACTAATTTGTTTTTTTCATGATATAATGGCATTTTGTGAATCATAATTAATTTTAAAAATAAATAATAAAAGGTGAATTAATTTTCCCACATGACCATAGTGATAAATTTAGGTGTATGTCTAAATCCCATTCATAAAGCTTCTTTTGGAAGTAAAGGTTGTGCATGCATATGATTGTTTCAAGGAAAATTGAATTAAGAGGTCATGTCATCAACAACCTTGATGAAAAGTGGAAAATTATTATTCAATCAAGGGGCCAATCCATGAATCCATGTGGGGTTTATTGCACCCTTTTCTATCATCCACTCAAAGTAGAAAATAATGCACCTTCCTCAATTTTAGAAAGATTCATTTCCTTTCAAATTTTCATTCATTCTCTCCATCCTCTTCATAATCCATTTATTAGAATTCAAACCCCATTATGATTATCTTTTAATCTCAAAATAATTGGCATGTAATATTTTATTTTTACTCATTCATGGTAGTAATCAAGAATAGTATATCACTAATGAAATGGGGTAACTTCATCTTATGAGTTAGTTTTAGGGTTAAGGTTTGTGTCAATCACATATTAGATTTGGTTAATGTTTTTTACCCATGAAGTGGTGATTTCTCTTTCAATACTTAATCCAAAAAGCATTTATATATTTCCAATTCTCTTTTGTGTTTTTTATTGGTTTCTTTGTGTGTTTGGTTTTCGTAATATGCTTTTAGATCTATTGTAAGGAGAAGCTAGGAAGTAGTGATTCAAGGTCTAAGCACTTATCATATCAATGGTAGACTAAGGAGTGATTGATATACACACCAACAAATTGAAATGGATTTCAATCAAATAAATCTAGTTTTTTTTCTATTAAACTGATATCCTTCTTTCAATTTAAAGCTAGAGTAACTAAATTCAAGGCCTAGAGGAATGTATGAAATAATAGATGACAATTGCATGGAACATAATAGTAAAATTGTAAAAAATCTATATGGGCATAAAAATTAGGCTGGATAGTATGATATAATACAATCACACTAAATTATACATAGATATATGGAATGATTATTTTTTAAATTTTCTAGATGTCATATAATACATATTTTCAGCAATTTTTAGTGTTTTTCAATGTTTTCATTATATTCATCTATTTTCATGATTTTTTTTTAATTTTCTCTCTATAAAGCACCAAATTTTGTTACATCTATAATTCAACAATAGATTCAATTTTTTAGCATTGGATAGACTAATTTTTTGTTAAAAAAATGGTTAGTTTATCTAATATAATGTTGGAAGATAACTAAAAGTTTTCTAGAAATAATTATGACCTAGAAAAAATAAATGATACTATTTTTTATCACAAGTGTTTGGATTAAATTATATTAGGGAATGAAATAAGATTAAAAACTTTAAAATACGATCAAAATAAGTTTGATGGATAGAATAAAAAAGCATTGATGTTTATAAAACCCTTTGTGACTGAGGAAATGGTACCATAAGTGCAAAGTGTGGATGAAAAATCAATTATTTGGAAGTGATTTAAGGAGTTTCATGAAATTTTAAAACAAGGTAGAACCTTCTTCCCTAATAAATTATTTCTTTCAATAAAAATGCATGAAAATGAATCTTTAACTACCATTTGGTAAAGATCAAGGATATTAGAGAACAATTGAAATCTATTGGGGAAAAAATAAAGAAAAAGACAAAGTGATAATCATTAACATGAGTTTACCATATTCAATTGACCATTTTAATTAAACCCTAAATATTATGGTTATTAATGTTGACCTAAAGTTTGAAGATTTTAGCACTAAACTCTTACAATAAGACAAATGGAAAAATAAATTTGATAATATCACCAGGAATGAGGGTTTAGAGATGGATTTGAAAATAAACTTCAAGGGAAAGGACAAGTTGTTAACCAAAATGAAGGAGGAAAAGGAGAGGGTAGTAAGAATTTTTTCAAGAAGTAGTTATGGGATGAGTAAAAAAACAAAGGGCCCAACAAGCATGTCAATGTTGTAGAACATAGGGAGGAGGAGAATCTCTTTATGTTTATCATTGGGAGTTGATAAAATAAATATATTAGGGTTGGTTTATGTTTTTTTACCCTATAGTGATAGCTACTCTTCAATAACTTATCCAAAAAGTATTTATATATTTAAAGTTATCTTTTGTGTTCTTGCTTGGTTTCTTTGTGTGTTCATTTTTTATAATATGGTTTTAGAGCCATTATGAGGAGAAGCTAAGAAGTAGTGAGTTAAATCCTAAGCACTTATCAAACCAATGGTAAATTGAGGAATGTTTAAGATACACACCAATAAACTAAAAGGGATTTTGAGCAAAGAAAACTAGGTTTTTTTTGTTTTTTCAATTCAACTAGAATCAATTTTTTAATTTAAATCTAGAGTAATTAAATTAAAGGTCTAGAGAAACATATGAAAAAATATATGAAATTTATATGGAACATCATAGTAAAATATTATAAAAGATGTAAGGACATACAACATTAGGCTAAATAATATGATATAATATATTCACACTAAAGTGTACATAACTATATGGAATGGTGCTTTTTCAATTTTTACATATATTCCATAGTACATATTTTCAACAAATTTTAGTGTTCTAAAACAAAAATTATATTCATTAGTTTTCATAAAGAATTTTTATATTTTATCTCCATAAAATACAATTTTTTGTTAATTCTATACGCAAGCAGTAGATTTAAGTGCTGAAATTTTGTGCAGGATAGTGATAAGTTTGTATAAATCAATCCATTTGCACATTTTCTCCAGCAGATAGGCTAAAAGTTTTTGTTGAAAAATGGCTAGTTTATCTAATATAGTGTTGGAAGATAACTAAAATTTTTGTAGAAATTATTTTAATACCTAAAAACAAAAAATTATATTATTTTTTATTATAAGTGTTTATATCAGGTATTAGGGAATGAAACAAGATCAAAAAATTTAGTAAATGATCAAAACAAGTTTGATGGATAGAATAGAAAAGCAATGACGCTAATGAAACTATTTGTGTTAAATGAAATGCTACCATAATTGAAAAGTGGGGATGAATATTCAATTATTTGAATTGATTTAAGGAGTCACATGAAACTTGAGACAAAGGTAGAGCCTTATTCCTTAAGAATTTATTATTTTCAATCAAAATGCATGAAAATGAATCTTTACAAGACCATTTAATAAAGACCAAAGATATTAGGGAATAATTGAATGTTAATGGAAAAAATGGAAGAAAAATACAAGGTGATAATCACTCTCATGAGTTTTCCATATTTTTTTAACATTTTATTTAAATCCTAGACATTATGGTTATTGACATTGACCTAAATTTTGAAGAATTCAACACTAAATTCTTACATCAAGGTAGGTCAAAAAATAAATTTGACAATAGTAACAGGAATGAGGGTTTAGAGGTAGATTTGGAAAAATACACAAGGGCAAGGGACAATTTGTTAATAAAAATTATGGAGGAAATGGATAATGTAGCAAGAAGTCTTGTAGGAAGTGGTTATGAGATGATGGAAAAAATTAAGGGCCTAAAATTCACACTAATGTTGGAGAACATAAAGAAGAGGAGGAGATATTTATGTTTATGGTTAATAAGTAAATAAATAAATATATTTTTATGCATCTCACCATTTTACCAATAGGAAATATTGGTATATTAATTACATTGATAGGCATTCTACAATGGTAGCAAGGGTAGAGCGTAATGTAGTAAGTTGTTGATAATTATGTTTGACCTTAAATTTGGCATATATGTGACCATCACTTATAAAATTTTTTTCCTTGGATAATTCAATCAAAAAAACATAATATCTTGGCCATATAGTGGATTTTAGAATATTTTTTCCCAAAAATATTTTTTTGAGTTGTATATAGTGGTGTGGCTAGATTGATGCCATTTATTAGCAGTCAATTAGAAATTAGTGGAGAATGTAATGAAATTAATAATAAATGTGATATGTGAAAAATCCAATATAATAACCTTGATATTGATATCCCTTGGCATATTTTAGATAGATTTATTTAAACTATTTGTACTAGTTATGTTGCTAACGTATATCCTATTGACTATATGGTTTTTAATGGTTCCTAGAAGGAAAAGGAAACATGCAGATAACCATTTCAACTAAATTTTTGGTATTACTTAATGTATACTATGTTCAATTAACGTATAAGAATATACTTTTTATAAGTTATATTATGAAAAACAACCCCCATTTACATGTGATTTTTAATAATCACAAATGTTATAGTGTTGATAAGATTAATAAGTAGACAGTCTTAGTATTTAAGACCATGGGTATTTTAGGTTGGTTGATGCAAGGGAAGAAAAAGGGGAGATTTTATAGAAAAGAGTGGTCAATATTGTAGTTCACTTTGGTATCAAAGGTATGGGAATTTAAATTTTAAATATTTTTCTTATTTGGCTAGATAAAGTTTGGTAGATTTAGAATCAAATAGGAGTTTATGGCACCTGCTAGGGTGGGAAACAACACAATGTTTCACTTTATGAAGGATAATATTACAGAGCTAATTATATCATTCAATAGATCCATGCTAACACTTTGGGCATATTGAAGACAACATTTATCTCTAGTGCCAAGTATTTTTTTTATTGTCAATGACTTTCCAAGAAAAATGTGGGCATAATTTTTCAAGAAAAAAAGATGAAATTGATAAGTCCAAACATTTTAAGATCATGGTAGAGAAAAAATTAGGGAAGATTACCAAATTCCTTAGATTAGATAACAAAGGTGATTTTTTTCTACAAAATCCATTGATTTTGTACTCAAGAGGGCATCTAAAGGAAATACACCACACACTACACTCAATATCAAAACAGAGTGGTTTAAAGGAGAAAGTGTACCATTATGGAGAAGTTAAGTTTTATGTTAGATAACAATTTTGTTCTTAATAAATATTTCATAGATGTAGTACACACATCAGTGTATTTTCTCAAACAGCCTACAATAAAAGTAGTACATAAGAACTCCAAAATAAGCATGGTCTAGACAAAACCCCAATGTAAGTCATGTTAATTATTTTCTAGTTAAATTATTTATAAATTAACTAAACTCCATGGAAAATAAAATAAAACTATACTCACAAGATACATTGACAATCATAAAGCATATCAGTTGGTTGATGTTATAATTAAAAAACATGTGTTAGTCATGATGTGGTAGTTGATGTAAGTGCAAGTTGTTCCAAGAAATGAAAGAAGAAAATTAAATATAAAAGTGTCTATAAATGATGATAAATTTTCTATAAAATTAGGTATGATTTATGTTAAACATCACCCTGAAGGTGGGATAGATGTGACATTTATTCTCATGCAATTTTCATCCAAGAATCTATTGAAAATAATCTAAATCAATAAGAAAACAATGTTGATTTGGAGGAGGCAAAGAAAATACCAAAATAATGGCACAACATTATTAGTGATGTTTATTTAGATTAGATTCCTAATATGAGGGTAGAAGGAATACCAAAAAGAATTAAGACATCTTATATAATGAAATGTTTTTATAGCTAACCTTGAATACTCCTTTGACCTGAGATATATGAAGAAGCTACAGGGAGACCAAAATGGGTAAATTTTGTGCAAGAAAAATATGAAAATTTGATAAAGAAATAAACATGGGTCCTAAAAGAGATACCAGATAGGAAGAAGCCCAATGGTTGTCAATGGGTATACAGTGTCAAGTGTAAGGTAGATGAAACATTTTTCAAACATAAATAAACATTATGGATTTATACATATGAAAGGGATTGACAATGAGGATACATTTACTCCTGCTACAAAAATGAGAAAAATACAATTAGTTCTATCCATGACATTATAATTTGGTTGGAAATTATATCAATAGACTTGAAGAGTGCGTTCCTTAATGGATATCTAGAGGAAGAAGTATACATGTACCAATTGTATGCAATTAGAAATGCATCATGTGTATAAATCAATCCTAACTCGAAGAAGATAGATCATACCATACACGTTCGATTGGAGACACATTTGTTAAGAAGGAAAATGAACAATATGGGGATATAATAGACATCATTAGGGGATCTCTTACCATAATACACTATGATAGTTATGGTTCCAAATCCTCAAGTCAATCACAATCATGCAATAACCCTAAGGGAGTCATGTGTTTTGATATCTCACTAAACTAATAACAAGTAAAGTAAATCTAATCTAGTGCTCACCAAAGCTTGTGACACAATATGAGGGATTAGTAAACAAAATATATATATATAGGAGAATCTCAATTAAGATATGTATGAGTAATACCATAATACATGGAAAAATAAGAGTAATATTATTTGAAGCCAATATTTATGCTACTTTTATCTACTAAAGAGAGGTGCAAAGCTAGAGAATACTTATCTAAATGATGAACCCCTTGAGACTTAATCTCTCCCTTAAAAAAAGGGGATTTTTAAGAGGTTGTTTTGGTTTGTAAGTATCAATAATAAAGGCAAAAACATCCAAGACTTATCCACAAGACAAGATTTTCCAAGTAGAAATTATAAGCTAAGACTCCTCAAGTATAATGGTGGAAGAGCATATTATAAAGAAGCACTAATGAATCATAAATATTTATTTCATATTGAAATAATGATGAAATGATCTTATAAATATAGGTGTATTTAAACCTTGACCCTTCCAAAAATCCTAGCTAATAGGGTTGACCCAATTGACCTAGCATAATTTTAGACAATTATTCACTAGATCATGAGCTAGGTCAGCCAAGGGCCAACTTAGTTCCTATGTGAAAATCACCCAAAATTATATAGGGTTGACCTAGTAGACCTAGTATATCCAACTATCAAAAGGTACTTAAGCTAAGGAAAAGAGGGATGGAAAGTGGGAAAATACTGGAGGAGTGTGCAAAGGAGGATTAATAGCTTAGGGAATGATTTTAGGAGCTAGTTGGATTGGTAATAAGTAGAAATAAGGGACAAAAATCCTATGAAGCACCAATGGTATACCCACCCCTTTCTCAATGTAGATTTTAAGACATGCACTTAGAGATATTAAGTCTCAATGGGTTCATTTAAGATGTAAAGCATCAGTATTTGATAAAAATTGAAAATATTATGTGTAGACATATGCCCCACTCAAATCTCATCACGTGTCACTAAGGTATAACAGGGGATGGTACTTCGAGAAAGAACATAAGAACACATAACATTGATGCTAAAAAAAAATTAGTATTATAAAGCATAAAATAACTAAAATTAAAATATTAAAAGGGAAATAACTAAAAAGTAAATGTGATGTGTATCTTGATTACCTTTATCAATGGATGGTTGTCTACTATGTTGTTAGTTTGGATTGTGTAGGGTACAAAGACTACTTTTGACAAACCCAAGAATACAAAACTAAAGAGTGAAAAAAATGTAGGAAAACTAAGATAACTAGTGCTATGAGGATGGGATGTACTTGTAAATTTGGCAAGTTGGGGTGATAGGTGCTATGTTAGACCAAATGACCAAGTCAAAATAGGATTAAATTAGGTAACTAAAAATATAAGGCTAATAAAGACCAAAAAACTCAAACAAGTAAAACTTAAGAAAGGCAAACTCACCAAGTCAAAGGAAGGATACATGTGAAAAAAATATGGTAATCAAAGATCAAATGTAAAAGCAAAAATAAAATGGTAAAACAACATTGATGAGTGAGCAATAACAATCCTTATCTCACACAATAATAGAAAAAAGGTGCATAAAAGGGGAAAACAACATTGTTGAGTGAGAAGTAATAAGCCAACCTCAATCAAAAATGTAAAAAGGTATAAACCTAGGTGCCCATAATAGTAGGATAATAAAACAATGACAAATGATAAAAAAAAAGGAAGTCTAGGAATGTAATTCTATGGTGTAAAGAAAGTAATCCATAGTTACTCAAACATTTTGTTTCACTCTAAGGATAGATAAAATTGAAAAAAAGTAGTGATATCATGTTTTTAAGAGGTGAAAAATAAAAGAATATAGAAGAAGAGGAGAAAATAGATTTAGAATCACAATTTGCCTATCAAGGGGGGAAATGAAATGGGTGGAAGGGAGAATGAAGTAAAAACCAAGGTAGAGGAACTCTTTATCAAATTCAATACACTCAAATTAGGTTTGTCAAAATAAGAGGAATTTTGACCTTAAGGACTCTAAATAACTTCTCTTAGCCACACAAGTCTTAGGTCAAAAAATGTAGTATATAGATCATCTCATGAAGGCTATATGCATGAAAATTAAAATGGACATACCTTCCTAAAACATGTTCCCTATTCATTAGGACCCCTTATAAAGACATTGGTATACTATGAATATTGGGTACTTGTGTGATAAAGTAGGTAACACCATAGATTTTATTGAATTCTCCTATTCTAATCTACTAGCCTACCATACCCCAATAGACCTTGGCTCTATGTGAGGCCAATTGTGGAGTTTGAGCTTTGATTAGAGATAGGATATGTGCTTGTAGTCACATATTTTGGTGTGATTTTGACTTTTTAAATTTGTACATTGCCTTTTGTATATCATTTCCTTTTATTTCAAATGATTTATCTTTTAAATTTCTTGATGTATTTTTCTATTCTTCCTCTATATGGATTTGGAAAACCAAACATGGGTGCTAAAGATGACTTTTATTTGAATACATGGGGCATGGTTGTTAAGAGAGAGAAATTTAGAGAGTATGGGGTCTAATAATATCATAAATCTAGGTGAAATAAAAGTATTATATTTACTTCGATCTTGTTTTATCCAATGTGGAGTGAAAAGAAAGGAAATTAAGAGGAATGACACATGAAATAATTTCAATTACTTCAAATCAAAAAAAAAATGACCATGGGTAAAAAGGGATATAATGACAATAAAGTGTGATTCTTTATCATAATAATGAGGGAAATGGAGGAAAACATGCTAACATAGATTATTGTGCAAATTCCATATATCAAAAGAAGCAAAAGCTAAAGTTGAGAACAAGGATAAAAAACTTATGACTATTGTAAAACACATTCTAGAAAATGAATGATAGTATTATAATTTTATGAAGAAGGCCAAGTCCTATCCATGGTTTTACACTGTAACTCATCAAATATAAATCCAAGAGGGTGCCAAAAAGCATGTGAAAAATAAATGGGATAAGAAATATTGTATTTTGTGAGGAAGGATAGGTCTCATCCATGGTCTTACAATGCAACTCACAAAAAATAAATCCAAGGGATGCCAAAAAGTGTCTAAAAAGAATATGAAAATAAAGGAGAATATGGTACATCATGAGAAAGACCACGGCTTATCCATGGTTTTACAATACAACTCATGAGAGAAAGGGGAAACCAAAAGACTAAAAAGGAAGGACTAAAGGTTTTTGAAAGAGGAAGAACTATTGCATAGGGAGAGACCCATGTAAGTAACCTATAAAAAGTGTTAGATATATAGCATGTAGAAAGCATGAAAAGAAAAGAAATATCTTACACTAACGAATATATCAAGGATGAGCATGTGAGAGACAAATCTATGTGTCTCAATAGTAGGGTAAATTTTAGTGGTGAATATTCATTAATTCATAAATATTCCAATTTTTAGATTTTAATTTTGGCAATTTTTAGGGTCAATAGATGGGATCAAATCACCAAAATTTTAGGGATATAAATTATTTTGGGGGTTGGTTCACAAACCCTTTACATTATTGTCTCATAAATTATTTTAATTCACCATATATATATATATATATATATATATATATATAATATATATAATATACCCTATAATATAAATTATTTTGGGGATCCAATAGAGTCATTTGGTGTAACCAATTAGTAGAGTCATTCAGCCTAGTCATTCGGTAGAGCCATTTGACCTTACTATTTGGTTGATCCATTCAACCCTACCATTTGGTAGATTCATTTGGCCTATTCATTCAACCCTACCATTCAATCGAGCCATTTTAACTTACCATTCAACCCAGCCATTTAGTCAAACTATTTGGCTGAGTTATTTGACCCTATCATTTAGCCAAGCCATTCATCCTAGTTGTTCATCCTAGTCATTTAGCTCTAAGAGTATATAAATCATGGTGTAAAAAATTGAAACCTATGTTATAAAATCCTAGTTGGGTGAAAAACCTAGAAAGCAAAGAAAAATTAGACCTGTCTATTAGCCAAGCCTGTGAATCAAATTCACCTAAATGAATCTAAGGGGGTTTCAGATATGGGCTCTTAAAATTTACCTTAATAGGTTTCTTGAATTTGAATTAGTTTATTATCATGTAATTGAGTATAAGAGTGGCATATTAATATGCCTAAAGGGTAGGTGGATGTAGGCATAGGCATCACAAGATGCCCCAGAGTCTAAAATGATATGTGGGTGGGCATCACAAGATGCCCCAGAGGTTAGATTAATGTGTGTATGGGCATTATAAGATACCCCAAAAGCTAAAAATAGGAATAAAAGATAAGAAGAAAAGAGAACCCTATATAGCATGTAAATAGATTTAATTTGTCCAAGAATATTTTGATAGGGGACCTCAGGATAGCTTGAGAGAAATGAATAGAATGATAAGAAGCAGAAATAAATAACTAGATCGGTAAACACAAAAAGAAAAAAAAGGTATAGAATCAACTGGGTTAACCTAGTATAGAAAATAGGGTCTTAAAAACTATACAGAGTTAACAAGGTCGACCTAGTACAAAAAATAAGGGATGAAAACTATACCAAGTCAATAAGATTGACCTAATATAGAAGATAGGGTTTGAAAAAAATTATAAAATGATAAAATGATGAATAATCTAAATAAAACCTATAAGGGTTATATTCAATATGGGTTCACCAGAATGTATGCAATTAAAAATGCATCATGTCTATAAATCAATCCTAACTCAAAGAAGATAGATCATACCATACACTTACGATTAGAGACACATTTGTTAAGTGGTAACATGACCAATATGGGGATCCATTAGACCTGATTAGGGGATCTCTTACCATAATACACTATGCTAAATAGGGTTCCAAAGCCTCAATTCAAGCACAATCATATAATAACCCTAAAGGAATCTTGTGTTTTGATATCTCTAATTCAAAAACTAGATTTATCTCTCAGATAAATCAAATATTTTTTTTAAAATTAGATACTAAAAATCTTAATTCCCTTTAAATGAAATAAAAATTGGATGCATAATTCTAGGAATGAATAAAGTGCTCAAAAAAACTCTATAAACTAATTTCCTACATTAAACTCCTGATTTGTGTCACTTCATAATTTCCCATAATTAATATTAGTGTCTCATTAATTCAATTACAAACTAAATTATGAACTGAAACCCATAACCAACTATAAAGGAAAATGACACCACTATAATAATAGATTTCACCCATTTGGGGACTACATCTTTGGGTTTGTAATCATGAACTGATCCATTTAAATAAGATGTAAATATCAATAATTACAAACTTACATAAAGAATGGATTTTTGAACCTATAATAGTGTTGAAACTAATTTTGAAGACTCTAAAACTAGCCAGCAATAACATCTATCAAAATCCATAGCACATATTCATCTTTTCCATGTATTCAGATAATTTAGTCCATCAAGAGTATATGACAAACTCATAAAAATGGACATAATAATAAATAGGAGTATTCTACCTTATAACAAACCTATAAATACAATAACCATAGGAATTTGGTCCTCTTACAATAGGTGTATATCATGTCTACCATTTTTAATTTTTATTCACAAATATAGTCACACATATATTTGTATATTTCTTCATTATGGCTCCAAGGCCTTTCAACTAGAATAAACATATACCAGAGGCTTAGTTTTTTGTGTGTCTATATGAATCATGCAACATATATCATTCACTCCTAGAGGAAATGTATCATCCTGGCTTGGGTATCAGTGCCTAAAAATACATAGTTATCATTTACAGCCAAAGGACTTATAGAGATGATGTGTGATCCTTAAAACAACTCAATATATGTATTCAAATGAATACCATGCATTCACCTTCCATGTTCATGAACTATGTTCTAAACAAACTTCACCCTAGATTAAATGCCTTGCCAAAATATGTGTTATGGAAACCATAAACTTTCAAATAGATTCCTCCTCTCAGTTTTGAGACTATCATCCACTTCCCTTATGGGCTTGAAAATAAAACTCTACAAAAAAAACCTACAATGCCATATTCATCCACCCATTATAGGCTCAGATCAGCATACAAATATCACTCTATAATAAACACACTCATTTTTGGTCAAAAGGCTTTACAATAGGCATACATCCCTTTCCATACTATACTCAAGACTTTATATTGATCCTACCCTTTGGGACTATATAGGAGTGTCATTGGTTTTAAAAATAGAAGGCAATATCCATACTACCGATTCAAATAACACCACCTTCGACTCTACTTCAAAAGCCTTCCAACTAGTAATGACATCCTCATAGGATCAACTTTTTGTACATCTTCGCTTTGTTATATTGAAATTTAAAAAAAATTGAGTCTGTGTTTTCAATATATCTTCCGCCCTAGCTCGACCCATTGGTGAGCTTCCAATGTTTGCCAATGGACATTTGAGACCTCGGTTTTTCCCATATATGGTTATGTAAATCAATATTCCATGGCCCAAAAGGCCTTCCCCAAAGAGAAGATAACATTCCACATAGGTTCAATTCTTCCTTACTCAAATACATAGTCATGTATCCCTCATTTGGCTCAGGTCTGTGTTCCCTTAACTCTACCAATAAATGAACATTGTGTATTACTTAACCAATTTGAATCCCCTTCAATCTCAAGAAATTGAATCCATATCCCCAGTTTGTTTCCAATTTATGTAATTTTAGGCTATGACCTAATGATTAAGCCATGTCTCTTTTATAATAGAGGTCATGGGTTTGACCCTCAAAATGTGGCATGAATTTTTAAGGGAATAAAGATCCCACATTTACCTAAGTGAAATGTTTCATAAACTTCCAATAGTCTTGAGATAGCATAGGAATCATGGATTAGGCCACATATAGCTCCATTTTATTTTGGGCCAATTTAAATGATCCTTATATGGTTGAAAATGGGATCTTGACCCAACTTAGCCAAGGTTGGTTGGATGCATTGGAATGTTGAGCTAGCACTCAGGCTGTGATTTGTTCGTTAAGTTATCCATATCTCAAACTTGGATAGAGTAAAGTGACTTGGAATATTTGAGGAAAGTGGTGTTAGGCCATGTGGTATCCTAAGGACCCACCATGTGGTCCTCTTTAAAAATTCCACTTAAAATGCTCCTCCACCTTATTTTTTTAACCTATTAACACAAAACTTCAAAAGATGATATCTAGAGCATACGATATCCAATTCATGCATTCCAATAGGCATTGAAAATCTATCAGAGTGATATTTCATGCTGAAATAGTTTTGAGAGACCTTGTAAATAATAAAGGATGACAAATCCTCTAAATCTAACCTCCCCACAAAGAGGCTTTTGGTCTCCAAAAGTCCCAATAATCTAACTGACCCAAAAGATCTCTATAATTTCTCTTTTTTGCCATTGACAATCTTCTTTCAATGATTCTAAACATACAAGAGCCAAAAATATTATAAGAAGGACGTATGAAGTCAATCTATCAAAATGATGTAATAAAACTCTATTTTCAAAACATCAGTGAAATAAGACATTATAAAAATTCCTTGCAAGAAGTCAACTGTCCAACTAAAATTGTAACCTGGTTATTGAGAGTATAACAAACTCTTTAACCATTCTACAGAAATGACTTGTCACCCAAAATAGTCATAAAATATATTGGATTCTCTCAACCCCTACATTATATTAAAGTTAAGGTATTCTCCTTATTATCAATATCACACAAGGGAAAACAAATTGGATTGCATAACCCTATAGGACTTATAAACACATTACAACACCTGTATACTTGCATTTACAAATGTTTTCCATCTATGGGTCTTTAAAATTACATCTACATGATGTTCATGATAAATTTACATGTGTGTACAAAAATTTTGAAATACAAACATTACCCAAGATATAGTGGGGATTAAACATATATGTCAAGTATAAAATGTGTAATGAATTTGTCTATCCTAAGGCTATAACTACATAAAATATATCTATCAAACTTCAGTATTAACTTAGATATTTTCCATAATAAGAGCCTCTTTAAAAACTCAAAAACTTTTCTAAAATTACTATAAGACATATCATAAACATGTCTCAAAGTTTCCTCACTATTGATTGTTCCTTGATTCATACCTCCACAACTCATCCAAACTGAGTTAGATTTCCAAAATATTTATCACAACAGAAAAGTGATATAGGAGATAGAAAATATTCTTCATAACACAACTTTACCAAAAATTCTTTCCCTAGATCCAATATTTATAATTTATCTAAAATAGTGTTTGAAATGAATCTAAACATACTATTCAATACTATAGTTGTGCTTATCAAAACTATCCAAGTAAACCATTTGATCAATAAGGGTTGTTACCTCTTCATGGTTTCTAATAACAGAATAAAAGTGTCATCTTATAGAATCTATCCACTAAGAATTATATGATCCATTTAAATTTTCAAAAGGATTTAAAAACAATTCCAAATCAAGGCCTATCTTACGTCCAAAGCAACCCACACAATGGTTATCTGGATTTAAACCAAAATTGTACAAAAATAGTTACATTGAAAATAACTCATACCTATTTGAGAACTATGAATTGAACCTATTGAATACTGGTTAGCATATTTTTGGTGTTTAAACAACTTCATGTTTACTTCTTGTAACTCTTAACAAATCTATGAAATAAAACCAACTTATCAACCAATTACAAACTCAAAACCTAATGTGCAAAAACTTTTTCCTTGTTAAATAATGTCATGTTTCCATTTCCATATCTTACCATGGAACTGTTCTTTTCTTTTATTCCTATAGGCTTCCATAATATGATTAGTAATCCAAAAATAAAGGCTACACAACTAGTTATTGTTGACCAAATTTGGCCCTACAGGTCAAATTGGAACCCCTATAGGTAAAAAATTGAGCTTTAAGTGTTTTTATGGGTCTAATATTATGTCATATGGGGTATTATATTCTTTTTATGTTATTCCATATCACATTAGCCTTGGTCATTAGTCATATTAGCCAATATATCATTTTGAGTCATTTTGGGGTCATAAATAGAGCATTGAATGAGTTGTATGGCCTCTTTGGGAAGTGTGAAGGTGTAAAAATGGTTATTTTATGTGCCATATGTCCTATTATGTCTTAGGTAACTATTTTTAACTAAAATTGGTATGTGCTTTAGAAAAAAGAGCAATTTTCTTGGGAAAAGAGAAGAGTTTGGAATTTGTACAGCCCATGGGGAAAGGTGACATGTGGGATAAGGTGATGGAATGTCTCTTCATATTATTATCACTAATCTTAGTTATTTAATAATAGAGATTCATTTTCATAAAATATTTTTAATGATGATGGCTTGTGCTTTATGAACCATCCTCATGAAGTTGATTATGCTTTTTTGCTTACTAATATGTGCACCTTATAGGTTTTGCTCCATTTTGGACAAGTCTGTATAAAATAGTTATTGATGTTTATTATATATGATTTTATATTAATTATCTAATTCTCCCTATTCTTGGTTTCACATTTCAAGGTGTTTTTATGGGCAAAATAACTTAGGTTGCAGGTGAATGCACTATGTTGTGTTACAGGTAGTTTTTCACCATTTTCAAGATAGTCATGCTTGACCATGGTTTTAAAGGGTTTTGATAGGTATTTTTTCATGTTTTTAATGATATATTAACCAAACTCCACATTTAAATCTCATTTTATAAGCAATGTTCTATGAATGTAGTCAATACATTATGTATATGTAGACAGTTCCTTGAATATACAAGTATCTCAAAAGGATGCCATGATAGAGGGGAGTTCTGATAGGTGTTTCAAATATTTTTAAGTGTGAATATTTTAATTTATTACTTTTTGAATATTTATAATGAATATTAATCATATATCTCTTATACACTACCTATGCACACAGTCTTCTACCATTAAAACGCACCTACAGGTACCTTTATAGAGAATTTCATGTGTGAAAAGAAAGTGTTAGTAGTTGTTTAAACCCTTTGGGATTCTTAAAAATCATTTTTAAACTTTGAGGAGATATAAAACTGATCACAAGCATGTAAACCTTGCCTATTTCTTGCAATTCTCATCTATTGCCTGTATTGTGAAAATGGCCACCTATAGGGGGTACCATAGAGAATTAAGATGCCATAATGGAGTGTTGAAGGAGTGTTAGGATTCCTTTCAAGATCCTAATATGTTTAAGGTATTATAAAAAACACATGAGATTTAATAATTTGGTATTCTAACTATTGGAAATGTTCAAAAGGTGTAATGACTGTGTTTAGGCCCCTTGTCCCTAAAACATGAAAATAGAGGTCCAAGGGTATTTTGTGAATATCATATTACAAGGATAAAAAGACTCTTAGTGCATCAAAATGAACATTACTTGTATTATCCATGAAGGATAAGAGATATTCCAAATATTGGGTAAATAATATTGATGGGAAGTGGTTGTTGGGGGTCCTAAAGATGTCCTTAAAAGCACTGAAACCCTACATTAATTTCTATAGGTTTTGAGTTTTAAATGACTTTTGATATCCTAAAGGGAAAAAACATAATCTCATGGATAGAATGACCTGATTGTTTGAATGGTGTACCAATATACATGGAAATCATTAGGATTATTCTAATATGTTATGTTTCAAGCTTCATGGACACATACATGTGTCCCTTCATAGAAAAATGTTCACCTACAGTAGGGTATGCAGACAGTGGCTTAATCATGGTAGCTATGTGATGTTTTAGCCTATTTAAGGTGAATAAAATTATTAGTAAATTCTATTTGAATTTCAAGCTTCAAGGAGGGTCTTCAAACATCATAACCAAAGTCTAAGTAGATAAATATACACCTACAAGAATCAAACAAGTAGGGTATCATAGTCAAGAGAATTTTAAGTTTGTGAGCTTAGAGTACAGGTAAAAGGTATAGGGATAATTATAATGATGAAAAAATCCTATTATAACATTTATTAGATTTATTATTACCTCAATAAGCTTTTGTATGTGTGAAACAAGCTTATATATACCTCTTAGGACCCTGTATGCACCTACAACTAAGTGTACAGTCTTGACGAAGCTGAAGAGAGGAATGTGCTTATGAAAATAGAATAAGGTTGAAAACAAATTTATATGGTTCATCATTGGTTAAGAATTTGTTTTCACATACTCCAATACTTGTCTTAGGTTGACCATCTACTCTTCACACTAGCCAAGGATGACAGTCTGTATAGTTGCTCTAAGGGAATCATGTTGCTCAATGGATAGGAATGAGGGATCCAAAGGAGAAGAGTATATTTTGATGAATAAAAAGATTATTTAGAATGAATTTAGTAAGGAGATAATGTTTAAGTAACCTAAAAACATTATTTTTATTCCTTGAGAGGTCATTTTAGGTGGAAGTAAAAAATGTAGGAAACGATCCTTTTTGGAGGCCCTTTTTAGGCAAATTGAGTTGGTTAGGTTTCTAAATGAGGAATTATAGATTAAAAATTGAGTAAAAATATTAATTATTACATAATAAAACTCCTAAAATATAAATTTTTACTTGGGGAAGAGGGATATACCTCACTATTTTGTCTCAAAGGTCAGCCAATAAAGAAAATTAGGGTATTGGTAAAGCAAGCAAATGAAGCCAAGGAGGGTGAGAAAATTAATAGAAATATTTGGTAACCTAAATTAAAATATTTTGAGGTATATAAAATTTGAATATGTGATATTAAATACTAATTTAAGGCCAGGCCTCTCAAAATGACCAAAACACTCTTGCACATAGTCCAACTAGACAAGCTCTAATTAAGCCTAGTTGGTGAATGAGAGGAAGAGATGAGAAAGAGTATTTGGAGGGTTGTAGGATGATTTTGGAAGTTTAATTAAATATAGGAAAAAATTATTTACCTTATTAAAAGGTATGAAACTAATTATAATATTTCAAACGTAAAAAATTTGTAGTCAAGTCTACTAGGCATGTTTAGGCTTAAAGACCAAATGTGAAACCAATGTCACTTCCAGCTCTAAGAGAAGATTAAAATGGACCAAGACATGTTTTTGAGGTAATTTTAGACATTTTAAAGTTATTTATATGTATTTTAAGCACAAAAAAATCCACTTTTGTCTTAGAACCAACTCAAACCTACAGGGAATAAGAAAACAAGCTTGATAGGTCAAATTTGAATGCTCATATCTCCCTTATTTCTTTGCATGGAGATTCAAGGAATTTGAATATGTTATATAGAGTATTATATAACCATTTTTTCTAATTGGATTGAAATTTCAACATCAAACTTGTATGAACAAACCTTAAGAATAGAAAACACTCAAAACCTTTGTTAAACCCTTGGGAGACCTGATTGGGAAGATGAAGCTAGAGGACTATCCAAATGGGATGAAATGTCCATGAAAGTTTTTTAACCTTTTATATAACTCTCTCAGGATCCTATCCATCATTTTGCATTGTACAGAATATGTATAGAAAAGGTTAAAAACTACTTTTTTTTAATACATTGTGTAGGTTCTAGAGGCTTTCAAGGGATGAAACAAAATTTGGGAGGAAGATATAGAATTTTTATAACCCCTAATACATATTCAATACTTCATAAAAACTTTTAAGTGTGCTTACTAGAGCTCTCATCTTAGCCAATCAAAACTGGCATAGTGACCAAGCTAGTGAGAAGGGTGGAAAACTTCAAGTGAGCTAATTTTAAGGTGTTTTTGATGCCTCTAAGTCCATTAAGGGTATTTAAAAGTGTCATCCACTCCATTTTATTAATTTTCATGTAAAACTTATACTTTTTGGAAACCAAGTGTGTAAGGTGTGTGTAAGGGGAGTTTTCTTAGACTATAGATGATAATGGCTTATTCCCAAATGATTTTAGATTATGGGGACTATAAATAATATATGAAAATGCATGTCTAAAATAATTCCATCTCATTCTAATAATCATACCTATACCTAGATAGTTTTTGTATGTTCAAATAGGTGTGGATGATGAAGGCAATTTTTTGAGGTAATACAAGGAGTTTCATGCCACTTTGCATGAGTTTCATGCCTTGGATGGATACTTGTGCTTCCTAATCTTGCATCATTAATTTCAAAATCTCTTCTCATTCATAAGTAACTCATTCTCATAGCATGTCAATTTTCCTTAGGACCTTTGGTCTTCTCTCTTCTCCTCTCTCTCAAGTTCTATAAGAACTAGCCATTTTGGCCTTTGTAACTTATGCTCCACTTGAGTATGGTGAATCCCTGCTCATTTGCATACCATTTTATCAATAATTATTATTATTATTACCTCTTCCATAACTATTCATAGTGTATTTACTTGGGTGATTTATTTTTCTAAGTGATGACTTGTTATTTCCTTAGTATTGTTGTTTCATTATCTCACCTATTTATAGTTGGAAAGCTTCTTCTTGCAGAGCATGTGAAGTGTTCTATGATGTGTCAAGGTTGAGTGAGTTAGTATATTAACTAGTGCCATTAAAGGCATATTTTCTATTCCTCCTATCCTAAACATTCATCCATAACCTCATAATGTAATATTGATGTGAGAAGATGCAGATTGGAGAAATATTTGTTTGGTTAGTCTCTTAGTTTAATATGTAACATGCAGTTGGTTGGAAGTCATCAAATTATTTGGTGTATTACCTCCCTTATGATAGTTTGATTTAAATTTTATCTCTCCCCTTTCCCCCCAAGTTTAGGTGTAGTAGTGATCCAAATTGGTACATCAAAGGAGCTAGCCCTATCTAGAGATTTACCTCATCTTTAAGCTACCCACAACCCTAGAGGTGTTTCAATTGTGCCACTTGAATGAGGAGAGTTGAGACATATCCTCAAAGGGTGAAAATCCTAGTGATAATAGTTATCAAAAAACAAAATAGTGTGTTAATACCAATATGAAATCAAATCACAATCCTACCTTAATCTACCCTCTATGTAAGAATAGTAATAGGACTACAACTAATTATTCTTGGATGCACATCACTAAAAATGACTTGTGCCTTGCATTTTATCTTAATGCATCTCAATAAAGAAAGTTTGATCCTCTCTTAACACCATCTCACACCTTCAAATGGAAATTTGTGTTCATCATCTATGTTGATCCTATAATACTAGTGGTTTTAGAACCTTGGTTACTAGAATCTTGTCTTCTTCTAGTGAATTGGAACACCTTCCAATTTTCCTTTGCACTAGTATTCCTTCATGGTCAATCAAACAAAATAATAAAAATCAATAATCTGATATCTAAAAACTCCAAATGAAGTATATCAATAACGTAAGCAAGTCTTGTATGAACCTACACTAATACCAAAATTTGATCCAAAAATTAGATTTATCTCTTGAATAAATCAAACAATTTTTAAAATTAGATATTGAAAATCTTAATTCCCTTTAAATGAAATATAAATTGGATGTAGAATTATAGGAATGAATAAATTGCTCAGAAAAACTTTATAAACTCATTTTCTCTATTAAACTCATGATTTATATCACTTTATAATTTCTCATAATTAATCTTAGTGTCTTATTAATTCATTTGAAAACTAAATCATAAAATAAAACCCATAACCAACTATAAAGGAAAATGACACCAATCTGATAATGGAGTTCACCCATTTGGAGGATACATCTTCAGGTTCATAATCATGAACTGATTTTATTAAAATAAGATGTAAATATCAAAAATTACAAACTTACATCAAGAATGGATTTTTGTACCTATAATAGTGCTAAAATTGATTTTGAAGACTCTCAAACTAGTTATCAATAACATCTATCAAAACATATAGCACATGTTTGTCTTCTCCATGTATTTAGGCAATCTAGTCCATTAAAAGTATATGGCAAACTCTTAAATAAGCATAATAATAAATAGGAGTATTCTACCTTCTAATAGACCTAAAACTCTAATAAGCATAGGCATCTGGTCCTATTACAATATGCGCATATCATCTCCATCATTTGGACTTTGTCTACATAAATCTAGTTAACATATATCTATATATTTCTTCATTATACTTCTAAGGCCTTTCAACTAGAAGAAACATATACCATAGGCTCAATTTTATGTGTGTCTATATACACCATTCAACATAAATCATTCACCTTTAGAGGAAACATATCATCTTATCTTGGGTTTCAATGCCTGTAAATACGTAATTATCACTTACAACCAAAGGACTTAGAAAGATGATTTGTAATCCTTAAATTAGCTCAATCTGTGTATTCAAATGAATATCATACATTCACCTTCCACGTTCATGAACTGTGTTACAATCAAACATTACCCTAGCTTCAATGCCTTGCCAAAATATGCATTATGGAAACCATGGACTTTCAAATAGATGCCTCCACTTAGTTTTGAGACTATCATCCACTTCACTTTTAGGCTTGCAAATAGAACTCTATAGAAAAAAAACCCTAAAACATCATATTCATCTACCCATTATAGGCTTGGCTCAGTTATAAATATTAGTCTTAAATAAAAACACTCACCCCTGGTCAAAATGTCTTATAATAGGTGTACATCCCTTTTCATATTGTACTCAGAACTATGTATCTATCCTACCCTTTGGGGCTATATAGGAGTGTCACTAGTTTTATAAATAAAAGGCAATATCCATACTCCCAATTCAAATAACACCAGCTTTGACGCTACTCCAAAATCCTTCTAACTAGAAATGACCTCCTCACAGTCTCAAGTTTTTATGTATCTCAGATCTATTATATTGAAAATAATAGACTTGGGTCTATGTTTTCAAAATATCTACTACCCCAACTTATCCTTTTGACAAGCTTCCAACATTTGCCAATAGACATTTAGGACCTACATTTTTCCCATATATAGTTATTTAAATAAATCTTCCATGGCCCAAAAGGCCTTCCTCAAAGTGAAGACAACATTCCACATAGGTTTGGTTCTGACCTAATCAAATACATAGTCACACATCCCTCATTCTACTTGGGTTTTCATTCCTTTAATTCTACCAATAGATGAACATTGTGTGTTATTCAACTAGTTTGAATCCCCTTCAATATCAACTAACTGAATCTATATCCATAGTCTATCACCAATGCATGTAATTCTAGGTTATGACCTAATGGTTAATCCATATCTCTTTTATAAGAGAGGTCATGAGTTTGACCCTAAAAATGTGACATGAATTATTAAGGGAACAAAGATCCCACATTTACTAGATTGAAATATTTTTTAGACTTCAAATAGTCTTGAAATAGCATAGGACTAATGGCTTTGGCCATATATTTCACCCATTTATTTTAGGCTAGTTTAAATGATCTTTAAATGGTTATAAATATGATCTTGATCCAACTTAGCCAAGGTTGGTTTGATGCATTAAAACATTGAGCTAACACTCAAGCCATGAGCTACTTGTTAAGTTGTCCATATCTCAAACTCAGATAGAGCAAAGTGACTTGGAATATATGAGGAAATTGGTGGTAGGCCACATGGTGGCCTAAGGACCTACCACATGGTCCTCTCAAAAAATGCCACTTAAAATGCTCCTCCACCTTACTATTTTTTTAACCTATTGACATAAAACTTCAATGGATGATATCTAGAGCATACAATATCTAATTAATGAATTTCAATATGTGTTGAAAATCTATCAGTATTATTCTATGTTGAAGTAGTTTTAGGAGACCTTGGAAATAATGAAGGATGATAAATCCTCTAAATCAATCTCATTAAATTAATAACAAGTAAATTAAATCTAATATAGTGCTCACCAGAGCTTGTGGTACAATATGAGGGGTTAGTAAACAAATAAAACATGTATAGGAGAATCTTAATTAATTTATGTATGATCAAGACCCTAATACATGGAAAAAGAAGAGTAATATTATCCTAATCCAATACTTATGCTACTTCTATCTACTAAATAGAGGTGTAAAGTTAGATAATACTTTCTTGAATGATGAACCCATCAAGAATAAATCTCTCCCTTATCCAAAGGGGCTTCATAAGAGGTTTTTGTAGTTTTTAAAGATCACTAATAAAGGCCAAAGCCTCTAAGACTTATCCATAAGACTAGATTATCTAAATAAAAACCCTAAGTTAAGACTCCTTAAATATAATGGTGGAAGATCAGATTGTAAAGAAGTGCAAATAAATAATAAATCTTGATCCATATTGAAATAGTGAAAAAATTATCTTATATATATAGGTGGATTTTACCGTTGACCCTTCCAAAAATCCCAGCCGATAGGGTCAACCCAGTTAACCTAGGATAATTTTGGATAATTATTCACTAGGTCATGAGCTAGTTCAACCAAGAGCCAAACTAGTTCCTAAGTGAAAATCACCCAAAATTATATAGGGTTGACCCAATCAACCTAGTACAGTCAACTTTCAAAAGGGACTTAAGGTGAGGAAAAGAGGGATGGAAAGTGGGAAAAGATTGGAGGAGTGTGTAAAGGAGGAGTAATAGATTAGGGAATGGTTTTAGGAGCTAGTTGGATTGGTAATAAATGGAAATAAGGGAAAATAATCCTATGAAACACCAATGGTCTACCCATCCCTTTCTTAAGGCATGCACTCATAGAGATTTATTCTTAATGGGTTGTTTCAACATGTAAAGCATTGGTATTTGATAAAAGTTGAAAATATTATGTGTAAACACCATTCGCATTGATTTTAGGGTATAGGGAAGGAACATGTGGTATGAAAATTGAATAAATATCTGTATGGGTTTAAATAGGTTCCCAAAGCATGGTACTTCAAAACTAATAGGTATTTGGGTGAAAATGGATTCAAGAGAAGTTTTTACAACCCTAATATATATGTCAAAAATGTGAACGGTGGTGTAGTGATTCTAGTAATATATGTTGATGACACCATCACCATAGTGACTGAGGTTAGAGTGATTAAAAACTTAATATAATATTTGTGTTTCACTTTTGACATGATGAATTTAGGCTTCCTATATTATTTCTTAGGTGTAGAATTTTTGAAAACTATAAACATAATTTTGCTTCCCAAATAAAATATGCAAAAAAATTGTTAGACATGATCATGATGGTAGATTATAAAACCACATTTATGCCTATAAATATAGTGATAAAACATTCAAAAAATAATTATTCAAAAGTATTAAATTAATTATTCTACATGAAACTACTAGGCATCTTGATCTATCTTACAACCACTAGGCCTAACTTGAGTTAAGCAATCAGTTATATCTCTTGATTAATGACAACTCCAAATCTAGATCATCAAAAAAATTAAAGAGGGTGATAATATATATGAAATAAAAAATCATACTTTGGAATTATATATTTTCAAATTATTGATACTTCATTTTTTGCATATTCAAACTTGAATTGTGTAGGATTGTTGGATGGTTAGAAATTTACATCAAGTTATGTGATTAGTCTTAGAAAAAAGTAGTTTCTTGGATCAACAAGAAATAAATGTAGATTCACTTTATTATAAATAATTATAAAACAAAGTGATATTAAAAGTGGCTTATAAAGTAGTTTGGCCCAATAAATTATGGAAGATCTACAATTTCTCCATACTAAACCCACAATACTTTTCTATAATACCAAAGGAGTTCTCAATTTGAGTATATTAATCCAAGGTTTAGTATATATATTTACTAGTTATTAGTATTATGTATGAGGCATGCATATCCTATTGAGAAACCTTATTTAGTGTATTTAAGGTCTATTAATGTTTGTTAGTATATGGGTAATTATAGTTGGCTGAGTCCCATATGTAAATGGGCTTTGTTGTGTAACTTGATCTTACTATGTATTTATAGACAAAAGATGTAACCCATTTTTAATTAATAATATTATATGGGACCAAAAATTTATGCATCCCATATTTTTTTCCATTACTATCAATGGTATCAATGTTTCCATTAACCCATCTCTATGAGGAAGCCATGAAGAATTAAGGAAGAGAGATGTTTCAAAGCTATATTAAGAGGTTCCAAGAAAACCTATCATAATTAAGTGGGATTGTTTGTGTGAAGCATAATATAAAATATACTCGAGGAAACTACTACATCATATTAAATTTAAATAGTTAAAATAATGTATAGGAATTAACATTATTCACAACCTTAAATTACCCAAAGCATTTAGTTTTCAAATGATTAACAAGTTACAAGAAAATAGAGTATAATTACAAAAAAGAACGAGTGTAGACATAAATAAAAACCATTATTGAATATCTATATTTCATAATCTTTTTATAATAAAAGTTATATCTAAATATATTTCTTATAAAATATCTATTTCTTCATATTCCATCCTATCACTACAAACAAAATAGAGACTATTCATATTCTACAAACTCTTGATGTGCATTTATGTGTCGAATACATATAAAAGATATACAATTTAAAAAATAGTGCAAGTCACACACATCTCATACAATTATACTCTATGATTTTATATTCATTTTCTACTATTACTACTTTCCTAGACTCAATCTATTGTCCCGTCTTAATACAAAGTCATATGAAACGTGTTGAATGTTGGAGCTAGTGGAGCTGCCTGAAGAGAAGGGTTTAACTAAAAACATTCATTGTAGTAATTATTCAAGGTACCATTCATAATTTTTCACATCTTATGTACTAATTATGTCCACTTTAGGGTTTTCAACTAAGTATCATACCACTCTATTGCCCTTGTAGGTTTTCAATATATTGGAATAACTAGGAGGCCACCTTACAAGTTTTCAACCTTGTTATCCCTATTCTTAATGTTTTAAGCCTTAATTTATATAAAATTGAGTATATTTTTAAAATTTACCAAAATTTGTACACACCATACAGATGTGGAGGGTGGGGGCATATACTAAGAATAAGGAAGAGGAGGTGTGATATGGAAGTTATAGTTTGAGAATTTATAGATGATAAAGTAAAAGACAATGATGGATGTGTTGGAATTATTTCCAATGAAGTCATAGCTATAGTTGAATATGAAAGTGGAATTTTTTGAATTTATATAGTTGGATGTGCAAATTAATTGGCTCTTATTTATAAATATAAATAAAACTGGTTTATTAATCAATCCTATCTCAGAGAAGATAAATCTTACTTACACTTCTAATTGTTAATACATTAGATATTCAGGGTCATGAACAAGATAGATATGATAGACCTAACCAAGGTATCTCTTAAAACAATAACATCACTAGAGAGGGTTTTAAATCCTCTATTAAAGAAACACTATGTAATAACCCTAGATAGGTCCTCCATTTTTGTATTAACTAAGTATAATGATAAGTAAAGTAAAATCTAATCTATTTCTCACTAAATCTTGTGGCATCAAGTAGGGGTAATAAACATGAAAAGTAAACATGTATAGTAAAATCCTAATCAAGTTATATATAATTAAAATTCTAATGCATGAAGAGATAAACATATTCAAAATCTATTACTTATGCTACTTCTATTAACTAAAATAGAGGAGTAAAGTTAGAAATACTTACCTTGAAGATGAACCCATCCTTGGCCAAAGGTGTTTTGCAAGAGGTTGTTGTGTTTTTTAAGGATCACTAAGAAATGCCAAATCATCCAAGACTTTTACATAAGACAAAAAAAATTCCAAGTATAAACCCTAAGTAATAACTCCTCAAGTAGAATGGTGGAAGAGTAGATTGTAAAGAAGCACAAATGAATAATTAAGTCCTCTCTCTAAGAGATACCAAAATGAATGTGTATATATAGTTGGATCTAACCTTAAACCTTTCTAAAAGTTTAGTTGATAAGGTCAGCCTAATCAACTCTATATCATTAATTGATAAAAAAATAAGTTAGGTTCCAGTCTAGGTTGGTCAGATCTAGCCTAGACCCATAATGTTAATTTAACAATTTGAATATAGGGTTGACCCAAGTTGATAGTGTATTATAAATTATATAAAAATGTTTTATACTTAAATAGGTGCTAAGAAAGGTAGTAAAATTCTTGGAGGAGTGTGTAAGATAGGTTTCAAATCTTAGGGAAGAGTATAGGAGAAGTTTTTGTAGGTAGTAAGTGGTAATATAAGGGATAACAATCATGTGAAGCACCAATGGTCTATCATCCCTTTCCTAGTGCACCCTTTAATGCATGCACTTAGAGATATTGAGAATTGATAGGTTCCTACAAGAGAGAAAACATTAGTAATTGATATAGTTTGAAAATATTATGTGTATACATATTCCCCACTCAAAGCTCATCACATGTCACTCAGGTATAATAGGGGATGGTGCTTTGAGAAATAAACATAGCAACACACAACACTGAAGATAAATAAGTCGTAGTATTTTAAAGAATAAAAATAACTAAAATTAAATGGCTGAAATAAAATAACTAAAAATAAAAGTAATGTATGCATACCTTGACTTACCTTAATCATTGGGTGGCTATCTGATGTGTTTGAATTTTTTATTGTGAAAGGTGAAAAAATTATTTTGGACAAACCCAAGGATGCAAAACTAAAGATCAAAAATAAACAAATGTAGGAAATCCAAGATAATTAATGTGATGTAGGCATGAAGTACTTGAAATTTTGGTAAGATTGGGTGATAAATGATAATTTTGGACCAAATGACCAAGTCAAAAATTTAGAGTCAAGTAACCAAAAAATCCAAGGCTACTAAATGACTAAAAAATTCAAACAAGTAAACCTTGAGTAAGAAAGGCAAACAAAGCAAGTCAAACCAAGGATACAAGTAAAATTGTTAATCAAACATCAATGTAAAAGTATTAAAAATCCTTACTTAAGAAAATATGGGCAAGCAAATGGAAAAATAACATTGATGAGTGAGCAGTCATAGTCCTTACTCAATCATCAATGGAAAAATGACATGAAATGGGAAAACAACATTGGTGAGTGAGAAGTGACAATCCAACCTCACTCAACAATGGAAAAAATACATGAAAAATAGAAACAGACATAGTTTCCCAAAAAAAAAGATACAACAATGGAAAAATATTTAAATGAACCAAGGTAATTCTATAAATGTAAATAAATAGTATAAATAAATTAATCCATAGTCACTCAAACATACTATTTTGTTCTAAGGATAGATAGAACCAAAACAAATCAGTGCTAACATGTAGTAAGATATGAAGAAGTGGGAATATAGAAGTAGGAAAATAGATTTAGAATCAAAATTTCCTATTAATGGGGGAAATGGAATGGATGGAGGGGAAAATAAAGGAAAAATTAAGGTAGATAAACTCTTTATCAAATTCAATACACTTAAATTAGGTTTGTCAAAAAAAGAGGACTTTTGACATTAAGGACTCAAAATAAATCTTACTAACCACATAAATATTAGGTTATCAAATGAAGTATGAATATCATCCCATGAATGTTATATGCATGAAAATTAAAATGGACTGACCTTCCTACAATATATTCCCCTTTTCTCAAGACCCATTATAGAGTTATCAATCTACTACGAATATTGGGTACTTACTTGAGAAAGTAAGTAGCATGATAGATTATTTTGAATTCTCCTAGCCTACCATACCCTAATAGACATCGACTCTATCATAAGGCCAACTATGGAGTTTGAGATTTTATTAGAGTATGAAAAGTGTTATTTATTCATGTTTTTTAGTGTGATTTTTACTTTTGATTTTATATATTGGATTTTAATCATTACCTTTTTTTCAAATAATTTGGCTTTTAAAATTTTAAGGTTTTTTCTATTCCTACTCCATATGGATTCAGAGAACCAAACATGGGTGCTAAATATGACTATCATTTGAAAAATTTGGACTTGGTTGATAATAAAGATAACTTAGAGAGTATGGTGTCTAAGAGTCTTTTTTATTCATGTAAAATAAAAGTGTTATCTTGACTTTGACTTTGACTTTATTTTATCCAAAGTGGAATTGAAGGAAAGAAAATCAAGGGAAATGAAACATGAAACAATTTAAATTAATTAAAACTATAAAAAATGTGAAAAAGGTGAAAAAGGGATATAATGACAAGTAAGTATGGTGCCTTATCATAATAATGTATGTAAATGTAAGAAAACATGCTAACATAGTTTATTATGCAAGTTGTATTGACAAAAGAAGTAAAAATTGAAGATAAGAACAAGGGATAAAAAAAATTGTAACTAGTTCTTAACATTATAGAAAAGGAACATGAAATTAAATAAAAATAGTGATTTTATGAGGAGGGCCTGGTCCTATCCATGGTCTTACATTGCAACTCATAAAAAAGAAGCCCAAGAGGATAAACAAAGCATGTAAAAAATAAAAATGAGAAAGATGGTATTTATGAGGAAGGCATGGTCCTATCCATGGTCTTACACTAAAAATCACAAAATAAAAACCCAAGAGGGTGTAAAATGCATTGGGGAATAACAAAGTTAATATCACAGCAAAAAGAATTCATGAGGAAGACTAGGTCCTATACACAATTTTACAATGAAACTCATGAGAAAGAGAAACCAAAGGACCAAGAGAAGGAACTAAGGTTTGTGGAAAGAGAAACTTATGTAGAGGGTGAGACCCATGAAGAAAGCCTATAAAAAAGTGTTATTAGGATAGCATATAGAAGGCATGATAAGAATGGAAGGATCTAATCAAAGTACTTTTTCAATAATTATGCATTGGTGGGCTTTTTGAAAACATGGCCTTCATTAGTTTAGAGGTGATAGGTGTTAGGGCCAAGAATATCTTTCACTAAATAAGTGTACACCATTTTTGGACATATTTATCTTCTTTATCATGGGTATATTCTAGTTTAAGGAATAGATCACCAATATTAAACATGTGGACTTTAACCTTTTTGCTATATTATTTGGTGATATGAGCCTTATATTGGCGATTATGTTACAGAGTGGCTAAATGGTATTCATTGAGAAGATAAAGATCATGAAGGTGATTTTCATGTAATTTCTCATTGGATATAATACTATGGAGATATATATGTAAAGAGGGAATCTTGACTTCTAGTGGTAGGATAGATTCAAAATTGTAGACTAGCAAAAATGGTGTTGTCCCAAAGGTAATACATATGCTAGTGTGATAAGCCCAAAGTGTAGGGTATAATTAAAGATGCCAATCCATGTGGGTTTTAAGAATTATCTTTTGGAATATTTTATTGAGAATTTTGTTAGTGGCCTTAGCTTGGACATTACATTGTGGATGATAGGGTGTGGAAAATTTATGGGATACTTTGAATTTAGCACATAGTTAGTTCACATGCTTGTTTTTGAAATTGTCACCATTATCATAAATGATAGTATGGGGAACTCCAAAATGACAAATGATTTTATTAAAGATAAAATTATAAATAGTAGTTACTATGAATTTGATGAGAGGTAGGGCTTCTACCCATTTTTTAAAATATTCAGTAGTCATGATGATAAAAACATGTCCATTATATGATCTAGGTAGTTTGCCTATGAGATATAATCCATACATGGAGAATGGCCAAGGAGATTCCATAGTTTGGAGATTGACTAGTGGTGAATGGATTAGATCATCATGAAGTTATCATAGACTACACTTTTTAGTGAACATGATAGCATCATTTTTAATAGTAGGCCAAAAGTATCCCATACATAAGCGTTTGCATGTTAGAATATGTCCACTATAGTGACTATTGGCTAAATTTCACCCACAACCAAGTTTTTTTCAGGATAAATTAGGTGAGAAGAGTTATTATTTGAGTGAATGATGAAATTACTTGTACAAGCTTTGAAGGATAAACCATCATAAGATGTCATACATAAATGGGCGGATTAGTTTGATTGTGCATTTAATAAGTTCACTTAGGAGGCCTCTCAGAGTCAAATAAATGCATGGACATGGTATTTTTGGTGCCTTTATCATGATATAAAAAAAAATTATCTTTATGAGATTTTTATCTTAAGATATAAAGCTTCAAATTTAATACAATAGAATGAAATATGTGCAGGGATATTAAGCTAAAGCTATGGTAAATAGCCATTTATATTCAAATGATCTCAAGGATGAATGTGCAATTGACAAGTGTCCAAATTATGGAATCTAAGATCAAATATAATGGCATGTGGGTGAGTATAGTGTCACTTGGTCCATCAGATCCAATGATGTACATTAAATCATACTAAAGCATATCAATGATGAGTGAAAGGTCAACTAGTCAACAAATCCTTGGAATAAATGAGCAACTTCCAAGTGTCAAGACCATAGTAACTTCCAAGAAAATAAATGATGCACATTCAATTCATGCAAAGTAAGATTGATGATATGCTTAAGGTTAAGAATTCAATAATCTTAGGATGAATGCAAGGCCACCAAATGGTGTAAGCATAAGAACTAACCAGGACTGACTGCAGGGTCTATGGAATGAATAGGGAGCTGACAATTGGCATAATATGAGAATCCCAAATCAAGATTAATGAATGATTTTAAAATTTGAAGATAGGATATTTCAAAAATAAGTCAAATATGGTTGGGTTGAACCAAGAGTAATGTTACAAAGGGTTATGTCACCATTAGAGCTCGGTCAAATACCATTGAGTAGATACAGCCATACAATCAAGATTATCCATGCCAAAGCTCTATCTCTATTAAATTTTAGACGTAGATAAGTTTGTTTAAACATAATGTAGTTTAAAAATGAGGCTATATGACCTATGGATCTTCATTGATATAATGACTATATGAAAACTAATAAACTGGATTGGTTTTCAATCTATAATAAAGATCTATGCTCAAGTTGGAGTAGGGGTAGATATACACAAGATATGAAAGAGTGTCTTATCTTCCATAATAGTTATAACCTTGATAAATAGGTACCTATAGCCACTAAAATTAGACTTAAGCATGTCTTTGTCAGGCCCAAGGAGATGAGGACTTTTTCCTTATAGCAAAAGTAAGTGGGAAGTGACGTAGAAGATCATAGGAAAGAGATCTAGTGGTTAGATAAGCAGTCAGAGAATTCAATACTATTTAGAACCATAAAGATATTTTCTTTAATAGACTTAGTCATGACTTGTCACATAAAATAAACCCTTATCTTCTAGTGGATATTTCAACCAATGAGAAGAGAATGAAGACTATTGGATAAAATTAAGGATTAGTCCTATTTGGATTGAAGATGGTTAAGAATTCAAGAAAGGTGGTGACAACTCATTGATTGATTTCTTAATGAACACTCTTCCTCTCTTTCTTTTCCTTTCTCTATATTACCCATTGTTTCCAATTTTTAAGCTCTCTCTCTCAGATTTTATATTTTCACAAGGACTCTTTGATATTGAAGAGCAAGGTACTCTCTAAGATATTACAATATATTATCCTCTTGATTAGGCTAAACCCTATCAAGCATTTGTAAGAACTACCTCTTGATGAAATAAGACTTTCTTTACCCATCTCTTGCCTTGGATCTGTGTTGAGTGAGTTGTGCATGATGGCATTGTGAAGTATAATCTTCCTCATCCATTGTCCTTCTTTTTAACCTCATTTAGACTCTTGCATGTATGGATTAGTGTTCTACCTAAACCTAGTCTATGAAACACTTGTGCAATCAATTAGATTGGGAGGTTGTGTGAGCTAGAATTATCTTGAGTTGATCTAATGTGGGTCCAAGTTTATGGGACTTTTCCATTTATATTTGGTGCATCACCTTATTATCCTTCTTAGGATCCTTTTTCCCTGTGATAGCATTAGTTTAGGTGATCCATTAAGATGAAGTTAGCCTTCTCTAGAGGTTCAACACTATTATAGGATACCCATAGCGTAGGGTTTTTCTCATATTGTGACTAGGAGTGGAGAAGCCTAAATAAATATTTCACAAGGGTGAAATCTCATGTCATAATAGTTTTTGACATGCCCAATGGGACTTACTACATTATTCACTGGTGAAGTGTTTTGGTTTTCTCTTCATCCAATCAGCCTTTGGAGGCAAGTGTTTAAACATCAATGGAGACTCTAAGCATCTATCAATTGGTTTAAGTAGCCTAACTAAGTGCCTAATAATCATAATATAGTATGTATAATCAACCATATTTTGATTAGTATGCTTTTATCTACCCCTACATATGACCAAGAATAGCCTTCATGAACTTATTATGGATGTCAAGGTTAGCTCAAGTGATTTAGAAGATAAATGGAAACATTTATGCTTGGAATTCTTGAGTGAAATGGAGAAAATTAGTGTTTCAAACTTGCCTAAAGAGGATAATACTCAAACTAAACATGGAGTAGACTTTGAATGGGCTAATGAAGCTTCATTCTTCATAAATGAAGAAGAGGAAAGTAGATTAGACCTTGATCAAGACAAATGTGATGTTTTGGACTTTGAATGGTTAAGTCAACCCTTATTTTTAATTGAAGATAAAGATGGAATATTGAGTGAGGTTGATGAAGGAGACATATCAAATGCTAAAGAGATGCATTTTGATGAACATATTAGTAAAAAATTTGAACGGTTATGGTAGCAATTCAATCCCATAACCAAAGATTCAAAAGAGATTAATGGACATGTCCTTATTTTAGAAACCAATAAGCATGATACTCTAAGTATGATCACTCCTAATTTTCACAAGGACAAGGTTGAAGGATATGTTCTTTTTTAACCATCAAGTGGACCAAGTGCAGTTGCTCCCAAGAGCCTAAATGAAGTCTTCATGTAAGGCTTTCTCAAGAGTGATGAGAAACATCAAGCAAGTTATCTTGCAATCCAATGTGAACTAAGCTTCTAAGACTTAGACTAGCATGTCTACATTAGAGAAATGTTTGTTCCATTTCATCCATTAGAGAGCACATCAAAAGGATTGTCCATCAAGCTGCTTGGTTTACTAATTATGGTACCTCCAAAGCAAGGTATTTTTCATCTTATTTTATTACAAGTGAATGATACTAAAATGTTCCCATTTGACCTAGGAGGGATTTTCTTGTAAATTTTTGTACAATATTATATATATTAAATTAGATTTCATGATTTCCTCTAAGTTCCTTTGTGCACATTTATTTAGTAGGTTGGTTATTGTTTTTTCTTTCCTCCAAGTGCCTATGTGCACTTGCATTTATTTATTTTGTTTATTTTGTCCTTGTTGATTTAAGAGGAAGTTTTTTTAGAAAGGGCTAGCCTTGTTTTCATTTCATATTAGCTAAGAGAAAAGACTTGTGACTCCATGCCCAATGGATCAGACAAGGTAAATGGTCTAGGTTTTAAAGCATAGTAGGCATGCTTCCCAATTGAGTCACCAAAGATGTTGGCCAAATTTGGACCACATACCAAGATTTTGCCTAGATAAATTAGCTGAGTAGAATTCCTATTTGATTGAATGATCAAATTACTTGTACAAGCTATAAAGGACCAGAGTATCACAAGATGTCATGCAGAAATAGATGGGTTAGCTTGATTATGCATTTAATAAGTTCACTTAGGAGGCCTCTTAGAGTCAAATAAATGCATGGACATGATATTTTTGGTACCTTGATCATGCTCTCAAATTTTCATATCTTGATGAGCTTGTTATCTCAATATATAAATCTTCAAAGTTAATACAGCAAAATGAAATGGATGTGGGGACGTTAAGTTCAAGTTGAGATAAATAGCCATTTGAATTAAAATGATCCTAAGGATGAACATGTAGCTAACAAGTGTTCAAATCATATAAGCTAAGATAAAATATAATGGTGCATGGGTGAGTATAGTGTCAGTGGGTCCATTGGATCTAATGATGCACATTAAATCATACCAAAGTAGATCAACAGTGAGTGAAAGGTTAACTAGTTAGTGGATCTTAGGAATAAATGAGTAGATACTAAGTGTTAATACCATGGTAACTTTTATTAAAATCAATGGTACACATTAGATACATGCAAATTAAGATCAATGGTGCATGTAAGGTCAAGAAGTCAACAATATCAAGATGAATACAATGCCACCATGTGGTGTAAGCATATGAACCAACTAGGACTGATTGCAGGGTCCATGGAATGAATGGGGAGCTAAAAATTGGCACAATATGAGAATCATAGATCAAGATTGATGGCTGATATTAAAATTTGAAGATAGGAGATTTCGCGTAAAACTCAAATATGGTTTAGGTCAAACCAAGAGCAGTGTTTTAAAGGGTTGTGTCCCCATTAGAGCTCAATTTAATACCATTAAGTAGACATAACCATATAGTCAAGATTATTCATGCCAAATCTTTATAACCATTAAATTTACTACACAGATAGGTTTGTTTACACCTAATGTAATTCAGGAATGAGGTTATGTGATCTACAGATCTTCATCGATATAATGACTATATGAAAAAAAAAATTAGATTGGTTTTTAATCTATAATAAAGTTTTATGTTAAAATTGGACTAGGGTTAAATATACATAAAATATGGAAGAGTGAATTATCTTTCATAATAGCTATATCATTGACAAATAGGTACCTACAACCACTAAAATGAGACTTAAGCATGGCTTTATCAACCTCAGGATATGAGGACTTTGTCCTTATAGCTAAATCAAGTGGGAAATGATATAGAAGATCATAACAAAGAGATTCGGTGGTTAGAGAAGAAGTCAAAGCATTTAATATTTTTTAGAACCATAAAGATCTTTTCTCCAACAAACCTAGTCATGACTTATCATGCAAAATAAACCCTTGTCTTCTAGTTGATATCTTAGCTAATGAGAAGAGCTTGAATAATATTGGATCAAATGAAGGATTAGTCTTGTTTAGATCAAAGATGGTTCAAAATTCAAGAAAGGTGGTGATAGCTCATTGATTGATTTTTTGATGCATATTCTTCCTCTTTTTCTTTCCCTTTCTCTATATTACCCATTCTTTCCCATTTGTAATCTCTCTCTCTCTCTCAGATTTTGGATTCTCATAAGGACTCTTTGATCTTAAAGAGCAGGGGACTCTAATATATTTCAAGATATTATCCTCTTAATTAGGCTAAACCCTATCAAGCATTTGTAATAACTACCTCTTGATGTAATAAGACTTTATTTACCCATCTCTTAACTTGGATATATGTTGAGTGAGTTGTGCATGATGGCATTATGAAGGAGAATCCTCCTCATCCATTGTCCTCCTTTCTGACCTCCTTCAGGGTGTTTTCAAACTCTTATAGGTCTGGATTAGTGTTATGCGTGAACTTAGTCTATGAAACACTTATGCAATCAGTTGGATTGGGAGGTTATGCAAGCTAGCATTGTCTTGAGTTGATTTAGTGTGGGTTCAAGCTTATGGGAGTATTCCCTTTATATTTGATGCATCACCTTGTTATCCTTCTTAGGATCCCTTTTCCCCTTTCTAACCCTTTTCCCTGTGATAACATTAGTTTAGGTTATCCATCAAGAGAAAGTTAGCCTTCTCTAGAGGTTTAACCCTATTATAGGATACCCATGGCCTGGGGTTTTTCCCATATTATGATTGGGATTAGGGGAGCCTGAATAACTCCTCCACAAGGGTGCAATCTCATGTCATGATAGTGACCACTCCAAATTCCCCCATGTTATTGTTCGAGGAGAGGAGGAAAATCTTCTTTAATTACAAAGCAAAGTAGGGTACCTTCAGCATTTTGATAATAAAGGGTGTTATATTTATAGACATATTTGAAAGGTTGTTTGTGAATTTGAATCTTTTTATAGGAATCTATATATGATGGATAATTTTGATGCTCAATGAATTATATAATGTCTTTGTACCATGGGCTCTATCAAATGGTGATAGCCTCAATATGATAGATAAGTGAATCTTTTAGTTAGATGGAAGATGGGGCCTTTCTTATTTAAATAAGGAATCTAAAACTAGTGATAACTTAGTGCAAATGAAATAAGGATGTTGAATAAGCAAGTGAATCAAAAATAGAGTTTTAATACCTTGGAATGTGCTAGATGGTAAAATAAGTGAATTATTTGGCAAGGGTAATGACCATTTGATGATAAGAAATAAGATTTTCACTTTTACATTTATAATCACCATTAACTTGTCAATAAATGAGTTAGGAGTCACCCAAAGCATGAAAATATGAAATGTCTAAGTCAATTTTTGCTCTCATGCCTACAATTAATGTTTCATATTCTTCCATGTTATTAGTGACATCAAAGGTAAGATAAAATGCCAAAGGGATAATTTTACCATGAGGACTAGTGGGTATACAACCTGCCCCATCTCCTTGGAGACATTTGGTACCATCAAAATTAAGGTTCCAAGTGTCTTCACATAAATCAATGTTTATTTTAGGAAGTTATTTGATGGCCACTTTAGATTTATTAGTATCAGGAATGATGTAGGAATATTCTTGATTACTTACTTATAAATGATGAATGAAGTTATGGAAGTAATCTTTAAGAGAGATAGCCTAATTAAGACCTTAAATATAAAATATGTTATCATCAAGGAGACTATCTTGAAGATGATTATTAGTAGGTGTGGGTACCATGGTGAGTTGTTCAATAATGACTTGTCCTTTGACATCTTTTTTCATGATGATGTAGAGATCAAATTCCATTAAAATAACCATCGACTTTCTAATTTTGTCTCCAAAGAGAAAGGCTTTAGAAAAAAGTGGTGAACTGGGTTAGAATGAACTATGACATAAGTTATTTGATAAAAAATATAGTAATGAAGTTTTTAAGCTATGAAATAGATAGCGAGGTAATCACGTTCTACTTTGGTATAACATTTTTTGTAATTGATGAGACATTAACTAATATAGTAGATAACATATTCTCTTCTAATATCATCTTGTTGGGCAAGCATTGCCCCAACTAATATGGGTGTGGAATAAGTGTACAAAATTAAAGGATGGTAATTAGAAGGTAGATAAAGGGTGGGAAAATGGAGAAATGATTATTTCATGTTATCAAATGCCTTCTAATAATGATCAATCCATTCAATATCATTACCTTTCTTAAGAAGGGAATTAAAAAAATAAATGCAATAAGCCATTTCAAAGACAAATTGTCAGATTAACCCAAGATTTCCAAGGTAAGTATGAATGTATAGAATGTAGTGAGGAATAATCATGTTAACAATAGCATTGATATTAGTAGGATCAACATCAATACCATTAAGGGAGACTAAAAACCCAAGCAATTTACCTGATGTAATGCTAAAAACACATTTTTAGGGATTGAGTCTAACTTTATATTTGATGAGTCAATCAAAGATGATAGCAGTATCAAAAATATGAGTTTTGCATATTTTGTATTTAAAGATGAGATAATCCACATAGGTTTCCACAATATTATGGATAAGGTCATGAAAAATATGTGTCATATCTCACTGATAGGTAGCTCTAACATTTTTAAGGCCAAAGGGTATTTTAATGTATTAATAGGTTCCCCATTCCATGGTGAAAGTTGTCTCGTGCTAGTTTTTTAGGGTGACATGATTTTGATTGTAGCCTAAAAAACCATCCATGAGGAAAAAAAATTCATATACAATATTGTAATTGATGATGGCATCTATCGAAGGTAATGGAAAGATATCCTTGGGATAAGTGAGATTGAAATTAAAAAAAATTAATGCAAATGCAAATGACCATGGTGACTATTTTGTGAATGGGGAAAATGTTGGAGACCCATTCATAATATTCCATAGGTTTGATAAATTTTACATCTAAAATTTTAATAATTTCTTTACATCATAAATTGGAAACTTCAGGGGGAATTTTTATTATTTTTGCCAAATGGATTTGGCATCAGGATATGTGATGATGTTGTGCACCATGATACTAGGATAAATTTTAGGCATGTACTCATATGACCAAGTTAAAGTCTCAAAATATTTATCAAATAATAAGCTAAAGTTGTCATGTTTAATTGGTTTGAGTTCTCTAGAAAATGTTATAGGTCAAGGGCATGAGGGTGTACCATATTTAATTCTTGTAGTTTCCTCGATAAGCATAGCATTCCCATCTTGAAAATTATATAGATCATTAGGAAGAGAGGAAATATGATTAGTTTTAGGATAAATGTTAGCAATGAAGTTGTTAAAACAAGGGGCCAAATTTGTGATGTTATTGAGGAAGTTAAGGTTTTTGGGCATAGAACAATTCAAAGATACATTCATCATTAGGTAACATAGGTAGAGGTCCATAATATTCCACTTCTAATTATAGATCAATAATTTTTTTACCATGGAGTTTATATTAATAATGTATCTATCATACATCTATGGCCTTGGTGTTGAGAGTGATCTCAAGAGTATGTGGAACTATAGAAAAAGGTTGATCAAATTTGATTGGTGTATCTCTAGCATGATTGACGAGAAGAGGATTGGGTAGAATGACCAATGTGATATGAGGTATAGAAGGTTCTATAAGTTTTGAATATGAAATAGGTAAGTTTTTTTCAACCACATAAGGACCATCAAGAAGAGGAGAATTGATTGGAGTTACATGACCTTTAGGTTCTATGTTGAAATTCATGGAATAGTATGAACATCATGACTAAAATCATGTATTTGAGCTAAATTTTTTTGATAATGTTGAACATCTAATATCTTGATTAAATTTGGGTCATAATGTAGTTATCATCATAAGTTGGAGAAATAATATATGCTTGTGACTTGGAAGGAACTTCAGAAGGTGAGACACCTAAATTGTTAAATTTACATGGTGAAATAATTAAAGGATCTTGAAATAATTTGGCCTCTCCATAGTCATTACACATGAAATCCTCTTTTGTATAAGATGATTAATGTTCATTAAATGGAGGAGGAAAATTAGTGATCTCATCAATAAGAGGGATGGTACAATCACAAGGTAACAAGGAAAGAGGTAGCCACTCCAAGATGTAAGGAGGTAGTTTAGTAGTATTACATGTGTTTTGTAAATCGTTGGGCTTATAGTCATTAGAATCAGCAAGAGTGACATGTAAATTGGGATTCATATTGATGAATTTGGGTAAAGGGGCATTATTAATCTTTGGAATAGTGGGAATTTGATATTGATATTTAGGATTAGGAAGCTAAATACTCCATAGGTTAGGATCGACCTCATGTTTATACCATTTATCATTATGAATGAACTTGATACATTGGCTTTCAAAATAGGTGATATCTTTCATGAAATGAGTTCAAGGCATCCTAGGAGTTTATTATAAGATAATGGTAAATTGAGGACCATAAGATTATTATGTATAGTTTTGGGTCTAATAGTAAAAGGGATCCAAATACAACCAAATGATTTTTTATTGGTCTTATCAAATCCATGACATGCCAAATGAGTTTGCTTGAGATGATATTTGTTATATCTAAGTTATTTAATGATCCAAAGAGATGTCACATTAATGCTTGATCCCTCATCTAATAATACTTTGCAAATGATGGTGGTATTAATGGATATTTTAATAAAGAGGGGTGGATCATCAGCTTGAAATATATTTCTTGATTAATCATGTCTTCTTCAAGGAACTATATGGAAGGTTTTAAATGAGGACAAATGTATTCAATGGTAGAACTTATGTTTGTTGAGGCTCATGGGAATATGGTTATTCTTCTAATGGATATGGTTCCTTAATTTCTTGGAGTTGTTTCATTAGGAACTTGAGATGATAGGGAGAGGTACGAATCAACTCCATGAGAGGAATATTACAAGGCATAGAGTTGAGTTATTCTAAGAAGTTATAATTATTTTTGGAAGGATAATAACTAGCATGAGGCTTGGGAGGTAAAATATGTTTAAGAATAAGAGAAATTGTTGGAGCTTCAAAGTGAGGAGGTGGTTCCTCATTGGTTTTTGAAGATAATTGAGTAGTATTAGTATCTTTGAGAAGTTGCTCTTCTAAAAACAGTTTCTTTGGTTTGGTAATAGAATCTTTGTGGGTTATTTTACATCGATAATTGACCTTAGTTGCATTTATGTATTGGGAATTTGTTTAGTATTGATCATAATTAGTGTCAATTTCACAAATATTCTTATTTTTTTATTAAGGTTTAGATTTAGATAAATACTTTGGGTTATTAGAATAAGAATATTTGAAAGTTTATTTCTTTTTAGAAACATTAACAAAATATTGATTATGGATTTGAATCATGGCATCATGACTGAATGAATCACCAAGCATAAAAGAAAGAACAAATTTTGTAAGACCTATACATGTTTCATGTGAGTGACCTATATCATCATGGAACCAAAAGATTAGGATCATACCATTTAGAGAGATTATCAAGGTATGTGAATGGTTTACAAGGCATTAAAAATTATTTCATTTGTTGCACAATTAATGGCATCTGAGAAGGTTGGGGATTTTTTGTTGTGGCTACTCCTAGTTTGGTTTGAGGAGGATTATCATTTATCGCATTGGTTTAATGTTAAAAATATCCCTTGATTTTATTATTAGGTTAAAACTATTTCATTAATAAGTCTTAACTCTTAGCTTGGTCAAGAGCCTCATTTAATGTTTATGGAGCAAACTTTCAAGCCTTGTATTGGAAAGAAGGTGTTATGTTATTATAAAGAGTTTGAAAAACTTATCATCAGTCATGTTGTGATCATATTTTTGAGCCAAAAATTTCTATCATTTAATAAAATCATGAGCTGATTCAATAGGGGATTGCTTACCATTGATGAAATGACTAAGGCAATTTTTAGGAATATCATTGTGTTGGAATTATTTAACCATAGGATTGACTAAATCCTCTAGTTTATGTATAGAATTTTGGGTAAGTTTGTTAGACAATTTAATACATCACCGATGAAGGTTTTAAATAAAACATTTGTGGTGGTGAAAGTATTAGTTTGGATCCACTCTTTATAAAGATTACTAAATGCCTTAAGAAAACACGCAGGGTCTTTAGTCCCATCATATTTAATAGTTGGAGATATATTACCAATATCAATAGAAATAATGAAAGGAGATAAAGCCTTATTTTGGATGTGTTGAAGCATCTTAAATTACATGATAGGTTTGGGAATGACATTACCCACAACATCTCTAAGAGGTGGATGAATAAAGTTTTGATTATTTTAAGGGAGAATAACGGGAGGTTGATTAGCCATGTTGATCAAATGTTGTTTTAATTACATCATTTGAGAGGTTTTATATGTTTTCATGATGTTCATTTGTTTTATTATTTGTGCAAGAATCTGATGTACATCAATTGGCGGGTTGGTGTTTATAGGATGATTCCCCAAATTGGTATTAGGGGAAGGGTTTCTAGGTGGCAAATTCACTGTGGGGCTATTGTATAGGCTTGTGTAAATTTTCCCCACATTATGGTGATATGTTTGAAGATGTGAATTATATTAATAAGTATGAAAAGGATATAAACCACTAATCTATCCTATTGGAGTGATGTGAACCATGTTCAATTCAAAATATGTGGGATCATAAAAGGTGATCCAAGAGTAAGGATCCTCTTGGGAATTAAAGGTAGGAATAAAATATAATCCCATATAGCATCTAAATGGATTTATGTTGTCCAAAAATATTTTGATAGTGGATTTAAATATGCTTGAAGAAATAATTTGAAATTAGTATACAAGAAGGAAAAATAGAGATAAAATTAGCCAAACAGATAATAGTGTCGACCAACATGTACGAAGTTGACTAGGTTGACATAGTATGTGAAACAAGTTCATAGAACATGAAATAAAAGGACACATTCAAGCTAGTTGACTATGTGCTACAAAGGATAAAATTGAAATCGGATATAGATATACATAATCGTATGAGTTGATTATGTAATGAAAATGAGGAAACTAAATAGATAAGAATGATACATAGTTGGATGGGTCGATAGTGTACTTTAAAAGGGTAAATTGATCAGGTTGATAAGATACATAGTCATGTGGAATGATTGTGTATTGAAGTTAGACAAGTTTGATAGTTTGGAAGAGACTGTATTGACAAGGAGGATAGTGTGATGAAAACAAAAAAAGTTTTACAAGATAATATCTAAGTAAATGAAATTAAGCACACAAGTGATTGGATCAATTTGACTGATCTAATTAGAACATATAGCACAAACCTTACACCAATGTTGGCTAATTTAAGTTTTACAATAAAAAATATAATGATTAAAGAGAAAGTATCAAATAAAAAGTAAATGATAACTAATTGCTCATTCCTAAGTGTTATTAAGTTATAATGAATTTTGAATATAATGTGATGGGAATTTGGTTGTAATAATAAACTAGAAAGTAATCTATGGATGGTTTTAGTACATTTAGTTTGAAAGGGATCTGTATTGGTGATGGTAATGGATTGGTATTGGGGCCTACCCCTTCAATTCAAAATCTCATAGTGATAATGGTGTTGAGTGATTTGTTAATATATACCATCAACCATGTGTTTATACTTGGCCAAAAAACCAAGTTAGTTTCCCCCTTGATGATGAAATATAAGTAGGTAGACCTTGGGAAGACAAATTTTTAATGTTTTATGTGTGTAAAGTGATTTGGAAGTGTGTGCAAAAGATAAAAATAGTGTGACTAAAATGGTAATTTGAAAAACCACCTAATTAATCTATGTTTATTACTCTAAGCATGTAAGTAACTGAAAGGAAAGTTGATTTAATTACTAGAAAAAAGAGGTTAATTCCTTGATTATGAATAGTATATAATCAATTCTAGTGATATTATATGTAAACAATGTAGAATAGAGTCGACTGGGTCACTATTATTCTGTGGAAGCAAGATCTGAAAGAACATAGTTAAACAAGTTGTTTATATTCTAGATATAAAATAGGATACACAACTGTGTTAATATAGTTTCCTAGTTGGTTGTAGGGTTGCATTTTTATAGACTAAAAACTTATGAAAATAGTACTAAAAGAGAAAAACTAAAATGACAGAGAAGGTAAGAATGAACCTTTGTGGGTTTTAAGATGTTTAGATTGCAAAATTTTATGTTATGATGCTTAAGTGTTGATTCAAAAAAAATTATAACAAATTTGACTGGTTCGATGACATTTTCAAAACCTGGTGCTAAAAAATAAGTTGAGAGTAGAGTTGACTAGCTTGAATATGTTTGTAGACCTATATGCTAAAAGAGGAAAATTGTGAACAGAGTTGACTAGTTTTACTATGTATGAAAATCTAGAGCTGAATAAGAAGATTATACCAAGTTGATATATCTAGTTACCTGTATTTGGAGAAGATTTACATAGACAAAATAGAGTCATTTTAGATTGATTGTGTGTTAAAACTATACACAAACTATTAAAACTATAATGTTAGATTCAATACTGTACTACAAAAATAGAAATATATAATATAATGATAAAATAAAAGCATGAAAGAAAACCTACAAGGTTTTGATTCACATTAAGTTCACTAGAATGTATTCAAAGGGAAATTCAATTGATCTATTAATCAATCCTAACTTGGAGAAGATAAATCCTACTTACACTTCCAATTATTGATACATTAGATATTCAAGGTTATGACCATGATGGATTTGATTTTCCTAACCAAGGGATATCTTACCAAAATAACATCACTAGAGAGGGTTCCAAATCTTATAATCAAGCAACATTGTGCAATAACCCTAGCTAGGTCCTATATTTTCATATTCACTAAGTATAATGACAAGTAAAGTAAAATCTAATCTAGTGCTCACCAAATATTATGGCGTAAAGTGTGGGTAATAAAAATAAAAAGTAAACATTCATAGGAAAATCATAATTAAGATATGTATAGGTAAAACCCTAATGCATGGAGATATCAATATATTCAAAAGCCATTACTTATACTACTTTTATCTACTAAAATAGAGGATTCAAGTTAGAGATACTTACCTTAAAGATGAACCCAATAACACTCAACCTTTCCCTTGGCCAAAGGTGATTTACAAGATGTTTTTATAGTTTTTAAGGATCACTAAGAAAGGATAAATCATCCAAGACTTTTCCATAAGACAAGATTTTTATCTAAGAATAAACCCTAATCAATAACTCCTCAAGTAGAAAGGTGGAAGATTAGATTCTAAAGAAGCACAAATGAATAATTAACTCTTATCTCTCTAACAAATGGAAAAATAAATGTGTATATATATTTGGATCTAACCTTATACCTTTCCAAAATTTTGGCCAATAGGGTCATCCCAATCAACTTAGTATCATTAATTGATTAAAAAACAAGTTAGGTTTCGATCACCTGTAACATGCTTTAATTTTTTTGAATATAAGGTTATCCCAGGTTAATAGTGTATTATAAACTATCAAAAAGTGTTTTAAGCTTAGATATGTGATAAGGAAGGTGGTGAAATACTTAGAAGAGTGTGTAAGAGAGGTGTCAAAGCTTATGAAAGTGTATAGGATAAGGTTCTGTAGGTAGTAAGTGGTAGTATAGGAGACAACAATCTTGTGAAGCACCAATGTTCTACCCACCCCTTTACCAGTGCACCCTATAAGGTATGCACTTGAAGAGATTGAGACTTGATAGGTTACTACTGTTGGAACACAACTAGATACTAAAATAGGGGGTGAATCATTATATTAATTAAAACTAATTTTTTAACACATTTTGATACATATTAAAATATATATATATATATATATATATATATATAATTAAATATGTAGAGATCATACAAACTCAAATACACATGACACCATATTTCTACATGGAAAACCCAAAGGGAAAAACCATGGTGAGAATAGCTGCTAGAAACTACTATATTAATCTAGCCTCATAGTTCAAATCCTCACTAACAAACCTCACTGGTTACAATTTTTAAGGACACAATCCTAAGGAGACACCAATCCCCTGATTTAAGAACACCAATTCTAAGGAAGCACCCACTCCCTAATCTGAGCACCCACTCAACTTATCTGATGGCACCAACCTATCAAACTTTTATATGGCACTATAACTCCAATTTACAAATTAGATTCATACATGAATCTGGATCTTTGATCTTTTTTATAGGTCTAATCTACAATTGATCATACTCTGCACATTCTCTTTGTGCCTTTCTTCCTCTCTACTCTTCTATGCCCCCTCAGTTTCTATGTCTTGATGACTTTTTATTTGACACCCTTCATTGGTTTTTGCTCTCTACTTATATCTATATTCAAATTGGCCTGATAACAATTGCAATAATTCCAACATCATTTTCCTTTGTCCTAGATATTATATTTATAAACAAATGATCTAAGTTTCCATATCTTCTATGTGTTCACACTCAGACTGCAACACATCATGCCAATTTTGGACTCTAGTTCATTATGACTTGGACTACAAGTTTCCCACATCTCAATTCTATGCATCATGCCATAATTTTAGGCCTCTTTAATATCTATAACATCTATTAGACTCAAATTTTTATGCATGGTCTCTTTAATGTAGATTTTATTGATTAGATCGATCAATGTTATTTTTTGTGTCAAGATATATAGCTTATACGTAAGTTCCTACATGTTCCTCAAACTAATTATTTATCTAGACATAAATTTAAATATTGATCATTGATCTTGCCTTTGGATCCATAATCTAATGGTCTCTATTTAATTGGCTTAACTTTAAAATGCATCCATTTGATCACATCGATCCTAGCTTCTACATGTCATTCGATCTCCAAAGTTTCATAACCTTTAACTTAACTTGGTTGTTAACTTTGACACTTTGACCTCATTTCACTACTTCCTATATCTTTGAATCACTTTTGATCCATCAATCTTCTTGAACCTACTCAATATTTACCTTATCACTATGTCAATAAACATCGATCACTTTATTCTATTTGAGTCCACTTGACCTATTGGATCTCTCTCATCCAAGATTTTGCATACTATTAGATTTTTAAAGATGCACGATCTTTAATTCTATTTAATTTTTTAAATGTTGAGCTCTTTATAGCACTTTATTCTATTCACTCTATTATATTTCCTTTGCATGATTACCTATGCACTATCAGATCTTCTAACAAGTTTGATCATTATATCTAACAAGCTTATGCTCATTGGGTTTCTATCTAAAAATCTCCATGAATATGACACTTATCACTTGTATGCTCACTTAGAGCTCCTTTTAAAAATTTGAGTTTTCTTCTCTTCATTGGATCATATATGTATGATAAATCATGGGTCATTGATCAAGATAGGACAAATATTAAGTCTTAGACTTAGAAAAATATAAAGTCCTTTGATCATTTCTCAAAGCCAATAATTGCTAGGTCGAGGGGCTAGTTTCTTAATGATGATATGAACTTAAGTTACCAGTTCTTAGATACACCAAGTCAACATAAAAATAGAACTTTGTTTGTTAATGCCATGGCTAAACCCTAATGGGTTTACTAAGAAATCCTATCCAGTCTGAGAGTAAAGATAAATCAATTATGTGCTTATTCCTTCTCCTCTAAACTTGTGGACCATATTTTTGGAATGTGCATGAAAAAACCATAATGGATCTTCTATCGGTTTGAATTTAAACATTCATAAATAGTCTCTATAAAAGCATGACAACTTTGCATAATGTAATTGTGAAACATGCTCTTCTCTCCACCAATCTTACTTGATCCTTTTGACATCAATGACATCCATAGTGTCCCTTTTGACATCAATGAAAATAATATGGCCAACAATCTCCCCCTTTGGCATTGATGGTAAAATAAATGCTCTGATGCAAACTTAATGTTTTGATCTTCTACTATTCAACTCCTTCTTTGGCATTGCTTTCATTGGCTTCTGATAAGTATGAACTAAAGTTTTTTATAACAAACTTTCTCTCCCTTAGGAAGTGGAATATTTACCTAAACTCATCTTGGACACTTGTTATGCTCTTCTATACTTTAATAGAGAGCATTTGCACTTTTTCTCCCAATTTTTACAAAGAGCATTTGCCCTTTTTCTCACCCTTTGACATCAATGGCAAAGGGACTCCTCACTATTTTTCCAAAGTGTTCTCCTCCTTTATTAGATAAAGGAGTTTATCAAAGAATCTACAACTTTCAACTCATTACTAATTTTTAGAAGTATACATACTTGAGTTGACTTTTCTCTCTTCTTCCATAGATTAATTAAACTTCCATGAGGCTCCCCCTAGACTCATGCCCTATCATTAGTGATTTATTGATGTGGTGTAGGAGCCACCACTCCCAAATTATATCTTATATATTCAAATTTTACTTTTGGAAGAGGTTTGGTGAATATGTCTATAATCTAGTCCTTATTTGGCACATATTCCATTGTGACCTCTTCATTTGCAACCCTTTCTCTTAATAAGTGATACTTGATTGATATGTGTTTGGTTTTTCAATGCATCACTGGATTCTTTGATATATTTATAGCACTTGAATTATCACAAAGAATATAAATAGGTGATGTGCACTCAACCTTGATGTCCTTGAGTGTTTGCTTCATCCACAAGACTTGAGTGCAACATGCCACTATTAATCCATACTCTACTTTTGTTGTAGAAAGAGAAACTAACTCTTGGTTTTTTCTTAGCCATGAAAAAAATCTATTTCCAAGGAAAAATGTACCACCACTAGTGCTTCTTCAATCATCTACACTTCCTACCCAATCATTATCTGTATATGTTGTCAAATTGAAATCTTCACTTATAAGGTACCATAGGCCATAGTCAATTGTGATCTTGATGTATCTAAAGATTATTTTCATAGCATTGACATGTGAATATTTAGGAGCAACTTGACATCTATCCACCATGCACACTGCTTACATGATATCTGGTCTTGTGTAGTTTGGTATAGAAACTACCTATCATTAATCTATACATAGTCTGATTTACATCAAGGGACTCATCCTCTTTGCTCAGCTTGTATCCAATTATCATGGGGTTGCCAACTGGTTTGTTATCTTCCATTCCAAATTTCTTGAGCATCTCCTTTGCATACTTGGTTTTGGATATGAATATCCCTTCATTAGATTATTTTATTTGTAGACCAAGGAAAAAATAAAATTCTCCTAGCATAGACATCTCAAATTCACTTTGCATTTGTGTAGAAAATTATTTTCACATTTTGTTATTACTACCACCAAATATGACATCATCTACATAAACAACAATAATAAACATATGCTCACTTTTTTATTTGAATTACAAATTACTATCTACACATTCTTTGTTGAAACCTTGTTATTACAAGTATTGGTCCGATATTGAATACCATGCTCTAGGTGCATGTTTTATACCATACAGTGCTTTCTTTAGTCTACACATATAATATTCTTCATCTAAAAACTAAAAACCTTCTAGTTTTTCAATAGAGACTTCCTCTTATAGATTCCCATTCAAGAAAGTAAACTTTACATCCATTTGATAGACTTTAAACTTCTTGTAAATAGAGAATGCTAGAAACATTCTTATAGCTTCCAATCTTGCAATTAGATCAAATTTTTCCTCAAAGTCTATGCCTTATACTTGTGCATATCCCTTGCACACCAATCTCACTTTATTTCTTATAAAAACTCCATCCTCATTGAGCTTGTTTTTATAGACCCATTTTGTTCCTATCACATTCATGTTTGAGGGTCTTGGAACTAGTTGCTAAGTTTTCTTCTTTTATATTTTACTTAATTTTTCTTCCATGGATTCTAGCTAATTTTCATCCTTGTTGGCTTCAACATAGCTCTTAGGTTCAATTTTAGAAATTAGATCAAAACTTACTTACTCCTTGTTCATTGCAGCTCTTCTCCTTGTCTGAAATCCTTCATTCTTATTTCCAATTATATGCTCTTTAGGATGATCCTTTTGAACAAATCTTGGAGGTTATTTTTCATTATTTTCCTCAACTTCTTCACTATTTGACTCTTCTTCAAGATATGACTCTTCTTATTGGTTTCCTTATCAGGTTCAACATGTATTATGCCTTCTTCTACCTTGACATTTATGCTCTCCACCATATTGTGTAGCCTCTCATTGTAACATACATAGGCTTTATTTTGAGTGGAATAACCAAAAAATATTTCTTCATCACATCTTTATTCAAAGCTTCCTATCCTATCCTCCTTTCTTCTAATATAGCATTTGCTTCCAAACACTTTGAATTACTTAACCATGGTAGGTTCTCCATACCATATCTCATAGGGAGTTTTTTCACTATTTACCCTCAGTTGAAATCTATCCAAGATATATATTATTGTTTGGAATACTTCTCTCCAATATCCATCAGGTAATTTGGCCTCCTTTCATTGTGTTCTAGCCATTTCCTTGACTACTATGTTCTTTCTCTCAACAACTCCATTTTTTTATGGAATCCTTGTTGTAGAGTAGTGCCTTTTGATCCCATGATTCTCACAATACTCTATGAATTCATTTGAGGTGAATTCTCCACCTTTATTAGATATTAAGCATTTGATTTTTCTTATAATCTCATTTTCAACAATGGCTCTAAAGATATTTAATCTCTCAAAGGATTGATATTTATCCTTCAAAAAGGTTACCCATGTCATTATTGAGTAGTCATCTATAAATAACATGAAGTACCACAAATATTAGTATGAACTAATTGTAGAGGCTTTGTAGTTACATACTCCTTTGTTTGAAATCTAACCCTTATCTGCTTACCTAGTTGACATTTCTTGCAAGTAGTATCTACATGTTTGGTTATCTTGGGCATGTGTCTTACACACTTATTTTATCTCACTTTGAATAGATTATCAAAGTTGACATGACCCATTATCCTATGCCACAAACAACTCTCATCAATCTTTCCCATCAATCAACTATTACCATTCACTTCAATAAGATTGTAGATATTGCTCTCAATCCTTTTCCCTTCTGCAACTATTTTTCTATACTTTTTAGCTTGCAACCTTCTAAATAAAATGTGACCTTATATCTATTGTCACACATTTGGCTAACACTTAGTAGATTATGCTTCAATACTTCAACATAAAGGATATCATGTGTTGGCAGTTTACCATCTATGTTCAAGGTTCCTTTACCTTTGATCTTTACTGCTATGTTCTCTCCCATGTTGATAGATCCTTCCTTACATTTTCTCAATTTGGTGAACTAGGTTATTATCACTAGTCATATGCTTTGAGAAGCCACTATCTATCACCCACAAATTCTATTCCTTGGCATGTAGTATAGTCTGATCAATCATGGATTGATTTTTCACTTTCCACTTTTCATTGGGTTTCTTATATGTTCTCTTATTCTCTTTATCAAATACTTGTGAATCTTTATTCACACTAGGAGACATGCCTTTATTTACATTGTGTAATTTTGATGTTATAGGTATTCAATTAAATTAAATTCTTATTTGATGTGAAGTAACTATTGAATGATAGCCTTAAGAATTTTTATCATATTGAATGCCTTAATGAATTGATCCATCAATTGTCTGAAGGAATGAATGGACCCCTCGGGGAGGAGGTAATACTAATCAAGATTTATTCCTTATAGTATTTTAATTAAATCTTGGAAATAACCCTAGCCTAAGGTAAGATTTATTTGATAGCCATGGTGTAAGCCTTGACATGTGCATTGGGATCTCCTTCCCCTTTGAACTTGGGAAGTTTTAGTAGGGGACATAGAATAAAGACTCCTCTTATGTTGAGATTGATGGGCTCATTAAGATACTCAGCATACATTCCCATGTTATTGAATTTAGTATTTTTCATGGCCAAACTAGAATGGAAAGCTGGGATCACATAGGCATTGCTTAGATAAGCACTATGAGTGGAAGAGGCTAAATAGGGTGAAGTGGAATAAGCCAAAAAATAGTTATTCTACTAGGTAGACATGGATAACATATGTAAATAAGGAGGGATATTATTATATGTATAAGGGTTAGTGATTTTTTGAGGATGGGTATATACGGTTTACACATATCCCAAAGGAATGTAGGGTGGCACATGATTAATATATAAAATAAGATCATACGTGGGGGAATGTAACTCAAAGAGATAAATAGTGGTTGATTATGGGCAACCACATTAGTTTACGAGGGTGGAGTTTAGGTGAATACACCTCAAATTAGAGATTGGATAGGATATTGATAGGGTGGAAGAGTTTTTTAGGTGTTTGGGTTAGAGACTCTATAAGTAAGGATGTCCTCGATGGGTTAGTTAGAGGCATATCTTGGTGGAGACGTATGTTCTTATTGTGTTGGGTACATGCAAGCTTTTTGTTACAATAGTTGATGGAATTTTATTTAGATGGGAATTGAGGGAAAATGAGCCTAGGTATGAATGTTGGCGTTTACTCCTTGATTTATATATTAATATTTTTTCTCTAAATCTTGAATATGACCCGCCAATATATTTATGAGTTCATTAAATCTAGTGGTGGCACTAGGTATGGGAACCTCCTATATAGGATGGGTATATGTGAGATATTAGTTAGTGTAAAGATATTTTTTTTGATTGGGAACTTCAAGGTTAGTCGTTATAATTTTTACTAGAAATTTAATGGCATTTTGACTCCTGTTAAAAGGATGTGTAGTTGGTTGCATGTAGTTAACATCATCTTTCAGATAATAGTTCTTACCTAGATATTGGTCATATCGAGAAAATATTTCCATGTCTAGGTATTATAGTCTAATGGATGGTCTATTGGCCATAAAAATTGGTTACATTCCCTCTAGTTATATTCATATCATTAGATTCAGGATGATTGCTAGAATTTTTAGATATGTCTTGAACCTCATGAATCGGGATTCCACTCTTGGTTTGATTATTAGGGTGAAAATAATTATAAGATTGATAATCTAAAATTATATCAAAATTAATATTTTTAAAACTTACCAATGAGGCCTCACCAAAATTAATTTGGCTCCTTATATAATCCTTTAGGCCAGAGGATCCACCTAGGTCCTGTCTAGACATATTTTGTGGGTATATGGATACCCACAAACAAAATTGAAGGAGAAGATAAGATGGAGAATGGATAAATAAGGATATAAATGGGGAAATTAAAAATATGATATTATTTCATGTTAATATCACTAATTTGTATACATACAAACAGCACACACTAAACTATGCACTTGACTTCTCGAGGTCAAGCTGAGATAGTGGACATAATAGATGGATGATGGGTGGAACTATAGATTGGGTTGATTATTCATTAGGATGGGATTTGGGATGATAAGAGGCAATGGATGATCATGATGGAATAAAAATAGTTCCACTTCATCACATTATTCATTAGAAGTGTCTAGCTAAGTGAAAACAGAACTCCAAGATCCCTTAGTATTGGTGATGACATGGAAGTGAAGCTCCTAATCAATACTAGGAATGTTAAGATGGGAATGGTTTAGTTATATGAATAATTAAATTTGGTAAATACTATTTGGATATTTATTCCCTATCAATTTAATACATAAATGTGAATGATATATGATGAGTCTAGACCCAAGGAGAAGAAAGGGGATGGAAATGAAAATCTAGGCCTAAACCACATTGTATTGATGGCCTTGATTTTGTGGGAGGTTGATGATGGGTATATAAATAATTTTATCTTGATCAAATGGGGAACTAATAACACTAAAAATGATATTGGGGATAGGTTTATAATATAAAATGCCAATTCTAAGCACATCACTGATATTTGATTGAGTGTTGATAGTAGGACATGATGTTCTAACTCTAGGAAAGAGACCTACTCTATGGATATATGGATGCTCAGGGAGTTCATCCAAGATGGATAGGTATGTAAATATTTAATTTCATGATATTTTTCTAAAGGTTATATGTGATTGGATTTGTTGTTATGTTAGAAGTAAGGTTTTAAGAATGTTTTTGCTCGTTGGTATAAGTCTCTGGTTGTTGATTTGTTTTTGGTTTTTCGTAATGTTTTTGACTAAGAAAAAATATAAATACATGTAGAAATTAAATGAATGAAATTAAATAAAAATTAAAATATAGAAATAAATCAAATAATTCTTATTTTTTAGTATTTTTAAATTCACTTTTTAATGCATGCAATACTAGAAAGCAAAGTCTAGATGAATAATACAAATGGTGATTTCTAGCTTTTTTAGGTGTAAACTAAATGAAATTATTTTTGTGTTTTTATATTATATATTAAATACTATATTATGAAAAAATAATTTTTCTAACATGCAAATTAATACAAAATCATATCTAGACCCTAATTAGTAATACTACTAAGTATATAAATATTCATTTGTATATGCACGCTATAATTAGTTTTTAGTGTTTCTATGTGAGTGCACACTAGGTTTGAATCATTTGTATGGAATGAAATTAAAAGTAAAATTTTTTATTTTATTATTTAATAAACTAAAATAGTATTTTTAATTTACTCAATGAGTAAAATTAACACCATAATACTACGTTTTACTCTCCTAAGTTTGGCAAGAGTTTTCTACTTACTAGTGTGCTTGTATGTGTGTGAATGAAAGCTTGTTTTGAAATAAAAATTGATTGTTTTTGTAGTTATAAGTGTTTTTTATGTATAACATAGGTTTTAAATACAAACCTATATGGTTTTAAATAATCTATTACACGACTAAAAATAGTAAGTAAATTAACTAATATTTTTGGTGCAAAGACGAGAAGAGAGAAGAATTATTTTTCCTATCTATTTGTTTTTTAAAAATAGAGATGTAATATAATTCAAGAAATAAAAATAGTCTAATATAATCTACTAAAAAAAACTACAAACCCCCAACCTAATCAAGATATAGACCAATTGGAATCAAGAGATGTATTTGTGAGTATGGTCTTCATCATGCAAGCTCCTCCACTCCTAAAAATGATTAAAAGAACCATCTAACCAAGGATAAGGATAAAATAATATTATAAAATTAATAATATTAGATATACACAACTCCAAACCAAAGAAAAAACTTTGGTTGGTCAATGCAGTGACTATAAAGATCTAGTTACAAATTCAATGACCCTCCTTACTTGAAATTGTGTAGTCTACACAAAAATGATCAAAGGTAAAGCTCAATATAAATGGTAAGTATGTTGTGGCTATATTAATATTAAAAAATTCAACATCCAAAGCAAATTTTTGGATCTAAAATTTATCTTAAAATGGAATACTTATAGAAGAGGAATGGAATTCAGAAGGGGGAGTTTAATTGAGTTTAACTAAGAGTAGAACTTAGGAAAGACTCAAAAATGATTGAAAATATAATAGGGAGTGAGTTAGAAAAGAATTAATTCAAAATAAATGTGAAAATAATAATAAATTCAACAATCATCATGTAAAAAACATGAAAGTGTGAGCTCTAGAGGCTAAATTTGGAACACAAACCAAAGGTGATAGAACTGCCCCTATTTATAGGGGTGGTTATGTAACCTTTGTTCCTAATTACAAAACCACAAATCCAAATAATATAAATACCACATGGTATTATAGGACCTCCTATGAGTAATAACTCCATCATGAAGTTTGTGAAATCACCATGGTTGTTTCATCACCAAGAGGGGTCATTTCATCTCTCATAGAAGGATTTTTTTTTAAAGCTAAAAGAGACCACCAAATCCAAATAAAAATGGGGGTTGAGGGGTTTAAGATAAAAAAAGGGATGGAAAAGCAATAGAGTGTTAGACAGAACCCATTTTGATCATAAATTAGGATATCACTACATCATCATTAGACATTATATCAAGAATGTCGCACCATGTAAATTTTGGGTACATACATTGTCTACATGTCATTATGCTTGAAAATATAATTATAATCAGTTACTTATGATTTGATGTTGGAACTTAAAATTATATATGCATCAATTTACTTATGGTAGTTTTTTATGTAACATGTCATATTTTCCCTCATCAACTTTCCTTTGTATGTCACTTGATTCTGACACTTGATCACTTTGGGAAAGATGTAATATTTTAAGTATGTCATCATTAATAGATATTTGAGTGATCATTTATTGTCATTCATCCATAATTTTTTTTAGTGCCTCATTCTTGAAATTAATTGATGACCCCCATGTTGACTTTACATGACATCATTCATTTTGTGATGTGTTGCTTTCCTTGTTGTACTCTATGACTTTGAATTTTCCAACTTAGTTTTGATGTCCAGTGATATATATATCACACTATATATATATACATTACACACTTATAAAAAATAATAAATTAAACAAAAAACTTATTCGACATGGTGTTACTCAATACCCTTTCTATTTTTTTATTAGATCTGATAGAAATTATTTACATTAAGGTTTAAGCCTACATCCATTTACATGTCCTATAATAATGGTTCCATAAAGGTCCCTTAACACAATTTATCCTTACTATGATACTTCATAGGTGATGTAAGGTCATTTCCATCGAATGTGTAGCTTACCTATAATTTCTTTAAATCAATTATCATATAATAATACTGGTTATTTTGGGTCAAAATATTTGGATCATAGATTACAATCATGCCACACTTTTTGAATTCATATGTTGACTTCTTGTGTCCATTGTGCTCTTTTTATGGTTTCTTCTATCTAATTTTAATCCATAAATCTTGCCTAAAGAGAGTCTTGATCTCCTAGTCACACGATCATTGTAATTTTTAGATTAGGGACTATGTATTCCATTAGCATGACTACTTCTAATCCACAAACAAATTAAAATAGAGTGAAACCTATCATATGCTTATAGTTTTTACTATATTCCCTTAGTATCATAGGAATTTGATCCTCCCAATAATATATTTTCACATTACAATTTTTGTTAACATCTTTCCAAGGACATTGTTTGATGTTTATGCCTACCCATTGGATTATAGGTGATATGATGTGATTTTGTGGTGTGATATCATAAAATCCCTCATTGGAATCTTGATGGTATTATTGAGAAAGTGTGTTCCTCTATCACTAACCAACTTCATAGGACATTCAAATCTGGTTATAATACTTTCATACATAAATTTGGTTACATATTTAGTGAAGTAACTTGGTTTCACAACATCTTCTACCCATTTGATGAATTAATCTATCATAGTAATTATGTACCTTACATGATTACATTTACTTAGAGAATTAATTGGTCCTCTAAAGTCAATTCCTTGTTATTAAAATGGTTGCTCAACTAACATGGGGTTTAATGGCATTTCATCTCTATTATTAGGCCTTCCCATCTATTGACATATGTTGTAGTGTTTTTCTACTCAGTGTGTATCCTAAAATAGAGTAGGCCAGAATAAGCCACTTTGAAATATCTTCCTCACAATGGATTATCTTATGAAATGTCCACTTGTGATACCTTGATGTGTCTCATGAATAAGTTATGGTTGCCCATGATCAAAAGCTACTCTACGTAGTATGTCACCTTTGCCCATTTTATACAGAAATCCATTAATGATGTTAAATGGAATGTCTCTTATGATCAATTATTTTTTATCCATTTCACATAGTGTGCAGGAAAATTTCCTTGTTCAAGGAAATTAGTTGTCTTCTATGTTTTATGTAATCACAGAGACTCAAAATAAATGGGGATATAGTGGTTCATATTGTATTTATTCATGTTCCTCTCCATTATGTATTTGGCTCAAATGTTATGGCCCCATATTTTTTCTCCCAAGCTTCTCATTGATTCTGAACTAAAATTATTGAAACAACATCAACCACCTAGATATCCTCCCTCCTAACATGGTCTTATTCACCAAATATCTTATATCCAAGTGATTAGTAAAAAATTAAAATGGTGTTGATATAAGATAGTGTTTGAACTTCTAGAGTGTGAACACCATTTCCAAGGCTTCTCATTATGTAGTTGTGTAATTTTTCCTGTAGCTAAGAATTTTTAGTTGGAAAAATGAATGGGATGGTCCAATCCTCCATATCCTAATTGTGATAAAATAAATCTTATCATAGTTCCTAAATCATATACATGAACATGAAATGTTTTGCTTCAGATGGGAAGGACCATTATGGAATTTGTTACTAGCCTTTACTTTAGATCCACAAACATTGTTTGTCATTCATTAGTCTATTCAAACCCAATGTATTTGTATAGTAGCTTCTCCATGGTGGTTGATATATTTACATAGATTTTTATGAATATCTTATAGTATCCAGTATGAACCAAGAATGATCACACCTTTGTAGATCTTGTATGATGTGGCATACCCAAAATAACTATGATTCTAGCTTGGTCAACCAAAATCTCATCATTTCATATTATATGACCCAAAAGGACACCCAAATTTTTAAATAACAATCACTTATTTAGGTTCAATTAAATAATTATAACTCGATAGCATTCCAACATTATTTTTTTCTTAGATAGACATTCTTTGAATAAATAAAAACCAACCCAATCATCTAGATAGACTTCTAGTAAATCATGGATGAAGTCAATACAATGACCACAACCATGGAGAACACATCATGAGATTTATTCAAGTCAAAAGGCATTATATTATATGAAAAATAGCCTCTTCCATTTCAAATTTGGTTTTAACTTGGTCTTATACTATGTTTTGGATTTGATGGTAACCATTGAACCCATCTATAAATGAATACACTCCATGTTTTGTGACAAAATCTAGGAGTTTATTAGTGAATGGGATTTGGAATGGATCATTATTCAAGCATAATTTATTGCATGGTAGACCCAACATACTCTAATTTCTCCATAATTTTTATGCTTCACCACCATTTGGCTAACCCAAACTATTTTCTCCACCAGATAGATAATGTTTGCTTCTTGCATCTGGTCTAGTTCAGCTTTTACATTCAATTTCATGTTGGGGTGTAATATGTATGGGAACTTTTTAATAGGATGTGAGCATTGATTTAACTCAATGTGCATCTCCCCTAATGAAATTTCTACACCTTTTACTTATGTGAACTTTATTGAAAATACATCTTGATAGTATTACCACAGTTGTAGTCCTTTTGAAATCTCATTCTATGTCTAGTAGTTTCCTAAAGTGACAAGTTTTGGCTCAAAATATATCCTAATATTCCCTACCAATTTATTTAGTGGATCCTAGTATAATTTTTTGAGACATTTAGAATTGATCCTTATAATGTTCTTTATCCTTCTTGCTCCTAAATATTAATATTTTATAGTTGTTAATCTTCAATTTAGTTTTTTATTTTACTCTAAAATCCTCCATTTCTCACTCAAGTTCAAAAACTCTTCAAATCCAAGTCCTTATCATTATCATCATACAAATCATGTTCCCCATATCAATGATTTTATTACAAGGTTTTATCAAAAATATCTCTTTCTATTTATTATCCTTGTAGTTTTGAAGAGGTGTGTTTAAGTCAGTTACTTCTTCCTATGAAGCAAAGTCCCATGTGTTATAAAGATCCTCAACTCATTAATAAAATATGAATGTCTTTAGATTCTAAATGCACTTTTGTAGTAATGGGTTCTTGTCTTTGACTAAAAATGTTTGAATAAGTCTTATTAGACCTATGGTCAATTCTTAGTCTCCTTTTTGCATTCTTGATGCATGTACCACACTATTGGAATAGATTTTAAATTATGATTGAATGCATGCACCTAATATCTAGGTTCTACACGTTGTGAATACCACAAATCTACACATTTATGAATATGCATTTTAAGTCATTTTCCTTCCAAGAAAAAGGGCCATTGATTTATGATCACAAGTTCTATTTGAAATCAAGCTCATAGTAATTTACAAGCATATTCCTAGTATACTTGATTTGACTTGTGTAATAACCACCATATCATAAAAATACCCTTTAGATAATAATTTAATGCACTGACTCATTGATCTATCTTTAAAATATGTTGATCTGATCTCAAAATAAATTGACCTAAATCCCCGATTTTCAAATATTGAGGTAATTATGAATTTATAGCAAAAACCATTTATACTAGTCTCACCTCATGATCTCCTCTTTCCCAATTTAGCATATGAGTATATGAATCCCCACTCATATAATATATAGTTTCCCATGGTAGAACACCTTCCTGAGTGGGTTCAGTGTCATCCATGTTTGTCACACCTATTTGATATATCAAAACTACTTCAGACCTTATTGGAAATCACACACAAGGTTATTGATAATCTTATATCTATAACTACAGAACTTGTGCCTTTGTTATCACAGGTCTATATGAAATTTGTTATGTTTTTTCTAACCATTTTTGATACTATATTTCTAGATGGAATAAATGATATTATGCATCCCGTAATGTGTTATTCTTAGACTATGTACCCACCGTGAACCAATTATTATAATTATAGTCATAGGTTGAATCCATATCTTTAGGTATGATGTATGGCTTGATCTTGGATTTGTTCATAGGTATAATAATAATTTTATCCCCTTTATGTAACTCTATATGATTGTGCCTTGTATTAATGCTCTTCTAACCATCATAATCCTAATTCTTGCTAATCAATGTAGGGTAGTGTGTCTCATCAAAATTAATGTCAATTACTTCAAAATGGCCTCATAAGATTAGGTTAGAAACTTTTATTTATACATACTCTAGCAGACCAATAGGTTATACCCACCCATCGTCTAGGAAACTTAGTGTTATTAGACTATAACTAATTGATGGTCATCTAATAGCTTCCCATATGGATGGAGGAATCATATTGACTATGCTTCCAGAACCAATTTCAATATTTGGTACTTTATATCTTACCAATTAAATATCCATATAGAAGTAAACATCCCAATTTTTCTTAATCTTCACATAGCAAACTACTTTGTTAATACATTGTTGACCTCTTTATGTGCATTTTGATAGGTTGTGCATAAGAATTATGATATTTTATGATGTGAATTTAGTTCATATAGTAATTAGAGGTTTCAAAATATCATTCAAGGTAGTAACCACTCCTCCGTACCTCATGGTGCACATAATTTTTTTATACATTTGCACATCAATGGTTGTGGCATTTCCTTCTAATGCAATCTACTAGTGTATGTTCTATACAACCTAAGTTGTTTGATACATCAAACCCTTTTATTTTGTAGGTTTAAGATATTTATCATATTGCACCTTTTTTATTCTTTTATCTTATATTATTTCTAAGGGATTAAATACCTACTCTAGATATTAATGTCATGTAACTGATTGCATGAACTTAGGATCCCTCAAGTGTGAATTTATCATATTCATATTTTACAGAAGATTCTATTTTCATTAGTTTCTAATGTTGGATAATATTTAGTGTGGTTATGTCATGAAAATATATAATAAACATTACATATCTACCTCTAAGGAGTAGTTGGGTAATTTGATGTGAAGTGGTTGTATTCTCCACATAAATAGTAGACAATTGATTGATGCACCTATTTTCCATATTTTCTATGATTTGCCCCTTGATATCCACCATGAAACCCTCCTTTATTTCCCCTTATTTTTTTTAAACCCCAACCTTATTATTATTGACCATCATATCCTCCTTATCATTATAATGAACCCCACCCCTATTGTTATTGAATATCATATCCCTGATATAGCCCTTGGGGAGAATATGGGGTCCATATTCTTGACTATTTTTGGGGTGATGTAGTGTTTCATGACTGTTGATATTAAGGAGATGGTGGATTATGGTACTATGGATATTGTGGTGTACATCCTACTAAACCTTAAGGCTGATACTAAGTCATAATGGTCATTTCTACATTTGGAATTAGAATATCAGGGTTCACAATAAGGATTTGTTGCACAACTACTATGAAGACATTTTTGGTGATGTCTTACTTCAATTTTTGGAGAGATATACATTTTTTATCCTTATTATCATGAAACTTGAATAAATTGAAGTATAAACTCTAAGATTATTGGGTATATTATTTTAAGATATGATATTTTATAGTTAAATGTCCTACTACTCATCAAATCTCACATAATTCTATTTTAAATTTTGGGCAGTCATTCTTATGGTGCCCGTCTCTTACACACTTCATATACCATAATCCTAGCTTGGGAATATTAATTTCGTGAAGCTCATTTATCTTACGTAAAATAACATCTAACATTGTGTCAACTTTCAGAGTAGTCTACAAACTTTTCCTGTAGTCTTCTATCTACTCCACCTAGAGTGTAATTACTCTAGCATCAACCTTGTAAGTGAACTAGGTTTGAGCAATGGTGGACTTATTTGTATCTTGAAACAAAAAAATTATGTTTATTACATTAGATAACCTGTAATCACAGTCCCATACTGACTCTCTATATTTTTGATGAATTTAATTGAGATATTTTATTGTCTAAATCATACATTTATTTATTTTAAATTCTCATATTAGATGGTATTTAGCATCTTGAAAGTTTAATTTGTTAGTCTACCTTTTGTTTATGAACTCTAAAACTCATCTTGTTAAGTATCTTATGAAATTTCCTTCTTTGCATCATTTGTAGTTACATTTTTAACCTAGCATTTCATTTTCTAGGTTAACAGATACTACCAGGGGTTAATAGACCCATCATATGATGTCAAAGTGAAAAAATATCTTACATTGAGAGCTATGTTTCCTATGTTCCCACCTGAAACTAGTGGATGATTTGGACTAGACTTTTATAACATCTTAAGATTTATTGTGATCTAAAATCTAGCCTCAATTAATTTATTCTTATCGAACACTTTCTTAGTATCTTCACTATATTTTCCAAATTTATCTATAAAATATTCAAAACTATACTATCTTTACTAATTTATACATGTTTGCTTCTTCTTTCCATTGATAAATTATGCACATAAGATGTGTACCCTTTAAATGAATGATCCATGTCTATAAATTTTGCTTCATTTAAACTTGAAACTAATTTAATCCTATGATTTAGTATAACTTCTTCAAAATATTATTCCTTCTCTTATCTAAATAATATCCTTCCTTGTAAATACAATCTAAAACTACCTTATAATTGATATAATTGTCCTTATTCTATCTTTCCACTTCTTCCATCTCTTCTGCATCCATTTTCCAATCTTTGTTCATTTATACACTCTCATTTTCACCTTCTCTTATTTCAAAATCTCTCATTTCTTCATCTTTATCCTATCCATAATCTCTATATGTTCCTTGATCTCTGATTCTCTATTTATATTATAAACTATCTACTCTACTCCTACTCACTTATACATTATGATTGTTTTATTTATCCCATCTTCTTTGTTATCGCAGGTCTCACTCTAGTTCTAGAATTCACTTTTCCTTTTACTTATTTATTTCCTCCATCTTTTGGGTTCATGTTAAAGTTTATATTCTCATTTTTTCATCATTCACTTGATTATCTTACACATCACATTAACATCTGTAACAACTACTCTATCTTATATAGAATAGGCACCATGGCCTTTTCCATGACCAACATTTTAAGCATGATAGATAGTCCTTTCCAAAATTTTCCCTAGATACCTCTTGCAAATAAATCATGCACAGCTTCAAATGTGATATACCCTTGCACATAAAACTCAATAATATATCCATTAATGGTATTCTTTATGATCTATTTCATGTGTCTAATTTATTTCTAGATTTTATAGCTATTATATCTTTTCCACATTACAAATAAATTTCTCTATTTCTCTTGGCTTGAATCCATAGTACTCAATTATTGACAACCATGTAGCTAAAAAACCAAGAAGTTTGAACCAAAATATTTCTTATATCTTTCCATGTATATGCCCAATTGTAAGTTCTCTCACAGAGCTTCTTATCTTTATTTCCTATTTTTCTATAAAATTGTGAATTCTCTCATCTATCCATCACTCCAAATCTCTCTGTCTAGGTAACCATCTTGACATGTTTCAATGTTCCACAGTCACTGACCATTGTTAACATAGGTTCTTGGAAAAATCATCAAAACATGATAATGTGGATTATTTTTATGAAGAGTAATATAAAATATATTCAAGGAAACTAGTGCAGGATTATAGAGGAATTAACATGATTTGTAACCTTAATTTACCCAAAACATTCAATACTTCAAATGATTAACAAATTACATGAAAACAGAGTATAATTATGAAAAGAAACAAGTGAAAACATAAATAAGAACCATTATTGAATCTATATATTGATCTCTATATTTCATACCCTTTTTATAATACAATTGAGTGCTATATATAGTTATTACAAAGGCTTTATCTCTTCATATTACAGTCTTTCACTAAAAATAAAAAGAGAGACTCTTCAAATTCTATAGACCTTGATGTTAATTTAGATGTTGAATACATATAAAAATATATACAATGTACAGAATACTTCAAGTTGCACATATCATAAAATTATACTGTATGATTTTATAACCATGTTTTACTACTAACATTCAAATGGGTTGTGTTGTGTAACTTTCTCTTAATAATTATTTATATACAGAAGATGTAACCCATTTTAAATTAATACTATTATATGAGACAAACCATTTATGCATCTCATGGTGTTTTCTATTTACTATCAATGGTATCAAAGTTTCCTTGAAGCCAGTGTTGTGAGGAAGCTAAAAAGAGTCAAGAAATAGAGATGTTTCAAAACTTTTTTGAGAGTTTTTTTTTTTTTTGGTTCATCTAAAAAAAAAATTATATAATATTTAAAAAAAAAATCTAGGATGTTTGAAATAAAAGAGAAGGGTATTTTTTATGAGATCGAGAACATGATGTTTTGAAAACTACAAAAGAAGCATTATTTTCATTCACTGAGCATGATGCCTGAAATTCAAAACAACATTGTTGTTTTTTTTTTGTTGGGCATGATGCTCTAAAACTACCAAAGAATGGTGTTTACTTTGAAAATGTGTCATGTTTAAAAAGTACACTAAATTTATTAGATAATATCTATTTGTGACTTGTTAGGGAGAGAATACACTTATTAGGGTGTGGTAAATCTTGCCTAAAATTTAAATGGGTTAAAGTGAATGAAAAGTGGTGTGATCATTTTTGTAAAAAAATCATCTAGTGCCAAAATTATGCTACAAAGAGCATTGGAATATATTCCATAACCTGGGAGGATATAGTACTTGATTTATGCAATTGGTACCATTGGATAAGTATTTACTTGGTGGCATGGGACACAAGTTATTGAAGGATGATTAATTTCTTGTTGAAGCAAACTATTGTAGTTGGCAAAAAAATTTAAACTTTGAGTGAGCCCAATAAAAATAAATCCACTACCAGGAAGGTTTATTTACTTCTAGAAAAGCTTTTTTATTTTTTTGTTGGACATTGTAAGTCTTAAGACAAATAAAAATTATAAATATCTTGTGGAAAGAAATGAAACAGTGGAATTGATTGTGTTGGTATTTCAAAACATTATCATCATAGAGGTTTCTAGTTAAAATCTTAATATTTAATTTTTTATGAAGTGCACTTATTTAAATACAAACATGCAATTATAATTCATATGTCAGTTTTTAAAATTTTATAATATGTGTGTGTGTAGATGAAGTGGTCAAACAAGTGTGTAAATGTATTTTTCCACCTTCAAGTCTCAAGATAAAAATTAAGTGGTCATATGTGCATGTAATAAATTTGCATTTATTTTTTAATAATAAGGATTTTTTAGAGTGATAAGAATTATAACAAGGATATACTAGAGGGTAAAATAAAAACCATAATAGCGTACCTATTTTTTTGTGATTTATTTTCTTTGTGTGTCAATATGGATAGAATAGTTAATCTCATCTCAAAAGTAGGAAAACTGACACCTATAACTACAAATATAGTAGTATGAACATGGAAAACACATTTTTTTAATTACTTTTTGTATTTTATTGAAAACCAATTACAACCCCTACGGATACCGCTAAATTACCAAAATTTCAAAAGATAAATAAGAGGCAACTTGCACTATTAAAGTCTTCTTGTTCTTCACAAGTCATTATTCACATAAGATCCATTAAATCTTAAGCTTAAAAATCTTAAAAAACACTTAAGTATTTATATGAAAAACAAACTTCATATAATAAAATAGACTTGTTAATGTAATTGTTGAACATTAAATGTAATGGTGATGAAAATGTTTTATAATACATTTCTAGGATAAAAAGTGTAAAATAGGAATATAGTACTACATGTGGAAAAAATGATGATGATGATATATTGATATATATTAAGTTCAATGGACTAATTAAAATTACACAAACTTATTGGAAATGTTTCAACTCAATGATAAACTTCATAAGACAATATTTAATGCAATATGTGAATTGCTCACTCAATAACAACATCAATTTTCAAAGAAGAAAAGTGTTAATCCTAGAGAGCATATTAATTTCACAAAGGTGGGTAAACACAATAAAGAATAAATGTGTGAAAAAAACCATTTATCACAATCCTCCAAACATAAGCATAATCATTCTTACTAGCATCCTGATTGAATAAGGGATATTTCTTCATATGCCAATACTAGCAGTCACAGGTCATCTCACAAAACTAAGGAAAAAGTGTGATGTTATGAACATGGTCACTTGGGACACTATTATCCTAAAGGTTATTCAATAAATCAATCCTCCAAACATAAGTGCATTATTTTATTAAGCATAGTGGAGATTCTTATAATTCAAGGACATAGTGGTCTGATTAAGAAGCACCTTACATTGTCAAAGTCTATGTTCCATAGAGCCCTAAAAAAAAAATCTTAGATCAAGAGATTAACCCATCTTGAGTTTATTGTTATCTCAATTATATGGAAAGTGGCATAGTGAAAATGTTGGTTTAACCATGTTTTTGTGCATTTTTAACTTGTTATTAGTTTTCTCAATTATTTTTTGAACTTCTATAATGAGGATTAGAGTAGTTATTTCCTTATTTTTCATTGCATAGACTTATCATATCTCATCTAATCGAGGGAGGATATATATGGTTTTGAATTTTGATCAATCTTATGGTAATTTTACATGCTAGCAATAGTTGTAAGCACCATTAGTATTTTCAAAGTGGTTAGAGTTGTTTGGAATTAGGTAAGATGCCTCATATATGAGGTATGAATTAGTATAGAGACATGGACCAAAATTATTTAATATTCCCATGATGATGCTCAAACTATAGTACAAGTACAAATTATTATAGGTATGGATACTCCCAAGATTATGCTCATCTTTGTGTTAAGAAATGTTAGGGGGCATGGGAGGTCAATTTATGGATATAGTAGACATGTCAACATGGGTTGATTAGTGTCAGAACTATAAAAGGTTAGTTAGCAAGTTATGACAAGTGTTCTTAGATAAATTCAAATTTATTTTCTCTAGATCATATTTTTGTCCCATTTGGATCAATAGGGGTTTGTTGAGTCTAATTATCCAAGGTTTCTTTTATATATTTATTAATTATTAATATTATGTACAAGGCATGCATTTCTTAGTGAGACGCCCCCTTTAGTGTTTTCAAGGTTTATTAATGTTTGTTAGTATGAGGGTAGTTACATATGGTTGAGTATCATATGAAAATGGGATTTTTTACGTAACTTGATCAAGTACAAAGTAATTATAGATAAAATATGCAACATGTTTTTCATTAATAATATTATATGGTACAAACCATTTCTACATTTCATGGTATTATCCATTTACTTTAATTCACGCTGACAAAGAATCCCATCTTTTATGATTGAAAAAAACATGTTGACATATATTTCATTTGACAACTTGTATAAGATGGAGAAGTTGAGTCGTTATATTATCCAACTCAGGACAAAAGTGGAGACATTCTCACCAAGTCTATTGTCCCAAATAATTTTTTATATTTTATATATATTATGAATGACCATTAAGGGAGTATTTTTTAGTTTGTAACATAAATTTATAATGGTTATACTAGTATTAGTTATAAACTTTGTGATAAAGTCACTTTATAACTCTAATTTGCTTTATCAAAAAATATAAACATGATTTAATGTTTATTGAAGTCATTTTAGGGTTAGAGTTTGTGTAACCTAATATTAGAGTTTATGTTTTTGATTAATATTAAATTATAATTTCTCATTCTATAATAGATCCAAGAATTATATCTCTCTTTTAAGTTATCTCTTGTGTTCCTACTCAGTTTCTATGTGTCCAATTTTCATAATTGTTTTTTTATTTTAACATGCATGACATGGGTTAAAAATGTGAATTCAAGATTATATATGAAAATGTTTGTCTCTATTTATCATGTATACATTCACACACAAAAATTACATGGTAGTGGTCCATTTTTTCACTTCCAAATTTCTTTCTCTGGGCTAACAAATACAAGGCACAATAGAAACTTTTTAACTAGAGTTATGAATCAAACTATAAAGGATTTTATTAAGTAGAAAATCACATGATTATGACATACTCTAGCATACTCATTATCAAATTGCATGAACTTATGATTATATATTAGCATCACATTAAGTGAAATTTACAAATGAAATGGCAATTGCACATGGCAATCCAACCATCATGCAAGCCTTTTCATACATAGATATTATTCAACCAAGCTATCAATGGAAAAGAGAAAAATATTTTGGTTCAGTGTATTTAGAATAATGGAATAAAATAATTATCTAAAGATCAATCATACACACATAAAAATCAAAAATCAACCCAAGTATACTCATTAACTTATTACCTAATCCATCATCCCATTTATACAGGGAAGATTTCATATTTGATAATTATAATGGAGGCACTATAGAAAAAGCCAATAAGAACTCATATTAATAATTGATTTTATTATTTATTTTTATTTAGTCATTTAGAGTCCTCGTAATGAGTGATAAATGTCATCATGCAAGAACAAAATGTGTATAATAAAAGCAGAGTTTTGGCAAAATATTTTTTCACCTAGGCCTATTACATAGGAGACATATTCATAGATAAGAAGTAACCTTAGATTTAATATATAAATGGATATTCCATTTTTGGGCTTCTCATTGGTCCATCTAACATAGATAATCCCTATTTTCTTAAAAACATTTGTTGATTCAACTATTTAAGCATGCACATTTTTAGACATTAACTAATCATGGCTCCATTGTGGCACATAGAAAACATGGCCTCCATATTTCGCTTGTGAGGTAGATAAATTTCCACTAAGCATAACTAACTAGCATAATTAGTGTGGACTATAACACTAGCAGTTGACCTTTATGTCCAGCTTGTTACTTCATCTACCTACACTCTATCCATTACATTATCTCATTATCCCTCCATTGATGGGCCCCATAATATTTTGATGCATACGCTTTAATAATGAAAAAAAACCTCCAAATTCAAAAATCATAATTTTAAATCTTGCACCCCCTTCTACCTCCACTACATCCAATCCCCTATATATTTCCCAATAGTGAAAACAAGCCATGGATATGGAGGCATTTATAATTATACTTGACATCCATAGGACACCAAGTGTCGTTATTCCAACATGTTAGCATGTAAATTTTTAAGGCCACATTTTTTTGCAAACTATCTCTACAAATTTACTCAACATATATTTCTTAAAACCATCAATATTATTTCACAAATTTCAGAAAATGAACCCCAATGTAGAGTTGAATAAATATATATAGATTGCACTTGTATCTATGTATGCATAATTCAATACATTCAAGGATGCAAGTAGATTATTTGACAAATTTTCTAAAATAAATGTGTTTTTATGGATTCTGATGATTTTTGTATATTCCCAAAATGGGTATTCAAATGGGGCCTTAAAAAAAAATCCAAATGCATTAGAGTGTTTTGAAACCTAATATCATCACCATTATTTCTATTCTTCCTACATTTGGTGATTTATAATCTCTAAAATAGGGCAAGGAGATTCATTTTTATTTATTAAAATAAATTGTAAATGATATTGAATCTTGGGCATTGTAATAACAATGTAAGTTGTATTTTAGAAACAAAAATCTTGCTAACTATTGAAGGGAATTTTCTAGATGAAAAACATGGTGTAGACATTGGACATGTCATTTTAGTGGTATATAACAATTTTGTGCTATTATTTTATGGTGCTTTTTATTTACATGTTTGATGAGTGGTAATTTGAACATTACTAGTTTTATGTTATTATTTGAAGGTGCTTTCTATTTAGGGTTGGAAGATGTTACCACTATAATAGTTTTAATGTTTGTTATCATTTTAAGATGCTTTCTTTACAAGATAAGGCTTTATTTTTTATTGTTTTTATTGTAAATAAAACTCCAATGATATTACAAGTAGAGATTTTGTTATTATTTATATCTTGTTGGACACATTGCTTAGGAAGGAAATATATATTGTTACATTTCTTTATCCCAACCCAATAATATTAAAATCAGTTTTTTTAGGGTGTTTTCAAAGAACTAATTGTAATTCATATGGTTCATACCTATTAACACATCTGTAGAGAAATTTAATGTCTAATTGATTTCTTAATAAATAGGATATGTTCCATTATAATTACACATATAAAAGGTTTCTTAACCATAGTCAATGGATTTATTAGGTAAGTAGTGCACATGGGAAATCAATCTGACACACAAAAATATGTTTGTATTAGTAGTGTGGAGGATTTTTCCCATGAAATTTCAGCATCAATCCAAATTTTTTAACACAACTATCAAGTGTCAAGTGTGATTATCAATGCCTCCACAGTTGTGGCAGAGATTGTTTGTTTGAATTATTATGCTCAGTAATGGAAATGAAGAAGGGATTATACACAATAGAGATGGAGGGGTGTAATATTTTTAATTGTGAGTTTTTAAACCAAAGGATTTTTTGCATTGTTAAAGTGTATGCATCAAACTATTTGTTAGGGTGTGGAGCTAAAAGCTTCACCTTGTTGCAAATAGAAGGAGGAGGTTTTTTGCAGCTTGACAGTCGCCAGCGTCGGCAGGCCACAACCGACATCGGTCAGGGGAAGCACAGAGGAAACTGGCATCGGCAGGAGCTCGGCCGATGTCAGTTACCTCCAGTCAGGCAGGGACCAATGTCGGTCACCTGTAGCAGTCAGAACTGCTGTTGACAAATAGTCAGTTAAGTGAACACAGAGTTTGCATGTTAGAGACCATTTCGAGTCTTTGAACCACTCGTCTAAATTAAGTGTATGCATGAGATCTATATAATAGACTCATGGGTTGTATTGTTAAGGGTTAAACTTGTAGAACCCAAGTGTGGATCTTAGAGAGTTCTTCCCATGGTGGAATCAAGTAGGATTCCCCATGTATGTAAGATCAGGTTTGATATGCAGGGTGTTGCAGGATCATGGAGGAGATCTACATGTGATAAGTAAGATCAGGGTTGGTCTGTTGGGGTGTGTGAATGTGAGGGTCAGAAAGGAGATCGGCGGGGGAGCTAGATCCAAGGTGACAGCAATACATCAGGAGCAAGATCATGGTAAGATCTACTTGGAGTACCGGTTTGTACTCAATTGTACTGGATGTACAATGAGGTGAACAATAGCTTGTGTTAGTTGTTGGTTGTGACCTATGAGAGAAGATTACTGAGGTGGGAAGATTACTTGGAGCCCTTGAGGTGTGGAAGGCCTTTTAGAGGTGGAAGAAGAGTGTGATCTCTTTATTGTAATTTCCTTTGTAATGAGTTGAATACAATTGTGTGTTGCCTCTCAGTTTCTGTGTTATTTCTCATTGATAGTTATTTGTTCTTCTGGTATTTCTGCATGTTTAAGTTGCTTATACATTAATAATCATGTGTGCTCTTAAATCTGACAAGTTGTGTCAGAACTTTGGGAAACTTAGGGTCCCACTTGGAGATAAATAGTTGTAACTGTACCCATACCAGTACTCTATCTAATCTGCATCCTGGCTTGTATTCCTCTTCAAGCTCCCACTCGAAGACAACCCACCACACTCCCTGTGGTGCTACACCTGTGCCTAAATTTCTCCATTCCTTTGCCTTGCTATACTCCCACTCAAGCAGCAACCCCTGTGAGTAACCTGTAATCAACAACACTTAACGGATCTGAACCACCTGTTAGTCAAGCTCACTCTGAGAACATCCAACCTTGCTCGGATACCATTTGTTGGTATCAAGCTCTGAACCTACAACCAAGGCTCTAATACCACTTTTCAGGTACCCCTAGAACAACAAACATGCTCTGGTACCAATTTTTAGGATCTTGCTCTTTAGAAAGAGCACAATATGATTACCAAACTTAAGCAATTAAACATGCAAAAATACCAGAAGAACAAATAACTATCAATGAGAAATAACACAGAAACTGAGAGGCAACACACAATTGTATTCAACTCATTACAAAGGAAATTACAATAAAGAGATCACACTCTTCTTCCACCTCTATAAGGCCTTCCACACCTCAAGGGCTCTAAATAATCTTCCCACCTGAGTAATCTTCTCTCATAGATCTCAACCAACAACTAACACAAGCTATTGTTCACCTCATTGTACATCCAGTACAACCGAGTACAAACCGGTACTCCAAGTAGATCTTACCATGATCTTGCTCCTAATGCATTGTTGTCACCTTGGATCTAGCTCCCCCACCGATCTCCTTTCTGACCCTCGCATTCACACACCCCAGCAGACCAACCCTGATCTTACTTATCACATGTAGATCTCCTCCATGATCCTGCAACACCCTGCATATCAAACCTGATCTTACATACATGGGGAATCCTACTTGATTCCACCATGGGAAGAACTCTCCAAGCTCCACACTTGGGTTCTACAAGTTCAACCCTTAACAATACAACCCATGAGTCTATTATATAGATCTCATGCATACACTTAATTTAGATGGGCGGCTCAAAGACTCAAACTGGTCTCTAACATGCAAACTCCGCGTTCACTTAACTGATTATTTGTCAACAGTAGTTCTGACTGCTACAGGTGACTGACATCAGTCCCTGCCTGACTAGAGGTGACCGATGTCGGCCAATCTCCTATCGATGTTGGTTTCCTCTGCACTTCCCTTGACTGATGTCGGTTGTGGCTTGCTGACGCCGATGACTGTCAAGCTACAAAAAACCTCCTCCTTCTATTTACAACAAGGTGAAGCTTTTAGCTCCACACCCTAACAATCTCCCACTTGGAGATAAAGAGCTACACCTGTACCCATACTAGTACTCTATCTAATCTGCATCCTGGCTTGTATTCCTCTTCAAGTTCCCACTCGAAGACAACCCACCACACTCCCTGTGGTGCTACACCTGTGCCTAAATTTCTCCATTCTTCTACCTTGCTATACTCCCACTCAAGCAGCAACCCCTGTGAGTAACCTGTAATCAACAACACTTAACAGATCTGAACCACCTGTTAGTCAAGCTCACTCTGAGAACGTCCAACCTCACTCTGATACCATTTGTTGGTATCAAGCTCTGAACCTACAACCAAGGCTCTGATACCACTTGTTAGGTACCCCTAGAAAAACAAACATGCTCTGGTACCAATTGTTAGGATCTTGCTCCTCAAAAAGAGCACAATATGATTACCAAACTTAAGCAATTAAACATGCAGAAATAACCAGAAACACAAGTAACTAGAATTCACCAATAGCACAGAATATGAGAGACAATATACACTCTTATATATTAATACTTATACAGAAAAGAATACAATAAAGAGCCACCACACTCTTCCACTTTACAGAGGCTTCCCACACCTCAAGTGTACAGTAATTCTTCTTCAAAACACTCTCCTACCAAAAAAATGGTCCCAAAAACCAACTCACACATAGAATTGGTGTTCACCTCTCCAACCAGTCAGTAATAACCCTACTAGTACACCAAGCACTCTATAGTACTTCAAGTTGATCTCCCATGAACCTGCAACCTGCAATTCAATAGACCATACTCATAATGGAATGATCTTCCTTGCCTTCCTTTCTAGCTCAATAATGGAACTAGGAGGAACACACTCTTTGTTCTCTTCACTAGCACACTTTACAATACATGCCAATGGGTCTATAAATAGATCCCAAACTTAAACAATAACTTAGACTTCTATTTTACTAATAATAGACACGTAGCTCAAGACTCGAAATAGCCTTTACATGCAAACACTTCATTCACTAAACTAACTGTTCATGCAATGAACAGTTCTGGAACACACAGGCGACCGACGCCGGTCCCTGCTTGCCTAGTGCTGCCGACGTCAGCCGACTTCCTGCCGTCACCGGTTGCCTTTTGCACTGGTCATGACCGATGTCGGTCATACTACCGACACCGGTTCTTCTGGGTCTTCAGCAACCTCCTTTTCTATGTCTGCAACAAGTTGAATCTTTTACTCCACAACCTAACACTATTTGGGGACCATAAATGGAGGGTTAACAGGATAACAAAATGGATGGAACATCAGTAGATGGAGTAACCATCCAAGATGTGGAGTTCAACTACTATCATGGTAGTCAATGTTGAACATATCAGTTGGTTACACTTAGTGGGTATGCTCAGTAGTTATGAATTGATGCTAGAATTCATAAAAAATATCCTCCATATTGCTAATAAAAACATTATTTTTGATGGGATTGAACTGGAAATGGGCCTTTCTATGTGTACCACATGCCTAATAAATCCATTGACAAGGTAATAATCCTTTCAAATTTGTAATGATAATGGAACACCTCCTATATATGAAGCTATAAATTATACATTGACTTCTCTACAAATGTGTTAACAAGTATGAACCATGTGAATTACTAGTGCATTACATGAACATGGGAATGATACATGAGTATACTCTCAAATTTTAATTTTCTCAGTTAAGGAGCATAATATGTTCAACTAATGTTAACTTTTAATTTCATCAGCCAACATTATTAAATGCCAATATTTACATACGTTAATAAAATGACAACATCATGGTGAAGAAAGAGGGTTGACTAATTTCATGGGACCCACAAACATGTCAGCCAAAATTTGAATACACCATGTGTTAATATGTGTGAATCATGTGCATTACAAGTAGTGCTTTAAAAATACCCTCACAAAAAAATTAACCAAAAATAATATATCTATTTCTATAATGAAGTATGGTCTCTATGATATGTAGTTCATGATATAGTATGTAAACTCAACTAGATCCTTTAATGAATCATGTGCATTACAAGTAGTTATTTGAAACACCTTCATATATTTTTTACCAAGGGAATATATACTATTACTATCATGAATTTTGGTCTCTATGATATGTAGTTCATGATATAGTATGTAAACTCACTAGCTTCCTTATTCTTATGGTTTGTATTGTGAAATGTCTAGTTATCTCCATTTCAATAATTTATAGTTATTTGGGTCCTTAAAATTTTATTTAAGATTTACTAAAGAGGATGGATAATTATGAAATAGTTATTTAGACTTTTATAATTTATAGTGTACAACATTGTATTTTTGTGCACTAAAATTGATAGGATATCTTCATTGAAATATTTTTCTTTTATTTTCACAACTAAATATATTATGTCATGTACTAATGTAATAAGGAAACATGTCATGTTTTGGGATGATTTGGCATAACCTATAATGGCATCCACGGTGGTGGTGGAGGTAATAGTGTGATATTTAACCCTAAATTTGGCACCCATTTAACCATCATAAAGGATTTTTTCTTCTTTCTTGGAGACACTGATCAAAAAATATGATATCTTAAGCATATTGTGGTGGAGTTAGGAGGCCTTTTTCATAAAATATATTTCAATCCCAATGAAATGGTGCAACTAGATTGTAATCATTTATCATGAGTCGATGGGATATTCATGGAGAAGGTAATGAATTCATTAATCATTGTGTTATGTGCCAAATCCAAAATAAACATCTATAAATTCAAATATTTTTAAATGTTTCAAAAACATATATTTTTAATCATAAGACTTATACATCCTTAAAAATATAATTTTACATTCATGTGAATTGTAAAATAGTTTATTTAGATATAAAGTGTTTGTTCATTGAATGATTTCAAACATGTTCAACCAACATACTATTTCCTATTATCATATTATATTCAAATTAAACATGAATACAAAAGTAATTGAATTTTCTTATCACATTTCTTACTATTTTTGTAAAATGTGCAGAAAATCATGGTGTGCATATGAATATTATAATCACATTGTTTCCATTTATGGTGATTATTAATATTATTAGCCTACAACAAGTTAATTTAATATTTTCATGTTTAAACAAAATTTATTATTAATAGTCCCAGCCTATTTCAATTATATGTAGAGAAGGTATATTTTTTATTGATTGTTTAAATCGATTCGTTACAAATTTTATTAACATGCTCATATATGCTCATAAAACTTATGATTATTTCCCTTCTAATTCTCTAGGTTGTACAAGTAAGATTAAATATATTTGTCAATTAGTAGTGAAGAATGTCCCAACTCTGCATACACTCCCACTTAGCTAGATTTTCATGCAATTCTTCTCTGCCTAGGGTAGAAAAAATGAAGAATAACTCTTGTGCTTCAAGTAAGTATGTTTTATTTTATCAAATGTTATGCCCTAGATTTATCAAACCCTTTTCCAAATAATATGATATTAGAATCTCATTTTATTATTCTTTTATGATAGTATCATAAGATTGTAGGTGGACATGATCCTTGTATTTCCTATTTACATGTACATAATTTTGGTCATTATTGCATAACTAAATAATATTTTTCTCCTTGTAAACACCTAGTTGTAGGTGCTCTTTGGTCCTTATATTGAGATTGTAAATAAAGGGTTGGTTTAATTCTTTTAATCAAGTCTAGTGGTGTTTTAAATATGAATATAAGAGTGAATTGTGTTGATTAAATCATATGGGTATTGATTTTATACCTCTTACATGGGATCTATGAGAGATTATGCCTCAATGGAAGGAAAAAATTATGAGAGACTATGCCTTGGTAGAATAAAAACATAGTATCCCATTAAAACCCATACATGAGAAAGTATGTTGAAAAAAGGTGTGAATCCTGGAAATTATGTGTTATGTTTTGACTTGACTGCAATCCTTGAGTTTTTCTATTTATGATTTGAGTTGGGTTTTGAGTATGCTCTATACATAATATTTATATAAAATATTCATATAAATGGGTTATAATTCCTTCAATATATAAATTTCACATACACTTCATTACATTTAATTTTAAACAATGCATAGCAATAACACATTGCATTCATTCCCTTCAATGCATAGATAGTACATCAAAAAAATTATTGCACATATAGTACATTATATTTAATCCTAAATAATGAATACAAACAACACATTACATTCAACCCCTTCCATGTAAAGACAATTCATTCAATCTATTGATTAAATTTATTGTTCTATATACATTCAATGCATACGAATAATGCATTGCATTTTAATCCCTTCGATAAACATCTAATGCATATAAACAATCATTACATTTAATACCTTAAAAAAAAAATTATATATATCTACATGCTGACCCTTTCATATCCATGAAAGTATGGCTATGTTATTCTTATAATTATATTTTCATTAGTATATAGTGATCTAATATAACATCTATGAAATTAGATGTATGTTATCAATCGATTCAATAATTGTTTGTGACCAAAAATATTGTTGTGATCCTTTTGAGAACCTTCACTCACTGGAAGCCAAAATATCTTTGATAAAGTTACATGGCTCTAGTGAAGTAGGAACAAATAATTTGTTTATATTTGGACAACCATGTAATGAATTATAATATATGCCAACACAAATAATTGAAGACAAATTGGCTAAACTAAATGACATTGATTTAGTAAAATCATAACATTATTTGGTTTTAGTTTACTTTGTTCAATTTTGTGAGAGATTTTAAATTGTACATAACTCTAACCATTTACCATTTAAGATTTGAACTTGGATACAAACAACCCTGGTGGTCCACAGTGAATGCAAGATGTTAATGTTGTTAAGCCTAAACCTTAATCTACCGCCATTAAAAATGTTAATAACGTGAATTTTTTTTATTCATCTATTATATTTTTTTGATCAATTAGGATTACAAATTTTAACTTGTTCATTTATTTTTTAGCCTTTTAGTGATAATGTGGAGCATGACAACCATGTCATACCTAGGAGAAGCTTTCATGAGTTCTTCTGATAACTTCAAAAAAATGGTATAAACAAGAAATATAGTAAAAAAGGTGATTCATTTTTATTATTTTATTATATTATTTTATTCAATTATAATTTTGAAATATAGCTATTGTATTTATTTTGTAATGTAATAATTTTAGTGAATAGGTGTGCACAGTTATCATTCATATGAAGAGAATAAGAATTAAACGGATGCAACCAAGCTTTGAAACCTCCTCATTTGTATATGGACATAGTCCTCCTATAGATAGGGCAATATGTGGGGTTTACAATTTTTTTAAATTGGTACAAAATATTATTATTATTTTTTACTTTCTCCTTTTACTTACAAAGGAACCTATTATCATCTCCAAGGAAGAAATAAAGTCACTTGTTTTGTTGGAGGATGAGGAGGATGCAGATTATGAAGTAACAAAGGATTCATTCAATGACATGCCCCAATTTCCATAGTTTACAAGGGTAATTATTTTTGTTTATCCATTTTTAAATCACATGTCTATCTTATTACTATGGATTTTGGAATTCATAATTCTTTGATGTTCTACCATTTTCATTTCACAACTATGTCTTATTACATAATTATTTGAGAACTCTAATTGTTGCACTTATTTGTTAGGTAAATAATGATAGTGATGGGTACACACTTATTTCATTAGAAGATGAGGATGATCTATATTATGACCCATCAAATTATTCCTACAATGATGTACCCTAGTCATCATAGTATACAAGGGTAATTCTTTGATATTCATTTATTTTCAATTCACATTTATATCTTTTTATATAATTGGGAATTCATAATTATTTGATGTTATTCCATTTTCAATTCACATCTATATATTATTACATAATTATTTGATATTTATAACTATTTCACTTCGTTATCAGGTAAACAATGCTAGTGAGGAGGGGTGCACACTTATTTCAATTAAGGATGAGGATGATCCATATTGTGAGCCGCCAAAAGATTTATCTAAAACCTCTTCACCTAAAATGGACATCATCAAAAGGAGAAGGTAATATGTGGCAATTTTTGAGTTATTTTAAAGTGGTATGAAACATGATTGTGATCTTATTATTTTTATTTTACCTACATAGGAAATTTTATCCTCCCTCATAGGAAGAGTGGAAGAATATAATTAATGACATTTTCCACATGTTCATGTACAAATGGGCATAGTCATAAGGAGAAGGTAATATGTGAGGATTGGTGATTTATTCAAAGTGGTATGAAACATTATTATGGTATTTTTTTTGCTTTTACCTATATAGAAATTGGTGACACTCCCTTGTAGGAAGAACAGAATAAATGACCTTTGTAACCTCTTCATGTGCACATGGGCATAGTCAAAATGAGAAGGTAATATGTGGGGATTTATGAGTTTTTTTTAAAGTGGTATGAAACATGATTTTGATATTGTTTTTTTTTTTTTTTTTTTTTTTTTTTTTTAAACTACATAGAGACATGTTACCATATCCAAGCAAGGAATAGGCTCACATCTTTCATGAGATCATGATGATGATATGGAATTTGAGTTGCCAAAAGATTTTCATAGTTACATGGTGTGCCCTCCTCATTATACAAGGTTGATTCTTCCATGTTTTTCTATTTTAAATTTGTATGTATATAAAATTACATATTTAAATGTTCATTTTGAAGAGATGCTTCTTTAACTACAAAATTTTGATGTGTATAGACTATCTTTGAGTATGAGGAGAATGTTTACAATATAATTCAAAAATTATGTATCAAGGAAAGAAAAAATATATTGTATCACAATGTCTTCCATTATATGAAGGTGGGAAGAAATTTTGGTCAAAATAATAGTTCAATTCACACCATGCTAAAATGCACATGTTACCTCCCATTATAGATCATCAAGTAGACAGGCATCCAATCAAGACAAGAAAATGAAGGTTTGTGGATTGGAATTTAGATTAAAAATTATATTAGATACACTAACTTATGAAATTTTATTTAAATAAAAAATTAAAATTTTATGACTCTAATGATTTGAGCCCTGAAGAGTTGGTAGCTATAGAAGAACAACTCAAGATTTATAATTTAGAAGAAAATAAAGACAAAATGGAGGTAGGAGATTCTAAGGCAAAGAGAATTTGTGGAATTAAGCGATGCATCATGTTTTTTAAATTATATTATTTTTTTCACCAATACATTCACATTTTGTGCTTACACATGAGTTAAAAAACTTGACTAGAAAAATAAAATGCCTTGGCTGCAAACAAGAATGCAAAAGAGAGAAGATGAGAGTTAAATGTGAGTATATGTATTTATCCTAGATTTTTAATTATTATTGCTATTGAATAAATTTAGTGTGGTTTTTATTTTCTATTTGTTAAATTAATTTTATTTATTTCATGTAATACAAGGATAAGGATGGTTTCATAGAAAAGAAGAAAGGAAAGGGGATAAGAAAAAGGGAGTCAAATGTGAGTGTATATTATTTTGGTAAATGGTATTTATTATTCCTTTATTTACAATTAGTTTTATTATTGAATCAATTTAGTGTTGAATTTTTAGGTGACTTTAATACAAATTACTCACATAGATAATTTATGTTGTATGTATGAGGATGGTCATGTTACAAATATGCTTGAGGATGTTAAGGATCTTAATGTTCATGTGCCAGAATTTGATACATAATGGAAATTATCAACATATTTCAACTTTTCTAAAAAATAATTTTTAACTATGTATTATTGTTGTCGTTTTATATTTGTTCCTAGTACCAAATAAATATGGGATCCTCGATGAGAGAAGACATGCTTCATATAATCATTGAATCAATTGTGTATTGTTGTTATTTTATAAGTGTTCCTAATACCAATTAAATATGGGATCCTCAATGAGATCAGACATGTTTCATACAATCATTTAATAAATATATCTCATTATTTATGTTCATATTTCACATGTTTTCTCTTGGTTTTGAATTTTTTATGTTAGAATACCACACTTTTATGCTAAGATAATCGAGTCTGGCATAATTTTTGACACAAAAAATTGAGCACCATTAATCATGCTAAGATAATTTCATTGGTTACAATCTAAATGACATATTATTCTTGTATTACAACATGAATGATATAATGATCCTTGATTTGATATAATATCTTAAATCTAATGTATCAAAAAGAACATATTAGCTGAGGGAAATAAGATGAACATCGCTAACTCATTGTTATATTATCAGTATATCTCCTTTATGTTTATGTTTATGATGTATTAGGGTATCCACACATGATTTTATGCTAACTACATTATTTTTTTAGTAATAACATATTGAATTTTATGGTCATCCGCGGTTGCATACAGACTACCTTAATTCACAAAACTAGCCTATAGTTTAATTTTGAATGCTAAAAATAATGATATAGTCTTAACAAAAGTTAAGTGTTGTGTGAATGCATATACTAACTACTATCAATCTAAATCTTACCCTTTGAGGAGGTGTTTTAGGCCCCCTTGATCAATTAATATAATTGGAACACTCCAAGGTTGTAGGTCACCTATAGATGGAATAGACCTCTAGAGAAGGTTAGCTTCCTTTAATGGATCACCTAGACTAATGCTAAACTACTAATTTCATAGGGAAAAGGGAGAGAGATAGAGAAAGATAACTAAAAACTAGAAACAAAACATGGAGGTGATGCACCAAACTCGTTATCCTCCACTTTCCTATACTACACTAAAAATAAAAACTAAAAACTATTGCACAACTCAACATGGGTCTTCAAGCATCAATTTTTTGATATGAAGGTTATGGTCAAGCCATTAATTGAGAGGGATGAACAAGAGGTCTCATAGGATATATATGTGAACATTTTCCATAGTAAACCATTATAATACCATGTTACACACTTCATATGACCTGCTAAGATGACCAACAACCTACAAAGAGGTAAGAAAATAGGACAAATAAAAGGATGTTGTAGATACTATCACAAACATTCATCAAACTACCATGAATATATACTATTTATAGCATTGACAAGGCTAAAAATAAAAATTTATTCAATTCAAAGGCAAAGTACAAGTGTTTATTAGAGCAAGGCTTTGCCATACCCTAATTGAGGATCAAAGGTGGATCAATTTTTGTAGCATTTTTATGCTATAAAGAGTCCTCCCTCTCCATTACAAATTTTCTACTTATATAGGCAAAATTAGAGTGTTTGATCTCTTGACTAGTCTTTCCCACTAATGGGGTGGTTATAAATTTGAATCATGATTGGGAAGGTAGTTTGAAGAAGTGGGAATCCTCTTAGGAATGCCAAGCCATGCCAACCTCATTACCTATCAGGCTCGTTCTAAGCCTATAGTTTTGATTTATCTTTATGTTATGTTATATCTCAATGCACATGTCATACTATGATGGTTAGGACCACATTCCATAGCCATTTCCCCCACTCTGCTAGTTAGATTTGAGTTTCCATGATTCTAAAGATTAAGCCACTCCAAGATTGATTCCTATGAATCAATTCAATTACATAGTTTTGCTCATGGACTCTTGATAGTTTGAACATGAAAAAATGACTATCAAATTTAATTTAGGTAGTGCCAACATAGATGCTAGCAAACCCTTTTGTGGTGAGCTCCATCCACATGTCCTATTCTTGATCTTATATTCTTATCCTTTACTACATAATTGATTTTACTTTTGTGGGCCTTGATTTAACATTCTATATCTAAGTGACCTCTTTCCTCTCTTTCACTATAATAACACCCTACTCTACTTGTACTATCCATCATGGGGCTATAGAGCTAAGGTATTTCACCACATGTCATCATCCCACTTCCTACTTACCCAGGAGCCTTTTCACTCATATGGAATGTTCTATGTGGCTGGATCTTTGGGATATTTTTGCATGGCATCATCCCACTTAACCAAGATCTTGTTAATATGGAATTCACCTAGGCAAATTTTTGAAAATTAACTAAGTCTTAAAATAATTTTTTCACAGGCCTAGGGCTGCTAAAAGAGTGACATGTGCCCCTGGGTAATCCTTAAAAAATTAACTAAGTGTTAAAGAAAGAAAATAAGTTGTTGATAGATAATCCTTCAATGATGAAATAGGATTTTACCAAATGGGATAATCTTACTAACCCACTACTCTAATAAATTCACTCAACTACACAGATGGTTCTAGGGCCCTGAGTCACTAAGATTTCACCACATGGCTTCATCTCATGTACCTACTTGCTTTGCACATTGCTAAAATGGCTAAGTCTTTAAATAACTTTTGAATAGGCCTAAGGTTGTGTAATGATGACACATGGTTCCCAAGAAATTTGAAGAAATGGATAATTATTAGAAAACACTCAAAAATATTGGGACTATTAAGAGGTTGACACATGGCATTAGACAAATCTAAATAAGTGACTAAGTGTCAAAGCCTTTTTCTCATCACAACTTCTATTCAAGATTTAGATTTTGGCATTTATGTTTGGCCTCACATTCTAATTCTTTTTTGTAACAATCTTCCTAAGGACTTCATGACTTAGTTGATTCATTTGAAAGGATTTGCCTTCAAAACTTTTATTTAAGGAAAATGATCTTCAAAATTTGTGCTTCACAATTTCTACTGACATTTTATCCAAAAAATGAACTCTTTTAGAATATGATAAGTCCAAAGATAGCCATTTTTATTGAACTCCCACTTTAATTAAAGAACCTTCATGCCTACACCCAAGCATAGAACTAAAATTTGCTCCTTTAATGGTGAACAGAATGGTCAACATTCTTGGTGACCTCCAAAGGTGCTTGCCTACTAATCACTCTAGACTAATATCCTTATCCATCCATTGGGCATGGATTCATAAAACCTTAAAAAACTATATTTTTATTCTAAACATCTAACACTACCATAACATGATCAACCATTATTGAGAAAAAATTGAGGAGGCATTTTACCAACTCTATGAAGATTTAGTGTCTCATGCTTGTACCACCTTTAAATGAACTAAAAAATACCTCCAACAAGATAGAGAACAAAAATAAATAAATAATTAATTAATGTCAAAGGCATAAGAGGAAATCAAAACAACTAAATTAATGTGTAATAACACTTAGAGGAAATAAAAAGTATCTAAAACTACTATGTATAAACTAAAACTAGGGGCCTCAAACCACCCAGAACAAAATAGAATCCTTGTGATCCTCTTATATTGTGTACAAGCATGTTGTCATGTGATGAACAAAGGTGGGTGGGCATTGGTATTTTATGAAGGAGGTGTGCTCTAGTTAATTTTGAGAGGTGCTTAGGAAGATGGTTTGCCTAGGCTCCCTTTTGATGAATGAATCCATCAAGATATGCATAATCTACTCACCTAGGTGGTAGAGGTTTTTAAATTTTAGCCAATCTCTCTTAGATTCCTCTGTGCCTTATTGCACTTGTAGCTCATGATAAACCTTATAAATATTAGGAGGCTATCCCTATTGATTCATCATGTTCCTCAACTCATGTGAGTGTACTCCCCTTACTACTGCATCTTCATCTACACTTGCATCTAACTGCATACTTGAATTATTGTGTTGGCCTTTGACACTAAGTGATTGATTACAATTTATTGATTCAAGTATGGCCTTGATCATGAGTTTCCCATGTGCTTTGGGAGATGTTGATTTAACCTAGGATTTGAATTCCTCAGCTAGCTCATTGAATTTTTACCATAGGTCTACGGGTTTTTCCCATGTTTAGATAAGTTAGGCATGAAAGTGCTCTCTTCATGAAATCAATAGGCCTCCAAAGTTGTTCCTTCATGTAGGCTCATGTGCCTAAATTCACTCTCTTACCAATTTAAAATAAGAGGCTAAAACTAATCTTGTAATTTCTCTCACACATTCTCTTGTAAAGCCATTCCACATGATTTCTTCTAGGGAAGTGATGCTCTTTAGATCAGCTTACTTTTTGGGGGTGAAAGATTTCTTGAGGTGTCATTGGTATTGGTATTGGTATTGTGCTCATTAGATGGTAGTGTGAATGAGATTTATACTTGATCTTGTTTGTTGCCTTAGTAAAGCTACCCATATGGTTGATATGTCTGATGGGGTGCCTCTTATTGTGTTTATTACCTTTTGAGAGCTTACAACTCACTACTAAATATTTTTATGAGGATTTAAATCTCACATAGTTTTTTTGTGGAAATAGTAAAAGGTATTGGGTCTTAAGCATATATACCATCATATTCCCTTGCATCTAAAATATGACATAATTATTATCATCGCCACATGTCCTCAAACACATTATAAACCACACACACTCTCGCAACATCTTGAATGTGCTCAACAGGTGTGATAACATCTTCGCCATTGAAATATGAAAGGATATTGAAGGTAGAGACTGGAATATCATCATATTAGGTCAACACCAAGGGTTTGCCTCCATTGAATATCACAAAAATTAGATCCCTTATTGGGAATCCATGAGGAATATGGGAGTTAAACTCCCTCTTGATTATAATATATGGGCTCATTCTGTTGAAACCTAGAGTTGGATTCAGAGTCATCAGGTGATTTTATCACTTAAAAAAAATGGAAAGATAAAGAATATTACCAAAATACTAATCCTTGATAATATTTAAGCACTTGGATTATTAAAACTAGAATATTTGATATTTGGAGTCACCATTGATGTTTGAGTTCATGCCTCTAGAGGTTGATATATTGAAGGACAACACCAAAAACCCCCCAATAAATGATAATATGTCCCACCAAGTGTGCCAAAAAAAATATTGATCTAAATCACACCCTTTGAGGAGGTATTTTAGGTCTCCTCACTCAGTTAATATGATTAGAATACTCCAAGGATGTGGGCCGCCTATAACTAAAGTGGACCTCTAGAGAAGCCTGACTTCCTGTGATGGATAACCTATACCAATAATAAACTATTGTTTTGATAGGGAAAAGGGAGAGAGAGAAAGATAACTAAAAATAAGAAATAAAAAATGAAAGTGATGCACTAAACTTAGTATCATGTAGTTACTTATACTACACTAAAAACATGAAAAAAAATTGAAATCTATTGCACAACTCAACATGGGTCTTCAAGCATCAGTTTTTTGATATGAAGGTTATGGTCAAGTTATTAGCTAAGAGGGATGAATAAGAGGTCTCATAGGAGACATAGGTGAACATTTTCCATAGTTAGCCATTGTAATACCATGTTACACACTTCATATGACCTGATAATATGACCAACAACCTACAAAGAGGTAAAAAAATAGGATAAATGAAAGGAATTTGCAGACACTTTCACAAATATTCATCAAACTACCATGGATATACACTAGTTATAACATTGAGAAGTCTATAAATGAGAATGTATTCAATTCAAATGAAAAGTACAAGTGTTTATCATAGTAATTATTTACCATACCCCAATTGAGGATTAATGGAAGATCAATTTATATAGCATTTTTATGCTAGAAAGAGTCTTCCCTCTCCATTACAAATTGCCTCCTTATATAGGCAAAATTAGAGATTTCGGGCCTATTTCACCTGTTCAAACCATGTGATGGCTTGTTTCAAGTAAATTTCTCAAGGATTAATTGAAGCCATATGTCACTCTCCCAATAGCCTTGGGCATGTGTAAAAATTCTTTTAAGACTTAGTCAATTTTTAAAAATTTGACCAAGTGAATTCCATGTCAACAAGCTTTTGGGTAAGCAAGTAAATAGAATGATGCTACATGGTGAAATATTTTAGCTTGAATAAAAATATTACTAGTTATTTTTATATGGTTGTAGCTTGAATAAAAATATTAAAATAATAATGTATGCATGTGTGTGTGTGTGTGTGTGTGTGTGTGTGTGTGTGTGTGTGTGTGTGTGTGTGTGTGTGTGTGTGTGTGTGTGTGTGTGTGTGTGTGTGTGTGTGTGTGTGTGTGTGTGTGTGTGTGTGTGTGTGTGTATGTCTATATACACATAATTATGTAGGTGAGTCTTATATGTAAATGAGGTGGTTGATCATTGTTGCATGTATTAACTGGTATGGTATATATACAAATGTATGTATGCAGTTGAATCTTGTATGATATTTGAGTGGTTGTTCATTACCAAATTCTTTATATGGAATGATATGTAAATTATTATGTCTTATATTATTCTTGTATGGAATTGAAACCTAAACTTTATTTATTTTAAATTAAACTTGAATCTTACTTGGAATCAAACATTATTTCACTTATTAATAAGTATTAGATGACCACTTATTAGTGATTATGTTGGAATTTTATAAAATAATTTTTGAGTATTAAAATTAATGTCATGAGGACAAAAATATTATGCATGTATGAGATTCGCATGTTAGGAAAATCTGAAATTATACAAAATTTTGGTTGTAAATAAATGATCATTAAATTTTGATTATGAATTAAATGTTTATTACTACTATTTTTATATTAAAATAGAATCAATTGTTTGATTAAAAAGGGTTAATTAGATACTTATTAGCTGATTATGGTATTTAGATGTTCATAATGAAGTATCGAAAAGGTTATGATGTTTTTGTATAATTACATTCTATAATAATCATTACGTAAATCATTATATGTTTGAAATCTATGGGTTTCAGCATTATTATGCTTATATGATATTATTGACATTAAGTAATTAGGTGTAACATAATTTATGTAATTACTTAGTGTCATTAATAGGTATATTGGAGTTATTCAAATGAGTTGTATGTGTGAATTTGATTGATCTTGAGATCTAGAAAATTTATATTAAAACTTTGGTCAAAGTAATGTTTATGGTTTGAACATTGTCATTTCACTAGCTTGGTTTAGTTTACATGTATTGCATGATATCATGTTAGAATGCATTTCTTTATGATATGTTGCATGTGATAGTTATCTTATAGCACACGAGTTTCTAGTTAACTTTCTTGATTTTTGCACTATCACTATCTACCCATCCGTGAACGGGGGCATTCCCTTGTTAGGAGATTGTGTGGGGGATCAAAGCTTTGAGTTTGGTATGGAAAAGCACTTAGATGATGCTCTCTATCCCCTTCTATTAGTCACTTGATAGAGGCTTTAATCAGTATTATTTTTGGATAATAATGAGTTCTTGATACTCGTATGTTTTGTGGAACATTATATAATTGTAATCTATTATTCAGATATGTAATATTATATATTTATACTATTTGATGTAAATTATAAATAACAACATGTGGTTTATATATATATATATATATATATATATATATATATATATATATATATATATATATATAGTTTTAATACATATACCCATTTTATTATTTAATCAGTAGTGGCATAATTATTAACTTGGATTATTAGTGTACATTATATTGTTGAACTTATGAAAGCAAATCATCATGTGTTATATTGACCACTAGTTAAATGAATCGCACTTAACCTCCTAGTTAATATTATATTTTATCTTAAATGATGCAATTATTTAGGGATCATTAATGTTGAGTAAATTCTGAATTTGAGTTATAAAAAAAATTAAACTAACTCTAGTTAACCATAAGGGGTTGTTACAGAGTTCAATTAGTAAACTTAGGGCAGAGTATTGATATGAGATTGTAGGATATGTAATGTATTATCAAGTCTTTAATAACTCTACATGTGCATTTATATTGGGTTAAATTTTTTATTAGATAATAATAATTGTTTGAGATAATTATGTTCAAATGATTCCACCCAATATATTTCTAGTCCTATTAATCTTAGTAATGTGCTTTAAGGATTGATTGTAAGGTAAAGTTTAGTAGGCAATAAATCCTTTTTTTTACAATGACATCCCTAAAAGTCATTGGATAACCAAGACTCAGGTTCCTAGGAAAAAATGAAGGGTAGTATCATTTATAGATTAGTGTGGGATGGAAACATGGTGTTCTAATCTTAAGTATTATAACTTGAGTCACCGAGTTCTACTTTTCATGTTTCCTTGAGCTAAATTAATGTTTCTAAAACAAAGGTGTGAAATAGCCTTGACAATTAAATTTGCATTAGGAATATATGGAGGCCTCTTTGGGAATGTAATACAAAATACTTTCTTGGAATCGATAATTTTACCTTTATAAACTTACTTTGATGTAAAAATGTAGCCTCCATATTTTGATTCTTGTGAATTCTTGTCATATTACTTTGTGTGTATAGGACACTAAGTGGGGTGAAAAATTAGTGGATGGTTAACAATTTTTATTATGACTATCCCTTTGATAGGATCTTAATATGTCCTCAACTTGTAAAGTGGCTCACTTTTTTTACTTTAAAGTTTCATTATAGCTCAGTATGATTCTTTTTCTTACTTAAAGTTTCATCATCCTCATGGTAGACTATTGAAGGTTTAGAGTAGGTTCTACTAATTTTGTTATACATATCTAATGGAAGGGTTCCAAACATGTTACAAATTAAAATATAAATGAATAAGATTAAGTTATTAATTATGTAAAATAATGGTCATATTTGGAATCTCTTAACAAAAAAAATTGAATTCCTAATCAAGGTTCTATGGTAGGATTTTGTGATAGATTAGATGTCTTTATCTGGATGAGTGTCTTATAGCATTGTCAACTAACTACAAATGACATGTCACATCATTATGGCACCAAAGACTTTAATTCCCATTGAGAGTAATATACACTCCAATTCATAAGTATCTTATGATTCTCCCTCCACAAATTCATGACTAGATGGTCGAATACAAACTTGATGTTGAGCCATAAAAAACTAGACAAAGACAATTAGGGAAAACCAAAAATATGCAAGGCTATAAGTTTATTAAAATTGGAGAATAAATAATGCTATAATATAGGATAATAAACCTACTTTATGGGGTTTGGATCACCAAGTTATACTTTGCATGTGTCATTAAGCCACATTAATACCCAGTTAAGATGACCTTAACTTGTAAAGTGGCTCACTTGTTTGACTTCAAAGTTTCATTATAGCTTGGTACAGGGTTTTTTTACTTAAATTTACATCATCCTCATGGTATATTATTTGGGGTTTGGATAATTTTATATTAATTTTTCTAAGCATATTCTAGTGTTATAATGTTTGAACCAATCTTCACCTCAACTAGTGCCAAGATAAACCAACACAAAGGATTGATACATCAGACCCAAAATACACAATATATAGCAATTCCATAGTAAGATACACATATTAGGAAGATAAAAATAATATTAATATTTAATATAAACTTAATGGATCTTAGGTGTTTGTCTTGATAGCATCATTTTTTTTAATATAAATTTTCTTACAATGAGTTATTATTGAGACATTGTCTTGTCATACTTTTACAACTTTGTTGGCATAGTCTAGCTATTTTTTCCAGTGGCACCCTTGTTTGCAATTCAAACATTAGAAACCAAAGGAATAGAAGTTAAAGGAATTAGTAATTTCTTTAGAAACTAAAATGGGGTCTTAAATTTTTCAAGCTCTATGGAATATATAGGATACCCTCGTTATCACTTAGCAATGTCTAAGCCATTAGGTTAGTTTATTGATGATTTACTCATTTAATGAAAAAAGAATCATGTTTCCAAGGAAGTAATGCATTTAATTATTGATCATTCACCCATAGTGATTCAGTCAGAATTTATTCCAAGGAGATCCTTGAACCAAATTAAAATATGGGCTATGTATTATAGTGGATTTCATATTAACCTTATACTTCTAAATGAGGTTCCCTTGAAGAAGTTGTCAAATGATTTTTAAAGTGATTTCAATTATTTTTTATCAGTAAATTAGTATAAATATTGTAAACTTGGCCAAGGTTCAAATCATGTATGTAATTTTCATCCTTGTGAGCTATATTATTCACAGAGATTGAGCCTCACCTTTGAGGAATAGATTTTAAGTGCTTTAAGAATAATGGGTAAATGAACTTTACCTTGTCAAAATTGATCTAGTTCCCATGTTTTAAACTCTATGATACTAAATAGTTCTTTTTATAATACTTAATTGTTTTGATCTATACTATGTTGTTTCATGAATAAATTTTTTAATCATTTAAAATGTAATGAAGGTAAAGGCATTCCAACAACAAAATACCTATAACAACCAATTTCATTGACATCAATTAAAAAAAAAAAAAAATATGAATTTACCACATTCCTTTTACATGTTTGATGCTATGTGGCATGTATTATCTAAACCTACCATGTGTTATGGCTGATAATGAAATGTAATGTGGCATCATGAACACAATGTGTCAAGTTGATTGAACTTCAAATTGTGATTGTGCATGTACCCATCAAAATGCATTATTATAAACTTAAATAAAAATAAAAATTGATCATGATAGATACCCCTTTATTCCCTCCATATGATGTTGGTTGCATTTCCTTATTTTAGCATTTGCTCACTTTATGCAATTAAACTATTAGTTTATAGAGCCACACCATCAAAGATATGAAGACATTTACCCACTTTATTGTAGGTAATGGAAAACCTTCACCCTTTACGTTATTTATAATGGTATACATAGATCAAGTTTTTAAATTGTTTTAAAAATGTAATTTGTATAGATATTACCTTTATTTCTTGATATTTCTTGGTCTAATTCCCTCTTTCATCTTGCTACATATATTTGCATTTCTTCATATTTTGTAGTATAATGTTTTCCTTCATCCATTGCATATACTTGTATCTATTTATATTTTATAGTATAATGGTGTCCTTCATCTTTCTAGATATACTTGCTTCTCTTCATATTCTCTAGTATAATATTATCCTTCATCTCATTACATATAGTATTGATCTTCATCTAATTATAAGGTATCTCCCAATACCTTCATCTCATCATATTACAATGTATGTATTTGTTTAATAATGGGCATAAATAAATGTAAGAGGAAAGGAACCAACAAACATGTGAAGAGTAAATTGGTTGATATTTTGATTATAGATTGTAATGCCAACAATCAAAATTAAAGTGGCATAACTTTATAAGACTAGATGTCTATTTATTTTTTAGTGATAGATTATTCCTAAATATCCATGGTTTTACTTCTCTGTAGCTTTCAACATGCCCATTCCCATTCCCCCAAGTAATTTTTTGGACCAATATTAAAGTATTAGATAAATTAATGCAGACCTTCAATAATTCCAACTAAGGCATCTGAATAGTAGGTTGGATGTATGGGAGCAATGGGAAAAGGTTAGTAAAGATACGGAGGAAAATTTCAAATTAAGTATTGAAGGAATGAATGCAACCATATCATCACTGAGAAATGAGAACATGGACTTGAAGCTTTATATTAAACTTGTGAGGAAATAAAAACTATAAGCTCAAATGTGGCTCAAGGATCAAATACATCATTTAGAGTATAAGAATATTTTGCAAGGGCTAAGTCTATTTTGTCAGCAGTAAAGCATTATAGGAACATAAGAGAAAATAAACTTTATGAAGAAGAGATCAAAGTGTGGAAAAAAATTTAGTCCATTGCATGACTTTCCCAACTTTTCCCAGCACATCCATGCTTCCTAACTTGAATTAAAATAATAATGATCATAATTAGTTTGGTCCTTTATTGTGGTTTATTTCACTTGTTGACTTTCACATATATAGTGTATTTCTTAAATATGAATTCATATATATAATGAAAATAATAATGATCATAATTAGTTTGGTCCTTTATTGTGGTTTATTTCACTTTTTGACTTTCACATATATGGTGTCTTCCTTATATATATATATATATATATATAAAAGGAAGACATTATATATGTGAAAGTCAAAAAGTGAAATAAACCACAATAAAGGACCAAACTAATTATGATCATTATTATTTTCATTATATATATGAATTCATATTTAAGAAATACACTATATATGTGAAAGTCAACAAGTGAAATAAACCACAATAAAGGACCAAACTATATATATATATATATATATTTATTTATATATATTTAATTGTATTTTTTCCATTAACTAATTTAATATGTAGATGATTTTGTTATTTTACACCCTAAATTTTGTGATTCCATGGAATACTCTGATAGCACAATATCCACAAAATGAGTTTTCTATAAAATTAACTAAATACACATTTTATAATGAAATTACTTAGATGTTCACATAATAGAATAGTATATCACATAAATAAGAGCATAATATGTAGATCCACAAGAATAATTGATAGTAAATTAAAAAGTTTGTTAAATATAGTTGAGACACTTCAAGGGGGAACCTCCACAACAATACAATAAGAGCATAATTCACAATATGATGATCACATACTAACCACTAACTTCTAAATATACTCTACTTATCCATAGTTATTCCATAGGTTGACCTTACTAAGAACGTAGAGAGATGTGACAAGATAATATAAGAGGTATGTAAGCCAAAAGTCAACCACACATATTCCTAGACATGTCATAGGTTAATGGCATAGCATTCCCCTCCCCTTCATAATAATGTTGTCCTAAACATTGAATCAAATTAGGATGTTTCTATAAGAATGCTTCATCCTCCCATGTTGCATCTTTAGAATTTAGATTATTCCATTTGATCAATTATTATTTAATCACTCTAGTCCACAGTTGCTTAATATAAGTGTGAAGGATCTCTTCAGGATCCATAATGACTCGACCTTATTCATCTAATTTAGGTAATTCAATCTAAGTATAAACATTATTCCCAATTTCTTTCTTCATCTAAGAGACATGGAATATCATATGTAGGTGAGTGGATAAGAGAAATTCCAACTTGTAGTCCACACTACCAATTTCTTATAAGCTTTAATAAGGGCCATAATACTTAGGGGACATATTGTTATCTTTATTTTTGCCTCAGAGACATATGCTTAGATGGATATAAACACATAAACATCCAATCACCTATGTCAAAACACCACTCACTACATTTTTGATATGTTTACTACTTCATTATATTATATGTTATTGTTAAATTCTCTCATAAACTCACAAGTACCTCTTCTTGACAGTGAATGTGTTCCTCAACAACTTGAACCTCAAGATGCACCTTAAAGGATGAATTGATGGATGGTATATGATACCCATATAATTCCATGAAGGGATACATTTTATAAAAAGTGTGAAAATAAGTGTTATACCACCATTCGGCAAGTGGAAGCTAATGAACCCATTTATCTTGTTTGTCAAAAAAAAATATGCCCTTATATACATTTTTTGGATGCCTCTATTTATCCATTAGATTGAGGATGATAGGTTGAGCTATGAGCTAACTAGGCACTCAAAAAAATAGATAATTCAATCCAAAAATTACTACTAAATATGGGATCTCAATCGCTTACAATGACCTTTAGAGTACCATGCAATTTCTACAATATATTGAAAAAAAAAGAATCTACTGTACTAGAAATAAATAGTTATGATAAGGAAAAAAATGAGCATACTAGTGAGTCAATCCACAATTACCATGATAATATTTTTACCCTCAGACCATGGTAACCTAGTAATGAAATCCATGGAAACCTTCTCCCACCACTCGATAGGGATGGATAAAGGCTGCAAAATACTTGGGGTCTTAATGGTTTCACCTTTGTTCTGTTGGCATACCATGCATTTAGCCACATATTTATAGACATCCCCCTTGAGTCCTTCCCAAAATAAATATATCTTGATTTTATGATATGTTTTTAAAAATCTTGAATGACCTTCTATTAAAGATGTATGAAGTTCTTAAAATATTTTATGTTTGAGGAGAGAATGCTTACAAAGGTATAATCAGTCTATATACTATAATGTGTTCCCCTTATATGAAATTTTTTTAGACCCATAAAAACCAAGATGAAAATTATGTATCAAATCTTAGGTATCCTTATCATTCTCCCATTATGATTTACTTTCTCTAGCCAATCTACTCTAAATGGTCATTGCACATAACAATGCCTCAACTTATTCCTCATGCCTAGATAGTGCATCTACCACCACATTGTCTTTTCCTTTCTTATTTACTATTTTATAATAATATCTTAAATTTTATTCACCCATTATTTTTGTTCTTTTTAAGACAATCGTTGTTCAAAAAATATTTTAGGTTACCATGATCAATGTTTACCTAAAAATGTCAACCCATTAGATAACGTCTCCATTGCTTGACTTTATGTAGAATAGCCATCATCATTTTATTATATATTGGATTGAGCCTATTTTTTCCATTTAATTGATAACTCTCAAATTTAATTGGTTTGCCTTCTTGCATGAGTACAACCCCCATGTTTTATCATGATGACAACCTCCATGTTTTATCATGATGCATCACATTCAACAACAAAAGTTTTATAAAAATTAGGGGTAGCCAAAACTTGAGTGGTGATCATAGTCATTTTAAGATGTTTGGACACCTTAGTAGTTTTTTTAGTCCACTATAAGGAGTCTTTATTCAAAAAAAATGTGAGTGGGGATATGATTCTATCATATTTTTTTACAAACCTATGATAGTAACATGTCAGCCACAAAAATCCCCAAAGGTTCTTAAGGTTCTTGGGAACTTGTAACTCCATCATCACTTCGCTATTTTTATGATTAAATTTCATGCCTTCATGTGAAATAACATGAGCCAATTACTCCACTTCTCTGAATCCAAAAGCACATTTTAAAGGTTTCACATAAAATTGATGTTATTACAGAATCAAAAGTACTTGTTTTACATAATTCAAATGGTCTTCTAAATTTTTATTATAAATGAGGATGTCATCAAAAAATAACAAACTTTCCCAAAAATGGCCTCAAATTAGTATTCATAAAAATCTAAAATGTATATGGTGTATTTGTGAGACCAAAAGGCATGACCATAAACTCATATTGACCTTCATGAGTTCAGAAGGTTGTTTTAGGTATGTCCTCTTTATGGATTCAAATATGATAACTCCTATAATGAATATCTAATTTGGAAAAATAAGTGTCATGCAATTTATATATAAAATCATCAATTAATAGAATAGAATAATTATATTTGATGGTGTACTTGTTGAATTCTTTGTAGTCTAGGCACATCCTCTAAGTGTCATCTTTCTTACACACCATGACCATCGAGGAAGAATATTCACTTTAGTTTTGTTTGATAATTCCTATCACCAACATCTCTTATATCATCTTTTCAATTTCACTCTTCTAGGCATAGGGATACCTATAGGGTATGATGTTGAGTGTTTTACTATCTAGAAGTAGTTTGATGGCATGATCATATGTTGTATTTGGTGGAAGTCCTTTTGGCATGGTAATAAAAAAACATAATGGTCATCTAACACCAATTATAAATTAGGATGGGTAGAATCCCTGGTTGCTTGAACTTCTATGAAAAATAATCTTGAAACAAATCCTTCGGCACCTTTTATAAGCATCTTCTTCATCTAGTGATAACTAACCAATTGTAGATATTTAGCCCATAAACCACACAATTAAAATTCCATGCCTTCTAAATGAAACTGCATTAATAGTTCTTGTAAATTCATATCAATTTTTCCCAAAGTGATGAGCCATTATACTCCCAAAAAATTCTAGCCTTGTCCATGGGAATAACAAACATAGGAGAATATAATAGGTAATCTCCTATAACAAGTTTAATACTATTACATTTTCTATAATAATTAATTTTACCACCATATCATGACCTAAAATTTTGGAGTTGGATAAATGAAATAGTTCAAATGAGTAGCCAACTTACTATTGATGAGGTTGTGTGTACTCCCAAAGTCAATCAACACAGTCACCTTTTATTTCTTGAGGAAATCCACCACATTAAGAGTTTTAGGAGTACTAATACATGAAAATACATGACAAGAAATAGTAGGTTGAGAATATTTAGATTATTCCTTGAGTTATTCCAGACATGCACCTAAGGCCTTATCATCTTCTTCATCCTCATTGGCTTATTCAATGTAAAACAACTTCTTATAAGCACATCTATGTTATTTGATCCATTTTCTATCACAACCAAAACATAACAATTTTACATGCTTCTCTTCAATTATTTAATGGGTTAATCTTGTAGGTTAAGGAAATGATGGGGCTATGAAATTGCATTCATGGACATTAACAAAAAGTCTTAATTTGACCATATATTTTTTCCTCAACCATGCATACCATTGGTATGGCTTCAAATACTAAAATAGGACTAAAAATGTGAACCTTCATTTAGATGTTATTAAGGCCACCTAAGAATAGGTCAATAAAATTTGCCTTAATGATGTCATCCACACATAAGGAGAGATTCTAGAATTGATGAATATAATCTTTCATAGTCCCTATTTGATGTAGTTTGGCTATCTGATTGAATTAGTTGTCTATGACATTATTGTAATAGTATACCTTCACCTCCTTAGAAAATATAGAGCAGGTAACCTAAAGGCCCTTCCTTTTCTTTTGAGAACACAATAATCTATACTAAATGAATTACTTAGGTTCTAGATGCAAAGAGGCCATGACCACCTTTTGCTCACATGGATTCTGATATATAGATCAAATAAATTTTTGATTTGATTGATCCAAGTGAGTGAATCCTTACCATAAAACTTGTATAAGTCCACTTTTGGTATAAATTACTTTGGACTAGGATTGGAGTTGTGATTATTTGAATGGGAAGAAATAAATTGGAGTAGTGTAGGATTATTTTGTGAAGGTTGAGTTGTAATATTAGACAATTACTGAGTTATAAGTGTTAATTGATCCTTCAAAACATTCAATTCCCCTCTTACCCCAATGATGACCCCTTTGATTGCATCAAGATCATCTTTCTATACCATGCTTTGTAAACCTGATTGAAGTTGGTAAACTACCTAAAAAATAAAAGGATTAGAAGTGTTGGACTCCATGTCATCCTTTAGAGGATTTTTTGGAGTTCCTTTTCCTTTATTACATTTGTAAGTGTTAAGACCAACCATGCACAAACCTTAAGATGAAGGTTTTCAACCCCCAAAAAAAGTGTAAAAATAGATTATACCATTGTGATCATGTCATCGAGATGAATCCAACAACTACTAATGTGCACAAGGGTGAAAATTTTTATATTGAAAAGTGTACTAATAGTTTATACCATTTTGATTGTCTCATTGAGATGAATCCAATGACTGATAATTTGCATAAGGGTGAAAAAAATCACTTGTGGGAGACCCACAACACTAGATCTAAAAAATGACACAAAAACTTGCCCAAATAAAAACTCTGATACCACTTATAATGAAATTACTTATATGTTCACATAATAAATTATTATATCACAAAAATAATATAAAAATATGTAGACTCACAATAATAATTTATAGCAAACTAGAATGCTTGATAAATATAGTTGATCCACTTTGATGGGATAACCTCCATAATAATGTAATAAGAGAAAATTTTGTAATATGATGATCACATAATAATCACTACCTCCTATATATACTCTAATTATCCATGGTTATTCCATAGTCCAACCTTACTAAGAATATAGAGAGAGATGTGATAAGATAATATAAGAGGTATGTAAGCCACATATCCCTAGACACACCATATTTTAAGGGAATAGCATGGTCTAAACATTATAAGATATTCCATAATATTTGCATTTTTCATGATTATTTGATAAAATTTCTCACATAAATTTTGTCCCATGGACTATTGTGATCTCATGGAATACTATGATTACACAATATGCACAAAATGAATTTCCTAGAAAATAAACTAAATCGTAGTCTAAACATTGTAGGTTATCCCATGATATTTTTTATTTTTCTAATTATTTGACAAAATTCCTCACATAAATGTGATGTAATTAACAACTATGATCTCATGAGGCATTTGGAATCATTTTTGTAACAAAACTTAGAAACAGAAAAATAGTGAAACACGTGATTGATTCTCTATCCTCATATGAGACAAAATATTTTTAGTTCTACTCAAATCCTCACATGAAATAGTGTTTAAAATGACATGATTTATTACAACCATACTAATATATAAACACTTGTAACTAATTTAAAATATTTTCACACTATCCTCCAACTTTCTTACCAGAAACCTCACAAAAGTATTTGAACATGGTGCTTATATAAATGTAGATGCATCTTTTATTTTGGATTCTATAAGGGGAACATAGAAAAATACATATAATATAATCATTTGGATAAATAAATCCATAATATGTGTTTTTTAAAATAATTTTTGTGGGATAAAAACCTTCTATCTTGGAAGTATTCATTCATGAGACATACATGTAGAAATATTGTAAATAGTTTGATACTATCAAATTCTAGAGTTGAAAAGAAGTATGAATATTCAAATAGAAGTTGGTTTTTATTATATTTAAGTATATTAATATTAAAATTAGAGTATAATTATTATAAAATTACATGTCATGCACACAAGAAGTACTAAGACACAAATGAAATACTAAAGCACACAGGGTATAGTTTTCCTTTATGATTTTCAAGCTTAAATTCAAGACCACAATGGATTGGCTCTCAATACAAGGCAGGAAATAAGGCACAAAAATTACATGATACTTATAATAATGTTACTCTATAATGGGTATTCACCAAATCAAAAATATACATTATAATATGAAATACGGTTTTAACTACAATTATTTCTTGATATGTAGAATGGTCTTATTGAAAAAGCCTTATATTTGTATCGATAAATGTAATTGGTAGATGATAAACCATATCATAAAAATTTATTGTCATCCTTATACCTTGTGAAAAAAATTAACCTTTTAAATAGGGTATGCAAATTCAATGATGAGTTAGTCATTGATGATGGAGACTTTAGCGTCTTTTAGACTAGATTGCTTTGTAGGAACTATTGTAATGCCTAAATAGAACTATCACAGTATAAAATTAAGGAATGAAGTATTGAATGGTACATAATTTTGTGTATGGGGATTATGACACCCATAAATATCATAGATAACATCTCATTATAAAAATAGGACACCTAAGAAACTTCATGACAGCCAAATAACTTCTGGACACCCAAGTTTTTTCAGTGCAATGTCTATAGATCCTTCTTTATAAAAACTATTATTTTTCCACATATTTTTTATTTGTTTTGTCTAAATACTCTTTAAAATTAACACTCTTTTATTTCCCTTTTATGATTGAAATGGAATTGGACTTGTTCATTTGTCATCGGTGCATGCCTATGGATTGCCATATTTTCTAAAAAATATCTTGAATATCATAGACTAGTATCGTAACCATCTTATACATTTTCAAAAGGTTATGAATGAGGATGATTCACCTCATCCTTAATGAAATATTTACCTTACTTGAAACCCAGTCCAACCATCTTCAAAATATTCTCAAGGAAATTAGGAATTCTCATGTCAACTAAAAGAGTGAGAAGTGATTTGTCTATTAATATGTAGATGTTGAGAATTCAGAGATCATTGGGGTCATCCACATCATTGACAACATTTTTATTTAAATTAACATTGATAGCATTTTCATTAGTGAGGTCAATAAAAATATTATTGGAATCATCATAAACAAGATAGAAAAGGATGTTTGTCAATAATCCTTTGAAAACCATTTACTAATTCAAAAAATTATGGAAAGGTAAAAATAAATACACAAATAAAACTTACATAGGTATAAATATTACTAGTTGAATTAAATAATAGAACATTGCTTCATGAATAAAATTCATTTCCCAATTTCTTTGTCTAATCACGGGATTTCAACATGTGCTTACATACATGGCCTTCTGTTGACCACTTACATTCATACATAACAAAATACTAACTCATTATTCTAACCTTATAAATGTGTCTTGCTTACTTTTTCTTCTCACCCATGCCACATCAAGGTCAAACTCACTAAACATGACATCACCATTAGGGATGCATTATGATTTCATCCATGACTTATTCTCTAATTTATCTAGCTTGAAGTGCCTATAAAATCCATTCTCATTACATATTTGGCTTCACCAAAAATACACAAATACAATTGACACCATCTTCTTCACCAACTAATCCACACTTAAAATTAGAAGAAACTCTTATTTCATTTAAAATTGTGTGCTTCAGATGAGAGTAATATACTTTTATAGCAGCATTTATCTCTTGACCTGTATGGGGCATTGTACGCAAACATCTTGCCCACATGACAATACAATGGAACCATTGATATTTCCAATAGCCAATGAAAAAATTTTGATCTATATATTGTTCCATGATCAGGTTTGAATCATGAACCAATGCCTCCTCAGTAGGATAATTTTGAATTATTTGACCCAAGCTTCTAAACATTGTCTACCTTGTTTCAAAATCCTTTACCTTTGTAATCAAGTTTTTTAGCCATGCTTTGCTCATGTGCCAACTGTAAAGTTATACCTTTTATTGAAACACTTCATTTGACTCATAATAACAATGTGAAAGTTAAAAAATATAAAATAAATCATTGTTTTCAATGACAATAAGAAATATTTATAATATACATGGGCTCAACTTACCTAATAGTAACAATTTCAACACAAATATCATCTACCATGAAAGTATTTGGTTTCCATTCCAATATGTTATAATGTGCACTAACCATTAGCTTATTCATCCATGATGTCAAATCTAGAATAGTAGTCCTTGACATCAACACCCATACAATAGGAAGTTCACTATGCATACTATCAAATACAAGAAGCATGTACAACATGAACAACATCACAAAAGACAAATGTAAGTATTATAAAATAAAAAGTATGAAGTTTAAAATTTGGAGATCTACAAGTACCTTCTACACATTTTTATCATATGTGTAATCCATTGAAATTATATTATTTTGTGAATACTTCATCATCCACTCATGTTGTTCGAGAATCTGGAGGCCTAAGACAAAGTTTCACTCCTTCATTCCTTTTTTTTCATATTCTTCATACACAAATACTTCCAAAAAATTTGGTGTCAAATGTTTTAACACTATCTATATCATTAGGCTCCAATTTATATTCGACTACTTTCATCTTTCCCTCTATATTTTAGATATCATCTTTGGTCATGATATCATCCCTCCCCATCTAACCATTGAATAACGTAAGTTTCACATTGACCATTTCATGATGCTTTTTGTGAACAAGTTTAGGGGTCAAGGACAAAAAAAAGAACCTCTCCACCAAATCCTTTAATGTAACACTAATTTATGGAGCCAAAATACAAAGACTACACCTGAAGTCATTATAATCTTACCCATGGAAAACCATGCCCCCCAGTCTGTATGGCCCATGTTATTACATGTAATCAAAGTTTGTTCTTACTTATTCATCAACATATAAATATAAATATGACATTGGCATCCACAATTCAAATTCTTATGGCCAAGTTGGCTTCCAATACAAACCTTATAAATTTCATAGTGTGTGTCATCTTCAGCCCTATAATCCTTAGGACCATGTGTACACTAATAGCTATATAAAACATACATAAATTAGAATATTAAAAAAAAAATCCAATTCATATTTTTTTTTAAATATATTACAAGTTGCCATACTCATAGTATGTATTGGAAATATTTATCAATCATAACCTGTTAGAAGTCATATGGCATAATATTAAGTGTACTATCCTGGATACAAAATGTGGTGGGATACCCTGATCTAATACATACACCACTTAAGAAGTATCCTATATAATCTCTTCATATTCAAACAACAATATCTTTGTCATTACCCAAATTATACTTCCATTTTATTCACTCAAATTTGTTATAAGATAACTCCCTAATAAGTGGATTTTGCACTAGAATATACAACAAAATCTTCCACTTGGAATTCATCTATGAAGTGAGCAAGCAAAAAAAAAGTAAACTTATTAAATTAGAAACCCATCAAATTTACATTCAAAACAAGTAACTTACAAGTAAAACAAGACACTTCATTCTCATATACTATATTTCATATAATTTGATCTTATTGCACATCATATATGAATTAAGAAAGCAAAAAATATATACATATTAACTTAAAAACCCATCAACATTGTATTCAAAAAAAGTAACTTACAAGTAAAATAGAACAGTGCATTCTCATATACTATATTTCATATAATTGATGAATATGGTCAAAAACACTATATGGTATACATTTTCCTATTTAGTATTTGATTCAACATGTACTCATGTGTACATTCATAATTATGAAGTTAGTCATGACTAGTTAATATGTGTAATCAATTTGACATATATTCATGTGTACATTTATATGTATTCATGTGCAGTTGCAGGTGTGTTCTAGTGACATAGGAGGAACTTGACCATGAAAATGTGTCAAGACCATTAAGGCACCTCTATAAAATCATTTAGATTTATATTCATCCCTAAAGACTTAGTACATCATCTCAAATAAATTGATTGTTACATTGCAGAAAGTGTTATGTTTCTTGTTATTTTAGAGCTCCTCCATATTTAAATATGACAAAAATATTCATGTAACTTTTTATTTATTTTTTACACATGTTGAGATTATAAATAGATACTACAACAATTAAATGGTTGACTTGAAAATCTCACACTAGTGTTACTTTTTGGGGGCCACTATAAATTTGTCGTATAAGTGAGGATGTTTTGAGGGCAACAAGCTATTTTTTATACACTATATTAGTAAACCTATTTTAAAACCATAAAGTTAATTGTTATATAAACAATGTTATTTTATGGCAACCATGTTATTTATTGTATTTGTGAAGTCATTTTAAGGCCACTAACATATCACCTATTCAAGGTCATATTGAACAAAGTCAGTGGAAATCCCAAATTAACAAGCCCAAATTCCAATGGGGAGTAGGTGATGAATGATGAGGCACACTTATATATTGATAGGTTTAGTGTTGGTCATACTCCTCATTTTCATAAATCTGTCAAACTCTATATTCGTGCAAACCTCAAGTCTAGCATATTATATATGTTTGAAATTTATTGTGTATAATCACATACATGAAAAGAGTTTCATTAAAAATGTAAGTAATGTGCATGGACATTTTTGCATTCTATCATTTTCATAATTGATAGACATTTAGATTTATTTCATATAAACATTAAGTTTTAAACATACATTAGAATAGACTTTTCTTTCTAATGATATTATTAGGTTCTTAAAACTAAGTGACAAATCCTTGTAGTGAAAAAACACATTGAAACATTAGCATCATCAATTTTGAAGTTTTTTTAAGAGCATAAAAAAAATTTAATGTATTTAAAATGTTGATTAAAACTTGACATGGTAATTAATCTCTATCAAGAATGATCCCTCAATTCATTTCTTGTACATACATTCTTTTGCTCCTTCCTAGTCCCCATGAAAAACCCCAATATTATACATAAAAAACATATTATGGAAATACCACAAATAAAGATAAATAGTTGCCATAAACTAGAATGTATGCCCTCCTAAGTCCCATTAAACTCTATAATAGATTTATATCTTGGGCATATCATATTATCTCATCGATCGTCATTGGCAACATGTCATGTTCCTATTACCAATGATGGTATATATTGTTCTTGATTTATATTTGACTCTAACTCAACAAGACAAAGAGGCTCAGTAAGAATGTATTTTGACTCTGTAGGTGGCAAAACGAAGCTAGTAACACTATAAAAAACACCATCACTACTTGGATTACCCCACTTCACCATTGCTTTCACATCCCCAACATCATGTACAAAATTGATCTTTACATCAAAAAATTATTACACAAGTGACAATGCTTGTATATGAAGTGTGATTAGATTCTCTTCTCTTGCATAAAACTTACAAGAGATTTGGTCACATATCATTTTTGAATTGCTTTCAATAACCACATTCTGTACATTTTGATCAAAAAGAGTGATAATACCATAAATAAGAGATACATAATATGAATCATTTAATTTGTTACCATTAGTCATTAAAGCATAATTAAAGGTTATCACTTATTTCCTCAGACCATAAACAATATATACATATTTGAATCACGCATTACTCTTATCATATCAAATAACTATACATAAGACATATATGTCCATAATCATATGTAGACTTTGAACAAAGGGCTTAAGATTTTGGGACATCTGATGAGAGAGAAGATGATAGATAGAGGGACTAAGGTAAGTGTGAAAAAAAATAAAAAGTCAACAAAATGCACTAATAACACATAAATTGAACCAATAATTGACAAGTACACAAATATCTTAGAAACATATAGTTTAACTTCTAATAAATGCCTCAAGGCCATTTTTAAGTATTTACAATTTTATATATTTTGGACTCCTTATCTAATATGAATTTTGAGCCTACAATAGTTAAGCTACATTTTAATAGAAGGAATTGTAAAGGTTATGTCATGATAATAGTTAATTCAACCCAAAACATATTTGACAATGAATTTGTAATGGCATATTATTTTTTCATATTTTATCAACATTTGGCTTCTTAAATTGTTTTGCGGGGCCTTCATGCCATTATAGAACTAGCGAGTGGTCACTTGAGTGCGATTCTATGACCACATATTGTATTCACACACAAAAAAATGTTAAATTGCACAATGTTTTGCCTTATGTTTTATGTTATAAAATATGTATTGAGTCTTTCCCAAATTGCTCAAGATGGTTTCATATTGAGATTGTTTAGTTTTTCATGTCTTATTGCCTCCATGAATAATGCCTTTGTTAATATATAAGTTTAATATTTATTTTACTTTTTTAATCTACTGTAGGAATATAGAATCTATAATTATATAATGTTTTGTTTATTTGCATGCAATAATTCCAAACACTATTACTATCTAATGGATGAAGATAATAAATGCTTCACTATTATATAACTTCAGTTGCAACTTGCCCTCCATGTGAAAAGAATCATATCATTCAAAATATAAAGAGTACAAGTTAATTTTATTATTTATAAACCTAAATGATATGTTATTAGATTTAAAAATATTTAATTTTGGTAATGTATGATTTTTTTTACATTCATAATGTAATGTGAACAATAGATCATTGGATGAATAGTGGGTAAATTTTCCTCTTTGAGATCAGATTGCTACAAGTAGAACTTATATAATATTTATTTTAATCACATAATTATTATATCAATATTTTATATGTAATTTTTTGTGGGATAGGAGTTTAATTTTGGTATTTTATAGTTTTTGAGAAATATTAAATGTGCTTGCTCAAAAATTCTCAAATGCAGAACAGGGTAAGAATATTTATCTAAATAATGTGCATCGAAGAGTAGTTCAAACAGATATGAGTATTCAAATGGGAGACCTAACAGTAATGTTTTTGTCTTTGATTTGGAGGTTATGGAGGGTTTAATATTAAATAATATATACAATTCATTTCATTATGTGGTAACCAATTTATAAATATGGTAAGTGTCTTCCTTTGTGATGCTCCTAAAAATGTGGTAAGGGATTCCTTTGTAATGATCCTAAAAATATAATATGTCACTTCTTATATAATTCTCCTATAGACATCAACATGAAATAGGTGAATGGCATGTGAGTATACTCTCAAATTTTATTTTTCATGATCAAATAGCACAATATGTTCAACTATGTTAACTTTTAATTTTCCCAACCAACAACATTATATGTCAATATTAACAGAATAACAACATAACAATGCAAGGAGAGTTGACTACTTTCGTGAGACTTATGGACATGTTAGTTGGAATTGGAATGCACTGATTAGTTAACACACTCCATAAATTTCCACATAAACTTGTTGGTCATGTGATCTATTTGTATGTCCTTCACTTTCCATTGGTTCATTCATGGTAGACAAGGGAAGATTCTTAGACATTATTCATTTATTTATGTTTGTGATTTTATTTTGGTTGGGTTCTAAGAAAATTGAACTTAATGGAAACCTTAAGCTTCTGATCTTTAAGTTTTAGCATATGGAGAGATTTAAGGCTTTCACAATCATGGTTGTTTATTAATTTCTCTATCAAATTGATGCTTATTTAAGTTTATTATATGAAAATTAAACTATTCACAAATTTAAAGCTTCAAAGCTTTAAAATTTAACATAATCCAGTCGTAGATGAGAAGTTTTATGTAACATTATATTTACATGTTAGGATTTTTTGCATTTCAAAGATTTCTCGTGTTTTGAGTTTCTTTAAAGGTAGGGGAAATATACGTAGAAATGCATATCAAATGGTAAAGAAGAAAATTTGTGAACAATGTACAACTCTTTAAAAAAATATCAAAAAAACCTCTAAAAAATATTTATTTTCATATCTATGGAAGAAATATCGAAAAGCCAAATAATAATTAAAGAGTCTATAAATGATATTTTTCACTATTTATTTATTTGTTTACATTATATATATAGTATTGATAATAATATATTATATTATTATAATATATATTTAATAATATATTATATATTACTATGAGAATATATTATTAGACTATATTAATAATTAATATATATATAATGGACAAAGAGGAGCAGGAGTGAACACAAGTGATTAAACTATCATTTAGGGTTTTTCCATAGGTTATACAAGATTCTAGACCATAACTTCCCTCTGGAGACACACAATGCATACAGAAGACCAAAACCTTGGATGAAATCTATTACACACCTCCTGGAAGATATCAACATCACTGGTTGGGGATGAATCTAGATCACATCCTTTTTTCACCCCCATTGTAAAATGGCAAATATCCTCACCCACACACCAGCACGCACTCCACCAAGCCTACTAGATAAACAATCTTCACATCAAAAAATTATTGCACAAGTGACATTGCCTATGTATGAAGTGTGATTATATTCTCATCTCTTACACAAAACTTACTAGACATTTGGTCGCATATTATTTTTTAATTACTTTCAATAACCATATTATGTACATTTTTATCAAAAAGAGTGATAATACCATGAATAAGAGCTACATAATATGAATCATTCAATTTTTTACCATCAATCATTAAATCATAATTAAAGGTTATCACTTCTTTCCTTAGACCATAAATAACATATGCATATTTGAAGCACACATTGCTTGGATCATATCAAACAACTATACATAAGACATATATATGTCCATAATCTTATGTACACTTTGAACAAAGGGCTAAGAATTTTGGGACATCTAGTTAGAGAGAATATGATAGATGGAGGGACTGAGATAAGTGTGAAAAGCTATAAAAAGTCAAAAAAAATCACCAATAACACCTAAATTAAACCAATAATTTACAAGTACATAAATATCTTATAAAAATATAATTTAAATTCTAATAAATACCTCAAGGCCATTTTTAAGTATTTACAATATTATAGATTTTGGACTCCTTATCTAATATCAAGCTTGAACTTACAATACTTAATCTACATTTGAATATAAGGAATTGTAAAGGTTATCTCATGACAATAGTTAATTCAACCTAAAACATATTTGGTAATGAATTTGAAATGGTATATTTGTTTGTTTTTTCTTCATATTTTATCAACATTTGGCTTATTAAATTGTTTTGTGAGGCATTCATGCCATTATAGAAATAGTGAGTGGTCACTTGAGTGGGACTCTATGACCACATATTGTATTCACACACAAAAAATGTTAAATTGCACAATGTTTTGAGTTATGTTTTATGTTATAAAACAATGTATTGGGTCATTCCCAAATTGCTCTAGATGGCTTCCTATTGAGATTGTTTAATTTTTATTGTCTTATTGCCTCCATAAACAATGCTTTTGTCAATAAATAAATTTAATATTTATTTTACTTTTATAATCTGCTATAGGAGTATAGAATCTATAATTGTATAATATTTTATTTATTTGCATGCAACAATTCCAATCACTACTACTATCTAATGGATGAAGATTATAAATGCTTCACTATTATACAACTTCAGTTGCCCTGCATGTGAAAATAATCATATCATTCAAAATATAAAGAGTACAAGTTATTTTTTTCCTTATAAACCTAAATGATATGTTATTAGATTTAAAAATATTTACTATTGGTAATGTATGAGTTTTTTTACATTTGTAATATAATGTGAATAGTAAATCGTTAGATGAAAATTGGGTAAATTTTCCTCTTTGAGATCAGATTTCTATGGGTAGAACTTATATAACAAATATTTTTATCACACAATTGTTATATTAATATTTTATATTCATTTTTTGGGGGACGTGTTTAATTGTGGTATTTTATAATTTTTGATAAATCTTACATGTGATTGCTCAAAAAATCTCAAATGGATAATAGGGTAAGAATACTTATCTAAATAATGTGCATCCAAGAGTAGTTCAAACAAACATGAGTGGTCAAATGAGAGACCTAAAAATAATGTGTTTGTCTTTAATTTGGAGGTCATGGAGGGTTTGAGATTAAATAATATGTATAATTCATTTTTTTATGTGGTATCCAACCTGTAAATATGGTAAGTGTCTTCCTTTGTGATGCTCTAGAAAATGTGGTTATGGATTCCGTTGTAATGCTCCTACAAATCCAATATGTTGATTCCTCTAGGATTCTCTTGTAGACATCAAAATGGAATAGGGGAATGACATGTGAGTATACTCTAAAATTTTAATTTTCTCGATTAGATAGCACAATATGTTCAACTATGTTAACTTTTAATTTTCCTAGCCAACAACATTATATGTCAATATTAATGGAATGATGGCATAACAATGAGTAAGGAGATTTGACTACTTTCGTGAGCACTATGGACACGTTAGTTGGAATTGGAATGCACTAATTATTTAATGTGCTCCATAAATTTCCACATAAACTTGTTAACCATTTGCTCTATTTGTATGTCCTTTACTTTCCATTGGTTCATTCATGGGAGACAAGGGTGGATTCTTAAACATTATTCATTTATTTACATTTGTGATTTTATTTTGGTTAGGTTCTGATAAAATTGAACTAAATGGAAACCTTAAGATTCTAATCTTTAAGTTTTAGCATATGGAGAGATATAAGGCTTTCACAATCATGATTGTTCATAAATGTCTCTATCAAATTGATGCTTATTTAAATTTATTCTATGAAAGTTAAACTATTCATAAATTTAAAGCTTCAGATCTTTAAATTTTAACATAATCCAATCGTGGATGAGAAATTTTATGTAACATTATATTTACATGTTAGGATTTTTTACATTTCAAAGATTAATTATGCTTTGAGTTTCTTTAGAGGCAAGGGAAATATAAGAATCAATGCCTATAAAATGGCAAAGAAGTTGATTTGCAAACAATGTACTAACTCTTTGAAAAAATATCAAAAAAACTCAAAAAATATTTATTTGCATATCTATAGAAGAAAGATTGGAAAGCTAAATAATAATTAAAGACTGTAGATACAATTTTTCAATATTTATTTATTTGTTTAGATTATCTATAGTATTGATAAAAATATATTATATTATTATGATATATATTTAATAATATATTATATATTACTATAAAAATATATTATTATACAACATTAATAATTTATATATATATATATATATATATATATAATATAGATAGAGAGGAGCAAGAGTGAACATAGGTGATCAAACCATCATTTAGGGTTTTTCCATAGGAAACATAGGATTCTAGACTACTACTTGCCTCTAGAGACACACAAGGCCCAAGGAAGATCAAAACCTTAGATGAAAGTCATTGCATACCTCTTGGAGGATATCAATAGCACTTGTTTGGGATGGATCTAGATCACATCATTTTTTCACCCCATTGGAAAATGATAATTACCCTCTCTCACATAATGGCACACACTCCACCAATCCTATCAGATAAACCATCCCAAATCCATCAAATCTACATCTAGGCATTTTTCCTCCCCCTCTCCCCAAAAATCTCCAAAATTCAACAACCAAGTAAGAGGATCTGAAAAAGGAAATAAAAATGTGTCAAGATTGACACAAATCACACTCTTCCATGAAAGGTTTAATTATTACATAGAACAAGTGCTCACTCGACACTTTTGTGGGCATATATACAAGGTACCATATCTACTTTGGTGGATATAGTACACATGGTCCCCAATCCTAGGATATTCTCCAAAATCACAAACTGGAGCTAGGGGTTATATAACCTTTACTTTCAACATTGTTGAAGATCTCTAGAAGGTAGAATATGGAAGACCCTAGTTTTTTGGTAACTCTACCCTAACCACATTCAAATGGCACACTAGATTTGACCCATGCCATGAGTATATATTCACATTAGAACTATGGGTCAAACTACCTAGATTACCCATCAAGCTCTAGGATTATCAAATATTCAAGCTCATAAGGGATACTCTTAGGAGATTTATTAAAATAGCTATAGACATTGATAACCATAAAAACACTACAGTAGTTCTTATATGTGTGTAAATGGATATCACACATGGATTGCCTGATATAATAGAGATCACTACTGGGGAATACATCCTAAAATAAATTATTTAATTAAAAAAATGTCCCTTTTAGGTGTACACAATGCAGATTATATGGAGATCTCAAAGCCTCTTATTTGACAAATAGTAAGAATAACACACCTTTTCTCTCCCAGTAGAGAATGGAGACACATGGGACAAAGGAGGGAGTAATCCTAGATGCTGATGGAGTAATAAATATGACCTTTCACACTAACATTATATATGTTAGAGGATGGAAGGAAACAATTGGAAGCTAGAGTTGACAAAATACCAATGGAATGCACAAATCACCATGAATCCAACACTAATTCACACAATCACCTACACTCTTCAACCTTATTTCCCTTTACGGGAATGAAAAACTCCTTCACATGATAATACTCTTACTACGTCTAAATTACCATTATTTTTTGCTTACAACCCCAAGATGGAACACCCAACTACTTCTAAGCTCCCCTCTAACCTTGATCAAAAAATAGTAGATAATTTGCATACTACTTTTAGAATCATAGAGATTACATATATAAATGATCTATTGATAATTTTATCCCAAAAATATCATTACATTTGATATCCTAAGGGAGACCTCCTTTATTTTTAAGGAAAAACTTTGAAACCACCAAAAAACCTACTTTTCTCTTTTTGCTCTACAAAATCTAGAACTCTTGATGCAATTTGCACTTGTGAAAATTACTTCATGAGCTACAAATCCCTCAAAGCATCATCAACCAAGACCAAAAAATCTAGAACTTAGCATGAACTTTTTACATTTGAAAACATGTAAAATGCATGGCAAGCTACAGATCCCACCAAGCACCCAAGCTAGTGGAATCTAAAACTCAGTGTACACTTTGTATGTTTGCAAATGTGTAAAGTGCATGATGGGATCTAGATCTTAAAAAACATAGAAACCCCCTTTCATGGAATGCAGATTCCAAAGTACACATTACACATTTTTAAATATGCAAAGTGATCATTGAGTTCCACCTTTTGCTAACTACTTTCTGCCAACTACCTTCTACAAAATAAAAAACTTGAAGAGAAATTTGCACATTTACAACACACAAAGTGCTCTAATATTTTTACCTTCTACCTAACTAAGCCAATCATCTTTCACAGATATTGGACATATTCCAAGTAGCTCTTAGCTCGACCACCAACCACCATTACTGCATTTAATACAAGGTTTTCACTATTTAACCAAATGTTTAGGGATTTTCATTATCATTTAATTATTTATTAAGTGTGTTTATTATAGTTCTAGATACCTGTAGTATGCCATTAGACGTCAAACAATATGTGATCAAGTACCTATCCAAGCCTACAACCCCTTGAAAAACATCATACATGATATTCCCCTTTTAAAAAATTCCATAGTTCCCATAATTTTTTAAAAAAAATTGATTATTTTCCATTTTTTGAAAAAGGTTTCCATATTTTCCATTAATCCAAAACTTGAAAGTCTTGGTTGAAGAATATTTCAAGAACACACAAATAATAATTCTATCTCTGAGAAGAGATGTTTTATTTCACAAAATTGTAATACAACATATGCCTATCTCTGAGAAGAGATGTTTGATTGCATTTTCAAGATACATCTATTTTAATACATACTTTGAAGGTATGAAGAGGATGTGGAAGGTCAACAATCTTGAGCGAGATGAAGTGGTTTGACTTCCATGATTTACAACATTACTGAATTTGAAAATTTATTATGTTTAGAAACTTGTTATTTTTAGACTTGTTATTGCGATTTTAAGGATAAAAAACCATTGATCATAGATTGATGTCATCTCATCACTTTCTCCTCATTCTTATCTTTCCAATGGTTCAAATGGGGAATCAAACGGAGCTATGGTGCAAAAGTTATGGCTCCCAAAAGTTTTTCCACCAATTAGGGTAGAACCATCACCCAAATTATCACCTAAAATATTGCTCAGATCATTCCTCCCTCCTTGAGAAGCAAATGTCCTCATTGCATCAATATTTTTCATCAAGTGTGGCATTTGTGTTTTTATTTGATTCCTGATGCATACTTGGAATATATTGTGCTTTATAAAGTTGTGCTTTATAGAGCTATATAGGGCCTGATTATTCACCATTTCTATCTGACCATTAGTCTATGGATGGAAGGTCATGAACTTCCTTATCTTGGTATATATTTTCTTATGTTGTTGTGTTATTTGTATAGTTAGGGCTATAACATTGGCCCTTTTGGATTTTTATGGCTTGACCACCATGAGAATGAATTTCTTGGCACTAATCAGGTAGATAGATGTATAAGGTGGTACCTCTAATACCTTATAGTATCATGTTCCAAGAATGAGGGTGATCCTTTGAGTTCTTGATTCATAAATGCCATGTCTATCATACATCAATGGTTGACCAAGGAATACATCATAAACATCCAGATAGACCACATCACACAAGACCTCATCTTGGAAATATTTTTTACATATGAGAGAAGACATTGGTGGGTGACATGGAGGTTTCTCCCTAGACTCAACCATCAAATATTGTATGGCTTTGGGTGAGGCTCCATGGATAGATTTAGGCTTTTCACAACATTAGTAGATATTAAATTCTGTTGACTCCCACTATCAAGAATGAAATGCAGAGGCTTACCTTTCACCCATAACTTAGAGTGAAATAGCCTTTCCTTGTCATCTGACCTCTCCTCATCAATCTGTGATGAAGCAACGATGGCATCTAACTCAACATCTACAATCTCTTCTTCATCCACTTTGACTATATGGTCTGTATGAGGTAGATCAATATATGTTGAGTATTATGACTCAAAAAGTAGGGACTTGATGGCTCGATAGTCTTATTTGGAGTGAGTTCCAAATTTGTGGTAATCACACCATTTCCTAGTCTTTCCTTCCTTTTGTTTCCAATTTTGGCCTTATGTTTGACCTTCTTTGTCACTTTTCCATTTTTAAGGTTGACTCTTTGTATTCATTCTTCCATACTTTTGCTCAATCTTCACCATGAATTTATACGCTTCATCAAAGGTTTCCAAATTGAAGAGTTCCATCTCCCCCTATATTACCATTATATTCTACCATGATATTTGAGAACCTTATATTTCTCACTTTCTTGGATGCCCAATCTCATAGATAGAGAATAAAAAATGTTAGTTTAATCTTAAACAGATTGTTCCTTCCTTGGTGAAGTTATTGCCACTCTATATACAGATCATCATATGCTCCAATGGGGTAGTATTCTTCCTTTACAGCTTCTAATAAATCATCCTAGGTAGGTTCCACCTCAAGGCCAATATCATCTATACTGAATCTCTTCTTGTATACTTCTCATAAATTTTTGATAGGCAATAATGCTTTCAAAAGAGAAAAAGTGATCTTCTCTTTATCATTGAATTTATTTATAAAAAATAGGATGACAATTGATCCAATCAATTTTATACTACATCAGCATTGATTTTGCCTTCAAATGTGGGGATATCAAAATTCACCTAAACCTTGAAGGGTATTGGAGCACTAAAAAGATATCGAGTTGTAGATGAGGAGCCAAAATTTCCCATTGAGATTTGTTGGATAATTTAGACAAATTATTGTAGCATCTATGCTTGCTACTATTGGAGGACTTCCTTCACCATTTCCTTGAAAGGATAGGATATCTTAGTGTTGTCTACCATTTGAAGTCATTTACAGCAAACAGGTGGATAGCATATTGGTTATATTATTTTCTACCCAAGCCTCCTATAATCTGACCTCATCCTTGAGATCATACACTCTAAAGATAAACTGCTTTGATACCACTAATTCAAAACTCAAAAGTATTGGTTGAAGAATATTTCAAGAACACAAAAATAATAATGTTATCTCTAAAAGGAAATGTTTTATTGCTCAAATTACAAATACAATATATGAATATCTCTAGGAAGAGATGTCTAATTGAATTTTTAGGATACATCTATTTTTGTACATGCTTTGAAGTCAGGAGGAGGATGTGTAAGGTCACCAATCTTGAGGGATATGAATTGGTTTGACTTCCATGATTTACAGCATTACAAAATTCAAGAAATTACTATTTTTAAAAACTTACTATTTTTAGACTGCATTATTAAAATTAAAATTTAAGACACTTTCATTGAGCTTTCAAGGGTTAAAAACCATCGAGCATAGCTTGATTCCATCTCATCCCATTATCCTCATTCTTATCTTTCCAACAGTTCAAACAGGAGTCAAACAGAGTTATGGTACAAAAGTTATGGTTCATAGAAGTTCCACCACCAATTGGGGTAGAACCATTATCCAAATTGTCATCTAAAATGTTACTCAGATCATTCCTCCCTCCTTGAGAAGCAATTTTCCCCATTACATCATGATTTTTCATCAAGTTGTTATAGTTGTGTTTTGATTTGATTCTTGATGCATACTTAGAATAGACTATGCTTTATGGAATTATGCTTTATGGAATTATACTTTTTGGAGCTGTGCAGGGATCAATTATTCACCATTTATGTCTGACCATAATTCTATATATGGAAGCCCATGAACTTCTTCAACTTGGTATCTATTTTATTCTATTATTATGTTTTTTATGTAGTCAAAGCTATAACATCGGCCCTTTTCAATTTTTGTGGCTTGATCACCATGAGAATTAATTTTTTGGCACTAATCAGGGAGATAGATTTAAAAGGTGGTAACTATGGTACCTTTTAGTGCCATGTTTTAAGAGTGAGGGTGATCTTTCAAGTTATTGATTCATAGATGCCATGTCGATCATACATGAATGGCTAACCAAGGAGTACATCATAAACATCTAGATTGACCACATCACACAAGACCTCATCTTGGAAAGGTTTTATTGCATATGAGAGAAGACATTGGTGGGTGACACAGAGGTTTCTCTTTGGACTCAACCATCCAATCTGTATGGCTTTAGGTGAGGCTTCATGGAAAAATTTAGGATTTTCATAAAATTAGTAGAGATTAAATTCTTTTGACTCCCACTATCAAGAATGAAATATAGAGGCTTACCTTTCACCCATAATTTAGAGTGAAATAATTTTTCCTTGTCATCTAGCCTCTCCTTGTGGGTGTGTGATGAAGTAATGATGGCATCAAGCTCAGCATCTATAATCTCTTCTTCATCTTCTTCCATTATAGGGTGTGTATGAGACAGAGTAGTAGATGTTGAAGATTGTGACTCAAAAAGTAGGAACTTGATGCTCGACATTCTTCTTTAGAGTGAGTTTGATATTTTTAGTAAGCATACCATTTCCCAGTCTTTCTTTCCTTTAGCTTTCAATTTTGATCTCATATTTGACCTTCTTTCTCACTTTTCCATTTTGAAGGCTAACTCTTGACCTTCTTTCTCACTTTTCCATTTTGAAGGCTAACTCTTCATATTCATTCTTCCATGCTTCTGCTTAATCTCACCAGGAACATATACGCCTCATCAAGGGTTTCCAAATTGAATATTTATATTTCCTCCCATGTATACCATTGTAGTCTACCATGATATTTTAGAACCTTATGTTTCTCACTTTCTTGGATGCCCAATCTCGTAGATAGAGAATGAAAAATTTCAATGTAATCTTGAACAAACTATTCTTTACCTTGATGAAGTTGTTACCACTCTATATAAAGATCATCATATGCACCAATGGGGTAGTATTATTCCTTTATATCTTCTATAAAATCATCCTAGGTAGGTTCTATCTCAAGGCCAATATCATCCATACTGAATCTCTTCTTGTACACTTCTTACAAATTTTTGACAGGCAATGATGCTTTCAAAAGAGCAAAAGTGATATTCTCTTTATCAATGAATTTATTTATTAAAAAAATAAGATGATAATTGATCCAACCAATTTTCTACTACATCAACATTGATTTTTCCTTCAAATGTAGGGATATCAAAATTAACCTGAACCTTGAAGGGTGTTGGGGTACTAAAAAGATGTGGGGTTATAGATGAGGAGCTAGAATTTTCCATCAAAATTTGTTAGAGAATTTGGATGAATTGTTGTAGCATATACACTTACTACTATTGGAGGGATTCATTCACCATTTCCTTAAAAAGATTAGATGTCTCAGTGTTATCCATCATTTGAGGTAATTTAAAGTGAATAGGTAGATAGTCTATTGGTTCTATTATTTCCAACCAAGCTTCCTATAATCTGACTTCATACTTGGGATCATACACTCTAAAGACAAACTGCTCTGATACCACTAATCTAAAACTCAAAAGTTTTGTTTGAAGAATTTTTAAATAACACACAAATAATAATACTATCTCTAAGAATAGATGTTTTATTTCCCAATATTGTAGATAAAACATATGTCTATCTCTGGAAAGAGATATCTGATTGCCTTTTTGAGCTACATTTATTTTTTATACATACTTTAAAAGTAGGAGGAAGATGTGAAAGGTCAAAAATCTTATGGGATATGAAGTGGTTTGACTTCCATGATTTACAATATTACAGAATTCGATAAATTACTATTTTTAGAAACTTACTATTTTTAGATTGCACTATTAAAATTATAATTTAGGAGACTTCCATTGAGATTTTGGGGGTCAAAAACTATCTGTCATATCTTGATGTTATCTCATCATGTTTCTTTCATTCTTACCTTTTTAATGGTTCAAATGGGGAGTCAAACGGAGCTATGGTGTAAATTTTATGGCTCTCAAAAGTTATGCCATCAATTGGGGTAGAACCATCACTTAAATTGTCACCTAAAATTTTTCTTAGATCACTCCTCTCTCTTTAAGAAGCAATGTTCCCTATTACATCAATATTTATCATCAAGTGTGGCAGTTGTGTTTTGATTTGATTTTTGATGCATACTTGGAATAGACTGTGCTTTGTAGAGCTATGCTTTGTGGAGCTGTGTAGGGCCCAATTATTCACCATTTCTATCTAACCATCAGTCTATGGATGGAAGTTCATGAACTTCTTTAGCTTGGTATCTATTTTCTTAATTTTCTATGTTGTTTATTTATTTAGGGCTATAACATTGTCCCTTTTGGATTTATGTGGCTTGACCACCATGAGAATGAATTTCTTGGCACTAATCAAGAAGATAGATGTAAAAGGTGGTACCTATGGTACCCTATAGTATCATGTTCTAAGAGTGAGGGTGATCCTTTAAGTTCTTGATTCAGATATGCCATGTCGATCATACATTAATGGATGACCAAAGAGTACATTACAAACATCCATATTGACCACATCACATAAGACCTCATTTTGGAAAGGTTTTATTGCATATGAGAGAAGACATCGGTGGGTGACACAGAGGTTTCTCCCTAGACTCAACCATCAAATATTGTATAGCTTTGGGTGAGGCTTCATGGATAGATTTAGAATTTTCACAACATTAGTAGAGATTAAATTTTATTGACTCCCACTATCAAGAATGAAATGTAGAGGACTACCTTTCACTCATAACTTAGAGTGAAATAACTTTTCCTTATCATCTAACCTCTCCTCATGGGTCTATGATGAAGCAATGATGGCATCTGGCTAAGCATCTATAATCTCTTCTTCATCTTCTTTGATTGTAGGGTGTGTATGAGGTAGATTAGTAGATGTTGAGGATTGTGACTCAAAAAGTAGGGACTTGATGGCTCAACATTCTTATTTGGAGTAAGTTCTAGATTTATGATAATAACACCATTTCTCAGTCTTCCCTTCCTTTTACTTCTAAATTTGGCCTCATGTTTGACCTTCTTTGTCACTTTTCCATTTTTAAGGTTGACTCTTCATATTCATTCTTCCATGCTTCTACTCAATCTTCACCGTGAATTTGCACGCCTCATCAAGGGTTTCCAAATTGAATAGTTTTATTTCCCCTTGTATATACCATTGTAGTCCAACATGATATTTGAGAATCTTATGTTTCTCACTTTCCTAAATACCCAATCTCATAGATAGAGAATAAAAAATGTCAATGTAATCTTAAATAGACTATTCATTACCTTGGTAAAGTTGTTGCCATTCTATATATAGATCATCATATGCTCCAATAGGGTAGTATTCTTCCTTTACAGCTTCTATGAAATCATCCTAGGTAGGTACCACCTCAAGGCCAATATCATCTATATTGAATCTCTTCTTGTACACTTTCCATCAATATTTGATAGGCAATGATGCTTTCAAAAGAGCAAAAGTGATCTTCTCTTTATTGATGAATTTATTTACAAAAAAATAGGATGATAATTGATCCAACTAATTTTATACTACATCAGCATTGATTTTTCCTTCAAATTTAAGGATATCAAATTTCACTTGAACCTTGAAGGGTATTAGGGCACTAAAAAGATGTGAGGTTGTAGATAAGGAGTGAGAATTTCCCATCGAGATTTATTGGAGAATTCGGGTAAATTATTATAGAATCTATGTTTGTTATTGTTGGAGGGATTCATTCACCATTTCCTTGAAATGATTGGATGTCTTGATGTTGTCTGCCATCTAAGGTCACTCAGAGCAAACAAGTGGATAGTCTACTAGTTCTATTATTTTCCACCCAAGCTTCCTATAATCTGACATCATCCTCAGGACATACACTCTAAAGATAAATTACTCTGATACCACTGATCCAAAAATCAAAATTTTTAGTTAAATAATATTTCAAGAACACAAATAATAATGCTATCTCTGAGAAGAGATATTTTATTTCTCAAAATTGCAGATCAACATATGCCTATTTCTAAGAAGAGATATTTGATTGCCTTTTCAAGCTACATCTATTTTTATACATACTTTTAAGGAAATAACAAGATGTGAAAGGTCTCCAATCTTGAGGGAGATGAAGTGGTTTGACTTCCATGATTTACAACATTACAGAATTCAAAAAATTACTATTTTTAGAAACTTACTATTTTTAGATTGTACTATTAAAATTGAAATTTAAGACACTTATATTGGGATTTAAAGGTTAAAAAATCATTAATCATAGTTTTACATCATCTCATTATGTTCTCCTCATTCTTATCTTTCTAATGGTTTAAACGGGGAGTCAAATGGAGCTATGGTGCAAAAGTTATGGCTCTTAGAAGTTCTACCACCAATTAGAATAGAACTGTCATCCAAATTGTCACCTGAAATGTTGCTCAGATCATTCCTCCCTCCTTGAGAATAAATGGTCCCCATTACATATATATTTTTCATCAAGTGTGTCAATTATATTTTAATTTTATTCTCAATGTATACTTGGAATTTGCTGTGTTTTATGGAGCTGTGCAGGGTCCAATTGTTCAGCATTTTTGTCTGACCATTAGTCTATGGATGGAAGGCTATGAACCTCCTTAGCTTGGTATCTATTTTCTTCTATTTTTATATTCAAAGCTATAACATCATCTCTTTTGGATTTATGTGGCTTGATCACCATGAGAATGAATTTTTTGGCACTGATCAAAGAGATAGATGTAGAAGGTGGTACCTCTGGTACCCTATAGCACTATGTTCCAAGAGTGAGGGTGATCCTTTAAGTTCTTTATTCATAGATTCCATGTCAATCATAAATGAATGGATGACTAAATATTACATCATAAACATCTAGATTGACTACATCACACAAGATCTCATCTTGGAAAGGTTTTATTGCATATGAGAGAAGACATTGGTGGGTGACATGGAAGTTTCTCCTTGGACTCAACCATCCAATACTATATAGCTTTGGTTGAGGGTTCATAGATATATTTAGGCTTTTCACAATATTAGTAGAGATTAAATTCTTTTGACTCCCACTATCAAGAATGAAATTCAGATGCTTACCTTTCACCCATAACTTAGAGTGAAATAACATTTCCTTGTCATCTAGCCTCTCCTCATGGGTCTATGATGAAGCAACGATGGCATCAAGCTTAGAATCTATAATCTCTTATTCATCCTCTTTAACTGTAGGGTGTGTATGAGGCAAAGTAGTAGATGTTGAGGATTATGACTCAGAAAGTAAGAACTTGATGGCTCGACATTCTTCTTTGCAGTGAGTTTTAGATTTGTGGTAATCACACCATTTCCCAGTCTTCCCTTCCTTTTGCTTCTAATTTTTACCTCATGTTTGACCTTCTTCGTTAATTTTCTATTTTTAATATTGACTCTTTGTATTCATTCTTCTATGCTTTTACTCAATCTTCATTGTGAACTTATACACCTCACCAAGGGTTTCCAGATTGAAGAGTTCAATTTCCCCTTGTATATACCATTATATTCCACCATAATATTTGAGAACCTTATGTTTTTCAATTTCTTGGATGTCCAATCTCACAGATAGAGATTTAAAATATCAATGTAATCTTGAACAAACTATTCCTTACCTTGGTGAAGTTATTGCCACTTTATATAGATCATCATATGCTCCAATAGGGTAGTATTCTTCCTTTACAGCTTCTATGAAATCATCCCAGGTAGGTTCTGCCTCAAGGCCAATATCATTTGTATTAAATCTCTTCTTGTACACTTCCCACCAGTTTTTTATAGGCAATGATTCTTTCAAAAAAGCAAAAGTGATCTCTTTATTAGTGAAATTATTTATAAAAAAATAGGATGACAATTGATCCAACCAATTTACTACTACATCAGTATTTATTTTGCCTTCAAATGTAGGGATATCAAAATTCACCTAAACCTTGATGGGTGTTGGGGCACTAAAAAGATATGGAGTTATAGATGAGGAGCCAAAATTTCTAATCAAGATTTGTTGGAGAATTTGAAAAAATTATTGTAACATCTGCACTTATTACTGTTGGAGGGATTTATTCACCATTTCCTTGAAAGGATTATATGTCTCAGTGTTGTCCATCATTTGAGGTCATTTGGAGTGAATAAGTTGATATTCTACTAGTTCTATTATTTTCCACCCAAGCTTCCTACAATCTGACCTCATCCTTAGTATCATACACTCTAAAGATAAACTGCTCTAATACCACTAATCTAAAACTCAAAATTCTTGGTTGAATAATATTTCAAGAACACACAAATAATAATGTTATCTCTGAGAAGAGATGTTTTATTGCTCAAAATTGTAGATACAACATATGCTTATCTCTAAAAAGAAATCTTTGATTACCTTTTTAGCCTACATCTATTTTTATACATACTTTAAAGATAGGAGGAAGTGAAAGGTCACAAATCTTAATGGAGATGAAGTGGTTTGACTTCCATGATTTACAACATTACAAAATTTGGGAAATTACTATTTTTAAAAACTTTATATTTTTAGATTACACTATTAAAATTAAAATTTAAGACACTTTCATTATAATTTTGGGGTTTGAGAAACATCTAACATATCTCTATTCCATCTCATCATGTTCTCCTCATTCTTATCTTTCCAACGATTCAAATGGGGAGTTAAACAGAGCTATGGTGCAAAATTTATGGCTCCTAAAATTTATACCACCAATTGGGGTAGAACTATCACATGAATTGTCACCTAAAATATAACTGAGATCATTCCTCCATCCTTGAGAATTAATGGTCCCCATTTCATCAATATTTGTCATCAAGTGTGGTAGTTGTGTTTTGATTTGATTCTTGATGCATACTTGGATTGGGTTGTGCTTTATGGAGCTATATAGGGCCCAATTATTCACCATTTCTATCTGACCATCAGTCTGTGGATGGAAGGTCATAAACTTTCTCATCTTGGTATCTATTTTTTCTATTATTGTGTTGTTTGTGTAGTCAGGACTACAACATTGATCCTTTTATATTTTTGTGGCTTGACCACCATGAAAATGAATCTCTTAGCACTAATGAGGGAAATAGATGTAGAAGTTAGTACCTCTGGTACCTATAGCACCATGTTTCAAGAGTGAGGGTAATCCTTCAAGTTATTGATTCATAAATTCCATGTCGATCATACATGAATGGCTAACCAAAGAGTACATCATAAAATCTAGATTGACCACATCACACAACACCTCATCTTGGAAAGGTTTTATTGCATATGAGAGAAGACATTGGTGGGTGACATAGAGGTTTCTCCCTGGACTCAACCACCCAATACTATATGGCTTTGGGTGAGGATTCATGGATAGATTTAAGCTTTTCACAACATTAGCAAAGATTAAATTCTTTTAACTCTCATTATCAAAAATGAAATGTAGAGACTTACCTTTTACCCATAACTTAGAGTGAAACAACCTCTCCTTATCATCTGGCCTCCCCTCATGATGGCATCAGGCTCAGCATCTATAATCTCTTCTTCATCCTCTTTGATTGTAGGGTGTGTATGAGGTAGAACAATATATGTTAAAGATTGTGACTCAGAAAGTAGAGACTTGATGGCTCGACATTCTTCTTTGGAGTGAGTTCTAGATTTATGGTAATCACAGTATTTCATAGTATTTCCTTCCTTTTACTTCCAATTTTAGCCTCATGTTTGACCTTATTTATCACCTTTCTATTTTGAAGGCTGACTCTTTGTATTCATTCTTCCATGCTTCTGCTCAATCTTCACCATGAACTTGTATGCCTCATTGAGGGTTTCCAAATTTAAGAGTTCCAATTCCCCCATATATACCATTGTAGTCCACCATGATATTTTAGAACCATGTGTTTCTCACTTTCTTAGATGCCCAATCTCATAGATAGAGAATGAAAAATGTTAGTGTAATCTTGAACAAATTGTTCCTTACCTTGGAAAAGTTGTTGCCACTCTATATACAGATGATATGCTCCAATGGGGTAGTATTCTTCTTTTATAGCTTCTATTAAATCATCTTAGGTAGGTTCCACCTCAAGGCCGATACCATCCATACTGCATCTCTTCTTGTACACTTTCCATCAATTTTTTACAGGCAATGATGCTTTGAAAAGAGCAAAAGTGATATTCTCTTTATCAATGAATTTATTTATAAAAAAATAGGATGATAATTGATCAAACCAATTTTTTACTACAATAGCATTGATTTTTCCTTCAAATGTAGGGATATCAAAATTCATCTAAACCTTGAAGGGTGTTGGGGCACTAAAAAGATGTGGGGTTACAAATGAGGACCCAGAATTTCCCATTAATATTTATTGGAGAATTTGGGTGAATTATTGTATCATCTATGCTTGTTGATACTGAAGGGCTTCATTCACCATTTTATTGAAAGGATTGGATGTCTTGGTGTTGTCCACCATTTGAGGTCATTTAGAGTAAATAGGTGGATAGTCTGTTGGTTCTATTATTTTCCACCCAAGCTTCTTATAATTTGACCTTGTCCTCAGGTTCATACACTCTAAAGACAAATTGATCTGACACCACTGATCTAAAACTCAAAATTCTTGGTTGAAAAATATTTCTAGAACATAAATAATAATTTTATCTCTAAGAGATGTTTTATTGCTCAAAATTGAAGATATAACATATGCCTATCTTTGGGAAGAGATGTATGATTGAATTTTTAGGCTAAATCTATTGTTATACATACTGTTAAGGTAGGATGAGGATTTTTAAGGTCACCAATCTTGTGGGAGATGAATTGGTTCAACTTTCATGATTTACAACATTACAGAATTCAAGAAATTACTATTTTTAGAAACTATTTTTAGACTACACTATTAAAATTGAAACTTAGGATACTTTCATTGGGATTGTAAGGTTCAAAAAACATTGAACATAGCTTTATTCCATCTCATCATCTCTCCTCATTCTCAGCTTTTTGATGGTTCAAACAGGGAGTCAAACAGAGTAATGGTGTAAAAGTTATGGCTCCTAGAAGTTCTACCACCAATTGGGGTAAAACCATCACCCAAATTGTTACCTGAAATATTGCTTGGATCATCCATAGAGATACCATTGTTTTTAATGGCATCATTCTCAGGTTTTATACATTATAATATTAGTTATTTTTTTTCTTGAGTAGTCATTTTATTCAAAAAATTATAGTCAAGGGTCTACGGCATACTCTAGAGTATCATTTTTTCACTTTAGAAGTTTTGGACTTTCCCCCTTAAAAACATACATCGTCTAAAAACCCTTAGTTTTCCCTCCTAAATTCATAGTTGAATTTTAGTTTTTCCTTGAGCCAAGAAATATTCTCAAGCATATACATCCCATTTAAACCAAAAAATATTCCACAAGATCCTCCAACATCCCTATAGACACTGGACTTATCTCAAACATCTTATACCCCCATGGTTTTTACTCTTGCTTCCAACACCTCTGATCTCTACAAGCCTTCAAGAATTCATGGAAATTGGACCTGCTTCCAACACCCTCTACCTTCATGGAGCTTTCACTTGCTTCAAGCACCTCTTAATTTTTTGAAATAGTTGAGCTAATCCAAACACCTACAAATCCTACTAGATTTCACATTTGGTTTCTCACATAATAAATTAAATTTTCATGTCTCCTAATGAAATTAAATTCAAATCCAAAGGCCCTAGAGTGACCCACAACTTGGATTCTAATGTTACATAAATAACAGATGTGGATTTAGGTCATATTGACCTAGGAGATGTTTGGGCTAGGATAGGTGTAGAATTTAAGAATGACTAGATCCAAAGTATTTATGACTCTAGACTTACACAATATATAGCCTTCTCATTGTCTATTCAAATCCCCAAGTTTGTCCTTACAATGTCCCAACACAATGACCCTGACAAAAGAGAGATCTACAATGAGAAAGGGGGAAAGATTCTAAATCTAGACCCTAATTTTATCAGCTTAATATTTGCAATCCTTGAGTTTGAGAGTTACCTGGATATAAATCCATAGACATCTACATTTTCATTAGAAAATAATCAAGATGGATGTCAAAATATAATAAAAAAATAGTGGCTCAAGTCACCTAAGCATTCCTCTACTAGGTTACCAAAGACCATGTATAGACTGATTTTATTGATGAAGTAGGGGGCATTATCATACTATTACACATGGTCACTAGAAATCCTGATGCCAAGTGTTATCAAGATTGGATATACTAGTATATATAGATCATTCAATAAAACAAACAATGAATTTATTGGGCCCATTTAATAAGTGATTCCCTCCATAAGCAATTGTTGGAGGTATAAACAATGGGTAAATTCTACATGACCTCCTACATTATGTATAATTTTTCTAAAGGAAGAATATTCCCAGGCCTTAACACAATTCCTAAGGAGATAAATAGAGTGTATAATTACTACCCTAATCTCAAATTTGAGGCTATTAGGTATCACTTCAGATGATTAAACGATGCTTTCATCTATTGCATCATTATCATGTTCAACAAGGAACTTGGGAGACCAAGGTTCTCGAATGTAGTGGTCGATGAAATTAGTTGATGGGGTTCCTATTTCATATAGTTCCTCACCTTTTTTGACATTAGGGTATCTAAGTTTAATGGTTTTCCCTACACACTTCCCCGATATGTGAGTAACAAATGGGCACTAATGGATTTTGAAAGGCATCTCGTGGAGACACGCAAGCTTCTTTTTTATAGGAATAAGGTAGGGATACATTTCCTAATTTCTATTTTCCAATATACATGCCAATCCCTTCTTAAGGATAAATGTGCTAAGGTTGAGATGTGCCAAATGACATTAATAACTCTAGAGTCTAGACCATTTTTTGATGTATATGTTAAAATCACCAACACATTGGCACTTGTTACATGTGCTCATGTGCCATATTATAAAGATTATTAGGAAGATTGTGGTGATGAGGAAGTAGTCAGAATGAGGGACTATTCTAGGATGTACCTTCAACAAATCAAAGATTATGATCTAGCACTAATTCTAAATGACCTGGTAGATGATGATACTAGAGTGGACCCAATCTATTATACTCAAGTCATCACACAACCCCTTCTACTAGTAAAGTGGTCAGCTCTATATTCTTTGTTTCTATTCAATAGAATGGCCATTATAATTAACAAAACTATCAATTGGTTAATAAGTAAGGGAGTACAAGTCACTAGGTAAATAATTGGGGTTAGAGAAAATCTTTTGAAGATTAAGGATGAGGGGATCACTCAATCTAAAGAGGGTCTAGGAGAATCATCAAAGGAACCTAAAAAAAGAAGAAGAATAAAAATACTAAGGCAAAGAAATAGGAATCTAGTAGAGAGAGAGAAGTTACAAATCAACCAATAGATCTTTCATCTAAAGACATAGCAGCAGCACAAACTTCCATAGCTTCAATTCTTGTTATTGTCATAGTGATAACCCCCATCTCTATTGTTCTCCCCCCTTATACCTACATTTATCTAGAGGTTTCAGCACCTCCTCCTATTACTTCTACTCTTCCAATATCTTAGGTTTCATTAGCTCTAATTTCCACTCCACCTCTTTCCTCTGCTCTACCTGCATCTATAGTTTCTACTTCACCATCTATCTCAACCATAATAATCCAAGTGTAACCAGCACAATTAAGTCAAGTGGACACTTAAGGTCCCCCATCAATGGTATCTCAATTTTCCACTCCGATTACCCTTCCTCCAATTTCACCTTCCCCTTTCATTCCATTCCCTCTTTCCATTCCATTTTTAATCCCTTCCATTTCATCCCCATTAATTTCTAACACCACCCAATAGTACAAAGCTATACACTTAGTCATCCTGACTCCAGTCCTATAGGCTACCTCAACTCCTGAGGTAAATATTTTTTCACTCTCATCTCCACTCACTTTCCTCATGACACCAAATCTGAGTGGTTCCACACACCTCATTGATTCATTTAATGTTTTGGCTTCCACCCTACCATCTGTTCCCAAATTCACAATCCCTACATCTCTCCCATCTTCCACTCCTCCAAGAGACACAGTTGTTTCCATTTCCCCAACCTCATCCACTTCCACTATTTCTACATCTCCTTTAGAAGATATTGGAGAAACATAAGTACTTGATGTAAACATTGATTTGCAACCTATCGATGCAAGTGATATTTCACAAGCACCTCCTAAATAATAAATAAAAGCATCATATACTCATGATTCTAAAATGGTCATAGTGTCTACTAGTGTAGCCATATCAGCTACCAATTTTATGGTGAAATTTTTTAAACAACCAGAGGCTACCCCTAGTTAGCTAGCCCAATTAGTAGGGAAAAAGAGGAAACCAATGATCGATCCCAGTACATTGGACTTTGGTATTTTAGAGGTCAAAAAGAAGTCCAAACATACTCCCAGGACCCTCTCTATAATATTTAATGATGATAAATGGGATAGGTATGTTGAAATTTTAGTGCCTCCATCAGATAAACCAAAAGAAGTTTTTGTGATGGGAGACTATCAGATTTCTAGGATCCATATTGGATGACCAACAAGAGAGGGATTGAAACAGATGTGAAAACTGGCATCAATTCTCTGTTTGAAAGGTTTAATCATGACAAATCTACCAAGTATGAACTGAATAAATAGGTAGAGCATCTAATAGATGAATTAAAATAATTTACATAGCCCAATGAATCATCACAATAACTAAAGGAAGTGTAGCCAATCAGTCAGTTTCTAGATCAAGCTATGATTGATTCAATTCAAGATATTTCTCACATGGGAAGGGCTAAAAAAGAATGATCAAATAAATTAATTACTAAAGGCAATAAGGTCATTATAGCAATGATAGATAACTATGAAATAATCAAGGAGAGGGAGAATACCATGAAAGAACGGGCCAATAAATATGAAGGGGAGATTCAGACTTTGAATTTGTATTATCCCAAATTGATAATTGTAAAATCAATTGATATAGATACCCTCATTTTTTAGAAGATATTGCAGAGTGATGTTGAGCACAATGAACTAAATAGGGCTACTCAATTTTGGATAAGATTACTAACAGAATCTTCTCACCAAGCTAAGACGGCACATGACAAGGTGATTGATATATTGTATGATATTGATGGGATGTTGAACATAATGGCATGCCATATAGTAGATGATGAAAACAATATCCTTCATGTGGAAGAAGTCTAGAATAAGCTCAAGGAAATAGTTGAGAAAGAATCTGGTAAAGACACAGTTTTCACCCTGAGTTTTATCCACCACTTTCTCAGGTATGAAAGGGCAATTGATAAGATGAGAAAAAAAATGTAAGGAATAAGGACTTTTAGGAAAGAATTGTTTGATATTCAAGAAGATTATGCAACCTCTAATATCTACTCTTATGGGTTGGATCCAGAATGAGTATAGGATATTTTCAAGACCTTTGATGCATATGTTGAAAACTGCAAACCAAGAATGACAAAAAGGCTAAAGAGATTCTAGATATTGATTAATTTTTATTTGTTGAATATTTTCAAATGTTGTATTATCATTTGTAGTTTCATTTGAAAAAATATTAAAAATTTTAATTGTAAAAATACAACTATCTTTTTATAACTCTTTTGAGAAAGAAAAAACACATTTTTACACTTTATATTTTTTGATAATGTTAAAGTTGTGAAAAGTGTAGTTGCAAATTACACTTTCCATTTTGACAAGTATGAATTGTTAAAAGTGCAAAAGCATGAAGTGCAAATTGCAAAGTTCATTTTGACAAAGTAATAATACTTAAAAAGTTGTAAAAGTCTTGCTTATGTTTTTCAAGGTAGGGTTTTGCATGAAAATTAACTTGGATTTATTTCAAATTTATCTTTTATTTTTGAAAATTCAAGTTCTATTTGGGCACCGCCCATTTGCATGAAAATCTATTTTCAGTTGCTAAAGATGAAGAATCATTGCATGGAGATATTTTAGTTCCATCCATGTCATACCACACCATGCTATGTCATTCCACATTAAATATTATTCCCATCTCTTACATGCCACTTTTTAACTGTTCTATAAGTCCAAGATGCAAGAAATAGAGCAACTCGCCTCTTTTTGCATGAGGGATTTAGATCTGCATGATTTTCTTTGTAGGACATTCAATTTAAATAACTACATCTCATGTCTGAGATAATTTATATAAAAATAGGTAGACCCCGTGCCCCAATCTATCTTTTTGTTACTAGTTATATTTTCTACATTTTGAATGTATTTACTACAAGTTGTAACCTTTAGAGTGAAATAAATGGAAGATTTGCCTTTCTTATTTTGATAAATCTCTATGTGAGCAAGTTGTTTAAGTATTTATAGAAGTTTTGTCTTTTATTTCAGTCACAAGAAATTCATTTGTGGTATTTTTACCCATTTGAGACTATTGTTTGATTAAAATAAATAATCCTTTCCCCTTTTGCAAAAAATAGCTAAATATTACCTTTGATTTCCCATTTGTATAATTTTGTGCTTAAACAAATTCAATATAATTTTTTGATATATTATGTTTATCAATCAAGAATTAAAATCCATTTAAAATATTTGGTGTAATCATCATTTTTATTTTCCACAAATTTCAACCTTTTTCCCAGTCAAAACCCTAGTTAGGATCAAAAGCACTAAAGAGCAAAATTTCCATAAAAATGGTATTTTATTAATTGCATCAAATCTATTGAAAGTAATATGGCTTCTCTAGAGATTAACCTCAATTTTCCAAAGTCCCATATCTTTGAAGGTTTTTTCATTGTATCATTAGGAAATTGCACAACAAGCTACAGAATCAAGATAGGTGCAATCCTATGTGATAATAATTTTTGGCACACCTAGTGGGACCCAAAAATTACAAAGATGTTGGTGCTATTCTTAGTGATCATTGCACAAGTTTCATGTAAATATCAAATCACCTGGTGACTCCATTGGATTATGAATTCAAAGTTTTAAGTTCATGTATGCCAAGTAAACAAACAATATCATCTACTTAAGGTATATCATATAGTTAGAATTATCATTTCCATCTAAAAAGAGATCAAAATTAGTCACCCCTTAACCTAAGGTATATCATATAGTTATATTCCAATCTCCTATGGTAACTCTTATCAGTTTCATACCACCCACAATGGCTAGAAAACTAAATTGCATAGTTTTCAATGGAGGCATCCCACTCCAATTGGCCCAACATGATGATATACTTACCTCAAACTTGAAAATCCTATCATATTTTATTGGTGAAACATATACCACTTATATATATCACATACAAGATATTTCCAACCTCTATTCGATCCATAACATGGTGCAAGATAATGTTGTGATCAAACATTTAATCTCCTCTTTCAAGGGCAAAGCTTTATAGTGGTACAGAGGCCTTGATTTTGGTTTAATCTAAGTTTGGGATGAGTTAGGTAAATCACTATGTAACCACTTTAAATACAAGAGTGACCACCTTTCCTTGGTTGAATAGTTAACTGCTCTTCAATGAGCTCTTCATGAGCATATGAATGACTTCAATTACCATTTCCAAAAAACTTGAAATAGAATCCCAGTCTTGGTTAAACCCACTATAAATATTATTTTCTTATATTACTTAAGATCCCTTAATAGTGATATAGCTATAATGATTCAGTCAATGGGTGGAACCATACTTCTTGCAACTTAAAAAATTGCAATAAGGGCAGAAAATTATTTAATCCAAGTTGAGAAAATATCCCTAAGGCCACTAATGCCTCCTTTTCTATAAATAGCTCCTATCCCACCACCTAAACTTGTTCCAATTCCCACCATGATCAAAAAACATGCTTTGATTCATGTACCCATTGGTGATCTATATGAAGTAAAGTCATTGCTCAAGAGTTTTGGAAACAAGTTGGTAGTAATGAAGAGGCAGTAAGCCCAAAGCTACAAGCCTTTTCAGTAGGCTAACCTTGCATACCAAGGGAATAGATAACCATCTCAGGGAGATAGGTAGCCATATCAAGGTAACACACAATAGTAAGCTCAAAATCCATAGCCAAGGCCTCTAAACTCCATACTTTACCAACACCAGGAGCTTCTAAATCCATTGTCCTTATTTAAAACAATTTAGCTCAATAATATGAGTGGTGTTATCCTTGCAATCAGCCACATAACCAAAACACTTATCTTAATGGTGTGATCAATCAAGCCTTAATGGTTTAATGCATAGCAAGTATGCAAGGATAACAAGAATAATCTACTCCTCAACAAGCAAACACACAAAAACCTACTCAAGGTGAAGCAACTCCTAAACTGGCAAGAGGATGACTTTAGTGGTGTAACTCAAGATGAATCATTTTTCAATGGTGGAGGACCAATAGTAGCTAATATGCATTCCAAGAAAAGAGTAATATAATTTGATCATCCCTCCTAAGTGGAACAAGCCTCAACTTATAAAGTTGCAATGAAACCATCAAAGAGCAATATAGTACAAAGGCCACCCTTTGTACCTATAGGCCACCCCAAGTCAAAGTTACCAACTCGAAATCTTGTAAAAGAGGATAAAGTTCTCAAAAAATCACAGGCAAAGGTTGGTAATATCCCTTTTATCATAGTTGAGAAAATGAAGAAAACTAATTTGAATGTCACTATGTGGGAAGCCCTATATATACCTACATAAAGGGACTTTTTATAGGAGACTTTAAAGAATTTCTCAATATCATACAAAGTTATAGCCAAGGGACCTATGAATACAACTAATTTGTGTCAACCACAAGCTGACACTAGAATAGAAAAAATGTTAAGCCTCCCCCCTTCTATCTTTCACTCGTAGTAAAGAAGTATCTAATTCATAATTATATGGTAGATTTAGGGGCTAGTAGTTTAGTAATGCCCAAGAAAATAGTTGATGTTCTAGGAATAAAATATATGCCCATCAATAAAAGAGTAGTGTAATCTGATGGGACTACTGTTCAAATAGTAGGAATAATAAAAGGATTGAACCTCACTATTCATGCTTGCCCTAGCCTATAAATTTCTCAAGACTTTTCAATCATAGATATTCCACCTTACTTTGCCATTTGTCTTTCAAGAGATTTCACTACAAAGATGGGAGGATATATATCTATAGATTGCTCTCACATGTTACTCAAAATGAGATATAGAACTAAAGTAACAATAAGAGTTGAGCTAATAGAAAAAGATCATATAGATCCATACAATCCTATACCCCCATATAAATGAATTGTACATTGCAAGATAAAGAGAAGAAAATAGATCATGGGGATGCAACACCTATAGAAGAGATTCTAGACACTCATTTGGATGAATGGGGATCATCCCTTTAATTATATCCTTATGATTATGTATGGAAAATAGGGTTAGGGACATTGCATTCATGAGAAAGATGTAATTATCCTGAACTTAGTCAAACCAACCGAAGATCTTCAAGGGATGTGGCAATTATTTTTTGATGGCTCAAGAAGTAGAAATGGTGCAGGTGTGGGAATTGTATTGATCTCCCCATAGAAGGAGAGCTACTTCCACTCATTCATACTTCAATTCAGTTGTACCAAAAATGTAGTTGAATATGAAGCCTTGATTTGAGGCCTTCAATTAGACAAAATTAGAGGAATCAAGCTTTTGAAAATATTTGGTGATAGTGAGCTCATTTTCACCAAGTTAGATCAAAAAGTGTAACCAAAAATAATTTTCTAAGGTCTTATAAACACAAGGTTTGGGACCTGTTAGAGGACTTCACCACCTTGAATATTCACGCAATACCAAGGACATAGAATAAATATGTTGATTGCATGACTTTAATAGGATCCCAATGTAACCTACCAGTAGAAATAAAGAGGAAGAATAGCTAGCATGTGAGGTTGATTATACGGCCATCTATCCCCGATAATGCAACTAATTGGAAATTCTTCAATAGTGATAAGCATATTGTCAATTTTTTGAGAAAAGTGGCTAAGTTTTAAATAAGAACCAACTAAGACTATAGGACCAATATGAAGATCAGATTATTTAGCTAAAAACTAACAAGTTGTTTATGGTTCTTGTCATACTAAAAAATATCTTCAATTCTGATGATTAGTTGAAGGGCGAGAAAAAGAACATCGTAGTGAATGAAGAAGATTGTGAACTAGTCATCATCTCAGAAGGTAAGTCTCTCAAGATAGGGAAGGTATTCAATGACTCAAAAAAATAATATTTTGTTCATTTATGTCAGGATTTTGATGATAACTTCACTTGGAGTTATCATGATCTAAGAGTATTCGATCCAAGCTTAGCTTAGCACACTATAGAGTTGGATCCAAATACAAAGCCTATCAAATAGAAATAGAGACCTATCAATCTAAAAATTGAACACCTGATGAAAAGTGATCTCTATAAATTGATAAAGGCTAGTATAATATTTCCTATCAAACACTCATCTTGGGTAGTGAATCTGGTTTCTGTCAAAAATAAAAATGGTGAAATCAGACTGTGTGTGGATTTTAGGGACCTAAACAAAGAATCACTAAAATATCATTACCCTCTTCCCCCAATGGAACAAATTTTATAGATAGTATCAAGATATAAAAGATTCTCTCTTCTAGATGGTTATTTTGGTTATAGTCAAATCTTGGTGCAAGAATCAAACCAATTCAAAACTACCTTCACCACCAAATGGGATATGTATGTATACAATAAGATTCCATTTGGTCTAAAAAATACAAGCACAACTTTTTAGAGAGCCATGGATATGGAATTCAAAGGTTTGATAAATGAAATGATTCTTATATATCTAGATGATATTATAGTCTATTCAAAGCATGTTTGATCCATAAAATAGCACTAATTTTCATGCAAAAAGTTTACCTAGGATACTTTGTAGGCAATTATTAAATATAATGATAATTATTCCATAAAATAATCAACTTAAATGAAAATAAATGCAAGAAAACCAACCACACTACACAGGAGTTGATTACAGAGTTTGGCAATGCTTACGTCTCTGAGTTTGAAAATTAGCTAAACCAATTCATTATAAAATATATGCAAGTACAAGGCAACCCTTACATAACAATAATGAATTCATGTTTTACAGACCTTTGAATAATCTTGATAAACCCATGAACAAATTCTCCACCTTCTCAAAAAACACCCATGGATGTCTTTTACTCAGAAATCTTACTTCCAGGCATCAAAATTAGTGACAAATGGAGTCAAACCTTGAAATTCAGCATATGGTTAGAATTGTCTTGAAAACTAGAATAAATATCTAGTTTACACCAAGAGTTGAAAATACTTCTAGATGCCTCGAATCGGAGGAAGAGCAGAAGTGGGTCCTTATGCCTTGACTGAGGACTCCATTCATTGTTGTTAAAAAATAATTTTGTGTCTTTATATAGCCATTAAAACCCATAGATGGTGTGGTTGGTCTTTATCCTTTTTACACGATAGGTCATGGTTTAGAAATCTTGGCATAGTTTTTGGTTTCCATCAAAATCTTTAGTCCCACATTAGTAAGTGGGTGGCATAACGGATATTTAAATACCACAGAGTTTGTGGTCTCCATTGCCAAGTGTTTGGCATAAACTTGTATTTTGGTGGGTTTTGGTGAGGATTGTGGTGGCATGTGACAATTTTAAGGGACTTAGAAAGTATGTAGTGGTGTTTGGGGATTCACGTGGATATTGAGTGGCATCATGTGGATAGAGCGTGAATGTTTGTGGATGTCACATGGAAGGTATGTGGTGACATGGATGGATCACATGGAAATGGTAAGTTAAATGGTTTGTTTGGAAAATTCAAGAATTAATTAAAATTGGGCCATGTAAAATATTTTTTGGAAATCCACATGGTGGACTAAGGACCCACCACGTGGGCCAATCACCACTTGCCAATTGTCGACCACTCACCACTTGTCGACGTTCAATTGGATGTTTCATTCAAATCCCAAAAAAAATTGGCATGTTATGTTACACATGTCAAAGATGAATATATTCATATGTCAAAGATAAATGATTGAAACCCACTATTTTCTTGCATGAACTGGCTACCACATCTCATGTTCCTATTAGGCCACATTTTTACCACATCACCCTATTGACCAAGTTTGACCACAACTTTGGCTGGCCATATCTTTCACATATGGACTCCATTTCATGAACCATAAATTGTGCCAAAAAAATCATGATGAGATATTTTTAGGGGAACTATTTTTAAATTACTCTATAATGGTCATTTTATGTAGTTTGACCAACTTTGACTAGTTTGACTAGGATTTTGACTGACTACACAAAGAGCATATGATTTCTATTTTTTGCATTCTATATACCATTAGAAAGGTCTCAATGGGCCTTACATGATGGTGCATGTTTAATTTTGATTTCAGACCTTTGAATTGACCTCTGGATCAATCCTCCCCACTAAGAAGGCTTTTGGTCTACCAAAAGTTGGTACTAGATTTGGTACTTCATATTGTCTCATAAAGATCTTTGCAGTGGAATCTATGGTCTCCAAAAATTCTAATCCAAAACTAAAAGCTATATTGATCCTCTGAAATGTCAGTGATTTTTGAAGAATTTTGATGGGTCTTTATCAGTCTATTCAAGTTTCACAATTGCATCTACTTAGAATAACTTATTGATTACCTCTTTCACAAATCCTTTGTTTTTATACGGCCATCAATATCCTCTACATAGAACTAGGATATGATGACTTATTTTGCAGTATGGCTTCACAAGAGCCTCTACACAAAACTAGCCTTGTGATCTCTTATAACGTCCATCAATGTATTTTTCTATTGCATGGCCTTACAAGAAGTACATATGGACTGAGTGCTTTCTAGGTTTGCTTAACTATGCTCTATAGAATAACAATTATAGAAACAAGCATACCCTAATCTGCATATGCTATTGTTAATAGAAAATGTCTTCCCAAAAATGTGAGAAGATAAAATGAGTATGATAAACCTATCACTCAATATTTCTCTACAAGTGACTTCCATAACATAATAAACTACAATTATATAAAGCATATATATAGATACAAATAGTAACCTATGGGTCTTTTTACAATTATGCTCGATGTATGTCATAATATTGCCCGTATGGGTCTTACTCATACATCTAAATTAGCATATTATTTATGCTAGTTTTATAACTATATATAAATAGATAACCCAAAATACACTAAATATTCCTTACCAGCTATAGCATCCTAGTGTGGACCTGACTCCTTCATTAGTCACTCTACAAATCATCTTTAGGTTCCTAATGGTCTCTTGGTGTCTGATGTCTAGCTGGATTCATCATGACTGAGTCTAAAGACCTACCCCATCTCGAACTATATGATCCAAGTGTGATCCAAGTGAAGCTCGATGATATCATCTCTAAAAAATGCTTATTGAGAGAAGAGATATAAATTTCCTAAAAATATCTCATTCATCTATAATGGGATGATATTGAGAGTCACCACGTTTGAGAAATGTCTCCCAACTGCAAATTGTAAGGTGCAACAACTTTTTGCCATACCTCAGATAATACCATTTTGCATGCCAACTATTTTAGCATGTGGCAGTGGCATTGTTAGCAAACCTAATTGACATACTATGTTAATGGTCAAATAACCTATTCTAATGTCTCCATAAAAAATAAGTCTAATGACACATCCCTCTGTAACAACTAGAATATTCTACCTGGAGATTCTCATAGATCGTAAGATAATATCTAGAGGTCCAAATGGTGTCCTCTATCAAACTGGGGACCCTAAATGCTGACTGGGACTTGGAATAGTAGGAGTATTTCATCTACTTACAATCCTCTACTGAAACTACTACAGTGCATATTCAATATGTTGTAACCTGTAATGTCTTGTTACATGTCTACATCGATATCCAATTAGATGTTCCGTTCAAACCCCAAAAAATTTTGCCTTACTACGTTATGCCTATTGAAGATGACTATATTCATTTATCAAAGACAAATGATTAAAACCCACTATTTTCCCATATAAATTGATTACCACATGTCATGTTCTTACTAGTCCACTTTTTTTCCACATCATCCTATTGACCAAATTTGACCACAACTTTGACCAGCTATATCTTTCGCATACAGACTCTGTTTCATGAACCGTAAATTATGCTAAAAACTTACAATGAGATATTTATAGTATAACTATTTTTGAATTGTTCTATAATGGTAATTTTATGGAATTTGACCAAATTGGACCTAATTTGACTAGTTTGACTGGGACTTTGACCAACTACACAAGGAGCATATGAGCTCCATTTTACACGTTCTACAAACCATTGGAAAGGTCTAAATAGGCCTTAAGTGATGGTGTAGGTTTTGGTATGATCTAAGAAATTTTATGATCTAAACTCTAGATCAATGTTGATGCACATCTAAACCACTTGAGAAAGATTTTTGAATGGTGGAGATTCAGGGTTTCCCTTAATCTGAATAAGTGTGTGTTTACAATTGACAAAGGGAAGCTACTAAGACACATAGTTTTGAAAGAGGGTATTGAAATAGACCCTAAAATAATTAGATTTATATATGCATTAGCACTACCAAACCATAATAAAAGGCTACAGATATTTCTTGGGAAAATCAACTTTATAAGGAGATTTGTTCCAAATTTTATCTCTATGGAAAAACCCCTTACTACAATGTTAAAGAATGGAATTATTTTCAACAGAACACAAGAGGAAAAAGATAGCTTTAAGGCCATAAAATAGGTTATTTCCCAAGCTCCTACCTTTTTCAACCCAAACTATGGGAAAGACTTTACTCTCTATGCATTTGGAGGGGAAGGAAGCATCTCAGCCATTTTGACTTAGCATAATCAAGAAGATTTAGAGGATCCCATATCTTTCTTTAGCCAATATTTGAAAGATTATGAAGAGAATTATATTTTTTTTGAAAAGTAGGTATATGCAATAATCAAAGCTCTGAATAAATATATACATATGCTCTCCAACACAAAATACATCTAATGGTGAGTCACCAGAGTGTCAAATAGTTCCTACTGAGTAGGGAGATAAATAAAAATAGAGCAGGATGGATTACAAAATTCATGGAATATAACATGGATATCATGATCACTAAGGTTTTAAGAGAAAAAGGATTATGTGAATAACTAGCTTCTAACATCAAGACTATTGAAGTAGTATCTGACACAGTGTATGCCCAAACTACACCTCAACTAGCTAATCTACTTATTTTCAAGAGCTAGATCCAAGACATGACCAACTTCCTGTAGAATGGTGATTGTCTGTATGATCTTCAATAGTCAAAGAAAATTTATTATAGACTCCACTCTATTATGTATGTCCTTGTTGATGGAATGCTATTTATAAAGGATATGAATGGAGTTATGTTAAGATGTATTGAGCATGACCAAGTCCCTAAGGTACTCCAAGAATTCCATGATGACCCATCAGGAGGCCATTTATATGTAAGAACCACAACCATCAAGATAATGAGAGGAGGTTATTATTATCTTGAATTATTCAAATATGCCCACCAATGGATTAAAAACTATAAAAAGTGTGCTTACTTCACTAGAAAACAAAGGTTAGACACCCTTCCTCTCAAACCAATTCAAGTAGATCAGCCATTTGCTCAATGGGGATTGGATTTCATAGGCATGATCAATCCACCATCAAGAATTATACATAAATCGGTTCTCACTACAATATATTATTTCACATGATGGACTAAAGTAGTTGCATTAAAAGATGCTACAGAGGCTTCAATTCTAGAATTTATAGACAGCATAGTGTCAAGATTCAGTGTACCCCATACCATTATCTCTAATAACACTAAATATTTTATGGGCACACAATTCAATGAATGGGTTGTCAATCATAATGTGTATCTAAACACTTTTTCTAATTATTATCGTTAGGGTAATGGCTTGGCTAAGTCAACCAACAAAACCCTTGTCAAAATCATCAAAAGGACTATGGAGGATAACTAGAGGACATGGTATATGAAACTAAAATTAGCATTATGGGTTGATATGATTACACCAAAGATATACCTCAAAACATGCTTTTGAGGAAGGAACTCATTCTGAAAGTTTTAGATTTTTTATATAGTAGGGTTAGTTGTGTCTTTTAAGAAGTGCTTGTGCACCTCATTAGGATTTTTTTTTTGTTTCCTTAGGTTGTGTTATCTTTCACTAGTTTTTTTTAGTCTAGGTAGATCTCAGTTTATTCTTTCCTAGGTTAAGTTTTTGAAAGCCATAATTGACTTCATGCCCAATGCTTATAAGGCCACTGGATTAAAATTGATTACCAAGCAATCACCTTATAGAGGTCACCAAAAATGTTGATATTTTTGTCCCAAAAATATCATTACATCTGATATCTGAAGGGAGACCCCTTTTAGTTTTTAGGAAAAACCTTGAAACCACTAAAAACCCTATCTTTCCCTTTTTGCTCTATGAAATCCAAACCTTTGGATGCAATTTGCACTTGTTAAAATTACTTCATGGGTTTTGTATCCTTCAAAGAACCAGTAACTAGTACTAACATAATCCATAACTCAACATGCACTTTGCATGTTTGAAAATGTGCAAAATACATGGTGGGCTCTAGATCCTTCCAAGCACCCAAGTTGGTGGAATCTGGAGCTTGGCATGCACTTTACACGTTTTCAAATGTGAAAAGTGCATGATCATCTCTAAAACATATAAAATGTAGAAACTACCCTTCCATGGATTGCAAAACCCAAATTACACTTTGCACATTTGTAAATGTACAAACTACTCATTGAGTTTCACCTTCCACCAACTACTTTTTGCCAATTACCTTCTGTAAACACTGAACCTATCTCAAACACCCTAGACCCCCATGGGTTTTACCTTTGCTTCTAGTACCTTTTATATCCATAAGCCTTCAAGACTCTATGCAATGTGGACCTTCTTCCATCACCTTCTGACTCCATGAAACTTTCACTTGCTTCAAGCACTTCCTAGTTCCAACAAAGATTTGAGTTGCTCCAAACACTTACAAATCCCACTAGCTTTCACATTTATTTTCTAGTGTAATAAATTCAATTTTCATGTCTCTTAAGGAAATGAATTTCAAATCTAAATGCCCTAGAGTGACCTCCATCTTTGATTCCAAGTTGTAAAAATAACAGATACAGATTTAGGTCATATTGACCTAGGAGACTTTTGGGATAGGATAGATATAGAATTTAAGAATGACTAGATCCAGAGTATCTATGACTCTAGCCTTACACAAAATATAAACTTCCCACTATCTATTCAAAGTCCTAATTTAGTTCTTATAATGACCCAACACTATGATCCTGATAGAAGAGAGGTCTACAAGGAGAAAGGGGGAAAGATTCTAAATCTACACCCTGATTTTATCAGCTCAGTATTTTCAATCCCCAAGTTTGAGAGTTACCTAGATATAACTCCACAAACATCTACACAATTCTTAAAATAGAATCAATATGGATGTCAGAAGAAAATCAACAAACAATGGCTCAAGTCCCCTAAGCATTCCTCCACCAGGTTACCAAAGACCATGTATAGGCCTAATTTTATTGATGAAGTAGGGGACATTATCATACTATTGTACAGGGTCATTGGTGATTCTGATGCTAAGTGTTATTAAGAGTGGATGTACCAATATATCTAGATCATCTAATGAAACAAATAATACATTCTTTGGGCTCAGTTAATAAGTGATTCCCTCCATAATAAATTGGTGGAGGTAAAAACAATAGGAAAATTCTACATGACCTCATACATTATGTACACTTTGGCTAAAGGAAGACTATTCCCAGACCTTAACACAGTTCCTAAGGAGATAAATAGAGTATATAATTACTACCCCAACCTCAAATTAGAGGTTAGTAGGCAGCACTTCATATGATTAAATAATGATTTCATCTATTGCATCATTATCAGTTTGATAAGGAACTTAGGAGAACAAGGTTCTCAAAAGTAACAGTAGATGAAATCAATATATGGGGTTCCTATTTCATATAGTTCCCCACCTTTTCTTACGTCAGGACAATTAGGTTCAATGGTTATCCCTACACACTCTCCTTAATATGTGAGCAACAAATGGGCACTAATGGAGTTGATCAGGTAGCTTGTGGAGACACACAAGCTTCTTCTTGACATAAGGTAGAGATACATTTTCCAATTTCTATTGGCCAATACACATTTCAATCCCTTCTTAAGTCCAAATTTGTTGAGGTTGAGATGTTTCAAATGACATTAAAAACTCTAGAGTCTAGACCATTTTTAATGTATATGACAAGATCACCAGTACATTGGCACTTACTATATATGTTCATGTGCCATACTATGAATATTATTAAGAATATTGTGGTGATGAGGAAGTAGTCATAATGAGGGACTATTCTAGAATGTCCCTTTAATAAATCAAATATTATGATCTAGCACCAGTTCTAGATGACTTGGTAGATGATGATGCTAGAGTGGACCCGATCTATTATACACAAGTCATCACACAACCCCTTCCACTAGTAAGGTGGTCAGATCCAGATTCTTTATCTCTATTAAAAATAATGTCCCATGTAATTAATAAAATTATCAATTAGTTAAGGAGTAAGAGAGTATAGGTCACCAAGGAAATAATTAAGGTTATAGAAAAAAATTAAATCTTAAGGTTGAGGGGATCAATCCATCTAAAGAGGGTCCAAAAGACTCATTAGAGGAACCTAAAAAGAAGAAGAAGAAGAAGAAGAAGAAGAAGAAGAAGAATACTAAGGCAAATAAAAGAGAATCTATCAGAGAGGGAGAAGCTATGGATCAACCAATATATCTTTCATCTAAAGACACAAGAGCAGCACAAGATACCACAGCTTCAATTCTTGTGACTATCATAGTGACAACCCCCATATTTATTGTTCTCCCCCCTTCTACCTACATTATTCCAAGGGTTTTAAAACCTCCTCCTCCTTCTTCTACTCCTCCAATATCTCAAGTTTTATCATCTCCAATTTCCACTCTACCTCTTGCCTCTGCTCCCCCTACATCTACAGTTTCCACTTCACCTTCCATCCCAACCATAATAAGCCAAGTGTAACCAGCACAATTAAGTCAAGTGGACACTCAAGGTACCCCATCAGTGTAATATCAAGTTTCCACTCCATTTTACCTTCCTCCAAATTCACCTTCCCTTTTCATTCCATTCCATTTGTAATCCCTTCCATTTCATCCCCATTAATTTCCAACACCACCCAATAATAAAAATCTATGAACTCAGTCATCCTGACTCTAGTCCCATAGGCTACCCCAAATCCTAAGGTAAGTGTTGTTTCACTCTCATCTCAACTCACTTTCCTCATGACACCAACCTTGAGTGGTCCTACACACCTCATTGATTCATTTAATGCCTTGGATTCCACCCTTCCACCCATTCCCAAATTCACAATCCATGTCTCTCCCATCTTTCACTCCCCCAAGAGACACAGTTGTTTCCATTACCTCCACCTCATCCACTTCCACTATATATATAACTCCTTGAGTAGATATTGGAGAAACATAGGTACTTGATGTAAACATTGATTTTCAACCTACTAATGGAAGTGAGATTTCATAGGCACTTCTTAATCAATTAATGGTAGCATCATCTACTCATGATTCTATAATGGTCAGCTGCACTATTTTCTAGTGCAGCTACATCAACTATTGATTCTATGGTGATAGTTTCTAAACGACTAGAGGCTACCCCTAGTTGGTTGCCCTAATCAATAGGGAAAAAGAGGAAACATATGATTGATCCCAATACATTGGACTTTGGTCTCTCAGAGGCATGAAAGAAGTCCAAACCTACTGGTAGGACCCTCTCCAGAATATTCAATGATGATAAAGGGGAGAGCTATGTTGAAATTGTCATGCCTCCATCAGACAAATTAAAAGAAAATCTCATGATAGGAGACAATAAAATTTCTAAGATCCATCTTAGATGGAAAACAAGAGAGGGTTTGAAACATGATATGTAAACCAGCATCAATTCTCTCTTTGAAAGGACTAATCATGACAAGACCACCAAGGATGAACTGAAGAAATAGGTAGAGCAGCTTATAGATGCATTAAAACAATTTACATAGCCCAATGAATCATCACAACAAATACAAGCAATGCAGCCAATTAATCAATTTCTAGATCAAGATACGATCGATTCAATTCAAGAGATTGATTACATAAAAAGGGATAAAAGAATGGTTGGAGTAATTAATTACTAAAGGCAATAAGGTCATTTCAGCAATGATGGATAATTATGAAATAATCAGGGAGAGGAAGAGTACCTTGAAAGAATAGGCCAATAAATATGAAGGAGAGATTAAAACTTTGAATTTTTATTATCCCAAATTAATAGATATAAAATAAATTGATATGGATACCCTCATTACCAAGAAGATATTGCAGAGCAATTCTAAGCACAAGGAACTACACAAGGCTACTCAATTTCAAATAAGAGTACTAATAGAATCTACTCACCAAATCAAGATGGCACATGACAAGGTGATTGATGAATTATATGATATTGATGGGATGATGAACACAATGTCATGATAGATAATAGATGATGCAAATAATCTCCTTCAGTTGGAATAAGTCTAGAATACATTTTAAAAAATAGTTAAGAAAGAATCTACTAAAGACACAATTTTCACCTTGAGTTCTATCCACCACTTTCTCAGGTATGAAAGGGCAATTGATAAGATGAGAATGAAAATGTAGGGAATAAGGAATTTCAGGAAAGAATTGTTTGATGTTCAAGCAGATTGTGCAGCCTATAATATCTACTCTTATAGGTTGGATCCAGAATGAGTACATGATATTTTCAAGACCTTTGATGCATATGTTGAAACCTACAGGCCAAGAATGACAAGAAGGCTAAAGAGATTCTGGACATTGATTAATTTCTATTTGTTGAATATTTTCAAATGTTGTATTATCATTTATAGTTTCATTTACAAAAATATTAAAATTTTCAATTGTAAAAATATAGCTATCTTTTTATAGCTCTTTTGAGAAAAAAAAAACACATTTTTACATTTTATATTTTTCGATAATGTGAAAGTTGTAAAAAGCATAGTTGAAAATTGCATTTTCCATTTTGACAAGTATGAATTGTTTAAAAGTGCAAAAGCATGAAGTGAAAATTTTGAAGTTCATTTTGACAAAGTGATAATATGGAAAAAGTTTTAAAAGTCTCACTTATGTTTTGTGAGTTAGGGTTTTGTATGAAAAGTAACTTGGATTTATTTCAAAGTTATCTTTTATTTTTGAAAAGTCAAGTTCTATTTGGGCACCCCCCATTTACATGAAAAGATATTTTCAACTGCTAAATATGAAGAAGTATTGCATAGATATCTTTCCATTCCAACCATGCTATACCACGCCATGCTACACTATTCCACATCAATGATCGTGCTCAGCTCTTACATGCCACTTTTCAACCATTCCACAAGTCTAAGACACCAAAAATTGATAAAATCACTTATTTTTGCATGAGGGTTTCAGATCTAGATGATTTTATTTACTAGGCATTCAAGTTTGATAACTACATCTCATCTCTGATATATTCTATATAAAGATGGGCAGACCCCATGGCCCAATCTATCTTTTTGTTGCTAGTTATATTTTCTGCATTTTGAATGTATTTACTACAAGCCCATATCTTTCTACTAATTATATGGCATAATCAAGAAGATTTGGAATATCCCATATCTTTCTTCAGCCAATCTTTGAAATATTAAGAAGATAATTATAGTTTTGTGGAGAAGCAGGTATATGCGGTAATCAAACCTCTCAAAAAATTTAGACATATGCTCTCCAACAACAAAATACATCTAATGGTGAGTCACCAGAGCATCAAAGAGTTATTTCTAAGTAGGGAGATAAAAGAAAATAGATCAAGATGGATTAAAAAGGTCATGGAATATGACATGGATATCACCATCACTAAGCTTGTCAGAGGAATGCTAATTTTTTTGTGGGCCATCAAGCATAATGTGTATTTGAACATTTCTTCTAATTATTATCCTCAAGATAATGGCTTGGATGATTCAACCAATAAAAACCTTATCAAAATCATCAAAAGGACTATGGAGGATAATCAGAGGATATGGCATATGAAACTAAAATCAATAATGTGGGTTGATAGGATTACACCAAAAAATGCCATCGATAATTCACCTTTCATGTTGGTATATAGAAGAGAAGCATGAGTACCACTATCAATTGAGATACCATCTTTAGAGCTTAACCACTAATTGGACTTAATCGATAATGACATAATGATAGTAAGGTTGGTTGAACTCATGTAACTTGAAGAAATTAGGAATTAATCAATGAAAGTCTTGAAAGCAAATCAGGTCCAAACCAAGAAGATTTTTGATAAAAAGGCATCTAAAAAGAAATTTAATGGAGATATGGTCCTAAATGGCATGTAGATAGGGATAATCTGGGAAAGCATTCCAAATTTAATGCAATTTAGAGTGGTCTGTATATTATCACTCAATGCAAATGATCCAAAGCATTCCATCTCTCTAAGTTTGATGGAGAAGAATTGCCTATCCCAGTCAATGGGATATACCTAAAAACTTGCTTTTAAGGAAGGAATTCATTTTGAAAGTTTTAGATTTTATATATAGTAGGGTTAGTTGTGTCTTTTAACAAGTGCTTATGCACAAGTCAACTCATTAGGAGTTTTTTTTGTTTCCTTAAATTATGTTGTCTTTCTCTATTTTGTTTAAGTCTAGACAGATCTCAGTTTGTTATTTCCTAGGTTAAGTTTGTCAAAGCCATAATTGAACCCATGCCCAATGTCTAGAAGGCTACTGGAATAAAATTTATTAGTAGGTAATCACCCTGCAAAGGTTGCCAAAAATGTTGATATTTTTGTCCCAAAAATATTATTACATCTGATATCCTAAGGGAGACCCCCCTTTTTTTAGGAAAAAACCTAAAACCACCAAAAACCTATCTTTCCTTTTTTTCTCTATAGAATCCATAACTCTAGATGTAATTTGCACTTGTGTAAATTACTTTGTGAGTTTTATATCCCACAAAGCACCAAAAACCAAGACCGACAGAATCTATAACTCGGCATGCACTTTGCACATTTACAAATGTGCAAAATGCATGGTGAGCTCTGGATTTTGCCAAGCACCCAAGCCAGTGGAATCCAAAACTTGACATGTAGTTTGCATGTTTGTAAACATGAAAATTACATGATGGGCTCCAAATCCAATAAAACATAAAAACCCCCCTTCCATGGAATTTGGAACCCAAAGTACACTTTGCACATTTGTAAACATGCAAATTGATCATTTAGTTCCACCTTCTACCAAATACATTCTGCCAACTACCTTTAATAAAATGTGGAACCTGAAGAGCACTTTGGATGTTTACAAATGTGCAAAGTTATCTCATAGTTCCACCTTCTACCAAACCAGGCCAATCATCTTTCATGGGCATAAGACCTGTTCCAAATAGCTCCTAGCTCTACCACCAACTGCCATTACTATATATAATGCAAGGTTTTCACTATTTAACCAAGTGTTTAGGGATTTTCATTATCATTTAATTATTTTCTAAGTGTGTTTCTTAAAGCTCCAGCTACCTGTGCCATACCATCAGACCTCAACCCACGTGCGATCAAGTACCTATCCAAGCCTACAAGCCCTTAAACCATGTCATACACGGTATTCCCCTTGAAATTTTTTCCATAGTTCCCATAATTTGAAACATTTTTTAGATTGTTTTCCATTTTTTGTAAAACAATATCTTCCATAGAGTTACCATTATTTTTTGTGGCATCATTCTAGGGTTTTATACACTCTATGAGTTGGTACTTTGTTGCTTGAGTAATCATTTTGTTCAAAAAATTACAGTCAAGGGTCTAGGGCATACTCTAGGGTTTCATTTTTTCACTGTAGGAATTTTGGACTTTTCCCCCCCCAAAAAATGTACATCTAAAAACCCTTGGTTTTCCCTCCTAAATTTGTAGTCAAATTTTAGTGTTTCCTTGAGCCAAGGAATGTTCCCAAGAATATACATCCCAATTAAACCAACAAATATTCCAAAAGATCCTCCAATGTCCCTACGGACATTAGACTTGTCTAAAACACCCTAGACCCCCATGATTTTTACCCTTACTTCTATAACCTTATATCTTCACAAGCCTTCAAGACTCTATGAAAAGTGGACCTACTTTTAGCACCCTCTAACTCCATGGAACTTTCACTTGATTCAAGCACCTCCCAATTTCATCATATATTTGAGCTGCTCTAAACACCTACAAATCCTACCATCCTTCACATTTGGTTTCTCACATAATAACTTCAATTTCTATCTCCTAAAGAAATGAATTTAAAATCCAAAAGCCCTGGAGTGACCCCCAACGTGGAGTCCAATGTTACAAAAATAATAGATACAGATATATGTCATATTGACCTAGGAGACTTTTGGTCTAAGATAGGTGCATAATTTAGGAATGACTAAATCCAAAGTATCTATAACTCTGGCCTTCCACAAGATATAGCCTTCCCACTATATATTCAAAGCCCCAAGTTGGTCCTTACAATATCCCAACACCATGATCCCAATAGAAGAGAGGTCCACAATGAGAAAGAGGGAAAGATTCTAAAACTAGACATTGATTTTATCATCTTAATATTTGTAATCCTTGAGTTTGAGAGTTACCTGGATATAACTCCATAGACATCTACATAGTTATTCAAAGATAATTGAGATGGATGTTAGAAGATAATTAATAAATAGTGTCTCAAGTCCCTTAAGCATTCCTCCACCAGGTTACCAAAGACCATGTATAGGCTTGATTTTATTAATGAAGTAGGGGACATTATCATACTATTGCACATGGACATTGATAATCCTAATGCGCAGAGTTATCAAGAGTGGATGTACCAGTATATCTAGATCATCTAAAAAAACAAATAATACATTCATTGGGTCATTTAATAAGTGATTCCCTCCACAATAAATTGGTTGACGTACAAAATATAGACAATTTCTACATGACCTCCTACATTGTGTACATTTTGGCTAAAGGAAGACTATTCCCAGGCCTTAACATAATTCTTGAGGAGATAAATAGAGTATATAATTACTACCCTAACCTCACATTGGAGGCTAGTAAGCATCACTTTAGATGAATAAATGATGCTTTCATCTATTGTATCATTATCATGTTCGATAAGGAACTTGGGAGAATAAGGTTCTCGAAAGTAGTAGTAGATGAAATCAATAGATGGTGTTCCTATTTCATATAGTTCCTCACCTTTTCTTAGATTAGGGTAGTCAAGTTTAATTGTTGTCCCTACACACTTCCCTAATATGTGAGAGATAAATGGGCACTAATGGAGTTGGTCAGGCAGATTATGGAGATACACAAGCTTCTTTTTGATAGGCATAAGGCAAGGATACACTTCCCAATTTCTATTGGCTGATACACATGCCAATCCCTTCTTAAGGCCAAATGTGTTGAGGCTGAGATGTGCCAAATGACATTAAAAACTCTGAAGTCTAGACCATTTTTTGACATATATGGTAAGATCACCAACACATTGGCACTTGATACATATTCTCGTGTGCCATACTATGAAGATTATTAGAAAGATTGTGGTGATGAGGAAGTATTCAGAATGAGGGACTATTATAGGATGTCCCTTTAATAGATCAAAGATTATGATCTAGCACTAGTTTTAGATGACCTAATAGATGATGATGCTAGAGTGGACCTAATCTATTATATGCAAGTCATCACACAACCCCTTCCACCAGTAAGGTGGTCATCTCTAGATTTTATGTCGCTATTTGATAGAACGGCCCATGTGATTAATAAAACTATCAATTGGTTAAGGAGTAAGAGAGTACAAGTCACCAGGGAAATAATTGGTTGAGGGGATCACTCCATCTAAAGAGGGTCCAGGAGAATCATTAGAGGAACTTGAAAAAAAGAAGAAGAAGAAGAAAAATACTAAGGTAAAGAAAGGGGAATCTAGAAGAGAGGGAGAAGTTGTGGATCAATCGATAGATCTTTCATCTGAAGACATAAAAGCATCACAAGCTTCCATAGCTTTAATTCCTATGATTTTCATAAGGACAACCCCCATCTCTATTGTTCTCCCCCCTCCTACCTACATTGCTCTAGAGGATTTAAAACCTCCTCCTCCTACTTCTCCTCCTCCAATATCTTAAGTTTTAGTAGCTCTAATTTCCACTCCACCTATTTCCTCCTCTTCCCCTACATCTACAGTTTCCACTTCACCTTCCATCCCAACCATAATAAGCCAAGTGCAACCAACATAATTGAGTCAAGTGGACACTCAGGGTCCCCCATAAGTGGAATCTCAAGTTTTCACTCCACTTTCCCTTCCTCCAATTTCACCTTCCCCTTTCATTCCATTCCATTTATAATCCCTTCCATTTCATCCTCATTAATTTCCAACACCACTAGATAGAACAAAGGTATGGACTCAGTCATCTTGACTCCAATCTTGCAAGTTACCCCAACTCTTGAGGTAAGTAATATTTCACTCTCATCTCTACTCACTTTCCTCACAACACCAACCTTGAGTGGTCCCACACACCTCATTGGACCACACCTCATTGATTTATTTAATGCTTTGGCTCCCACCCTACCACCCATTCCCAAATTCATAATCCATACATCTCTCCCATATTCCACTCCCCCAAGAGATACAATTGTTTCCATTTCCCCAACCTCATCCACTTCCACTATTTCTATAGCTCCTTCAGTATAGATTGGAGTAACATAGGTAATTGATGAAAATATTGATTTGTAACCTACCAATAGAAGTGAGATTTCATAGGCACTTCATGAACAATCAATGGCAGCATCATCTACTCCTAATTTTAAAATGGTCATAGTGTCTGCTAATGTAACTACATCAGTTGTTGATTCTATGGTGATAGTTTATAAACAACCAGAGGCTACCCCTAGTTAGCTAGCCCAATCAGTAGGGACAAAGAGGAAACACATGATTGATCCCAGTACATTAGACTTCAGTCTCTTAGAGGTTCAAAATAAGTCCAAACCTACTCCCAAGACCCTCTCTATAATATTTAATTATGATAAAGGGGAGAGGTATGTTGAAATTGCAGTTCCTCCATCAGACAAATCAAAAGAAGATCTCATGAGGGAGACTATCAGATTTCTAAGATTCATCTTAGACAACTAATAAGAGAGGGATTGAAACATGATGTGCAAACCAAAATCAGTTCTCTCTTTAAAAGGATTTATCATGACAAGACCACCAAGAATGAATTGAATAAATAGGTAGAGTAGCTTACAGATGCATTAAAATAATTTACACATCCCAGTAAATCATTGTAACAATTGTAGGTAGTGCAACCAATCAGTCAATTTTTGAATCAAGCTATGATTGATTCAATTTGAGAGATTACTCACATGGAAAGGGATTAAAAATAATGGTCAGAGGAATAAATTACTAAAGGCAATAAGGTCATTGCATTAATGATGGATAACTCTGAAATAATCAAGGAAAAGAAGTATACCTTGAAAGAACAGGCCAATAAATATGAAGGAGATATTTAGACTTTGAATTTATATTATCCCAAATTGATATCTATAAATTCAATTGATATAGATACCCTCATTGCTGAGAAGATATTGTAGAGTGATGTTGATCATGAGGAACTACATAGGGCTATTTAATTTTAGTTCAGAGTACTAACAGAATCCGCTCACCAAGCCAAGACGTCACATGACAAGGTGATTGATGTATTGTATGATATTGATAGGATGATGAACACAATGTCATACTAGATAGTAGATGATGCAAATAATATCATTCAAGTGGAAAAATTCAAAAATGAGTTCAAGTAAATAGTTGAGAAAGAATCTACTAAAGACATAGTTTTCACCCTGATTTATATCCACTGCTTTCTCAGGTATGAAAGGGCATTTGATAAGATGAAAATGGAAATCTAGGGAATAAGGAATTTCAGGAAAGAATTATTTGATGTTCAAGTAGATTGTGTAGCCTCTAATATTACCTCTTATGGGTCAGATCCAAAATGAGTACAGGAAATTTTCAAGGCCTTTGACACATATGTTGAAAAACTGCAGGCCAAAAATGACAAGAACACTGAAGAGATTCTGGACATTGATTAATTTTTCTTTGTTGAATATTTTCAAATTTTGTAATGTCATTTTTAGTTTCATTTGCAAAAACATTAAAAATTTTAATTGTAAAAATACATCCATATTTTTATAACTCTTTTGAGAAAGAGAAAACACATTTTTACACTTTATATTTTTTGATAATGTGAAAGTTGTAAAAACTGTAGTTGCAAATTACACTTTTCATTTTGACAAGTATGAATTGTTTAAAAGTGAAAAAGTATGAAATGCAAATTGCAAATTTCATTTTGACAAAGTGATAAGACTTAAAAAGTTGTAAAAGTCTAACTTATGTTTTTCAAGTTAGGGTTTTGCATGAAAAGTAACTTGGATTTATTTCAATGTTATCGTTTATTTTTCAAAAGTCAAGTTCTATTTAGGTGCCACCCATTTGCATGAAAAACTACTTTCAGCTACTAAAGATGAAGAAGCATGGCATGGATATCTTTTAGTTTTTAGTTCCAATCATGTCATACCATGCCATGCTACACCATTCCATATCAAAGATCACCCCCAGCTCTTGCATGCCACTTTTCAACCATTCCACAAGTCCAAGATGCCAAAAATAGAGAAACTCGCCTCTTTTTGCATGAAGGTTTCAAATATGCATGATTTTATTTACTGGGCATTTAAGTTTGACAACTACATCTCATCTCAGAGATATTATGTATAAAGATGGGTAGACCCCATGGCCCATTCTATCTTTTTGTTGTTGATCATATTTTCTACATTTTGAATGTATTTACTAGATGTTGTAACCTTTGGAGTGAAATAAATTGAAGATTTGCCTTTCTTTTTTTGAGAAATCTCTATGTGAGCAAGTTGTTTAAGAATTTTTCGAATCTTTATCTTTTATTTCAGTCACAAGAAATTCATTTGTGGTATTTTTACCCTTCTGAAAATATTGTTTGATTAAAATATAGAATCCTTCCCCTTTTGCAAAAAATAAATAAATATTGCTTTTGATTTCCCATTTGTATAAGTTTTTGCTTGAACAAATTTAACATAATTTTTTACTCTATTGTGTTTATCAAGCAAGCATTAAAATCCACTAAAAATATTTTGTGCAATCACCATTTTCAATTTCTACAAATTTTAACCCTTTTCCCAATTAAAACCCTAGTTAGGATCAAAAGCACTAAAGAGAAAAATTACCATAAAAGTAGTATTTTATCAGTTGCATCAAATCTAGTGAAAGGAAGCTAGCCTTGTCTGAAGATTAACCTAAATTTGCCAAAGTCCCATGACTTTAGAGGTTTTTTCATTATATCATTAGGCAATTGTACAACAAGCTACAGAATCAAGATAGGTGCAATCCTATGTGATAACAGGATCACAGGCAGATAATGTTAGACAAAGGGGTTGCGTAATTGGTTATTTGCAAACACACTCCAGTTATCAACAATAATAGTCTTAGTTACCTTGAACCTGAAAATAACTCTCAATTGGAGACAAGCTTGGGTGATTTAGCCTCACTTATTAACACACATTCACACCAGTTTTCAAAGTTGAATATAGAGGTGGGGGGAACACCATTTGAGCTATTCACTTCTACTACACCTTATTCATCGACCACTACTTCCAAGGGAAGAAGATACTTGACCAAATCCTAGACTAGAACTCCCAACCGTGTTAGAGATCTTCAGCAGCTCAAAGGATTGGAATCCATAATGTCACACTCTCATAAGGAAAATAGACAAAGACCTTCACATCTTTCACATACTCGATGTCGTGTCCCTCTTTTGATAGGGACATAATAGAAGACATTTAGATTTAAAACCCTTCATAGGGGCTAAAGGACATTCTTAAAGGGAAGTAAAGATTGAAATGTTTTTAAGTGAATATGAATAAAAGTACTTTTTTAAAAGTACTTTTATGTTTTTAAATTCACTTAAAAGAGGGAAATTTAAGGGTATAAGATGACTTAAGTGATTTTATAAAAATAAAAATAAAAGCGGGGAAATAGGAATATCATAAGAAGGACCTGTTAAGGATCTTTCAAAATTACCCTCCCTTCCCTAATTTAGGCACTTCTATTGGGAAGTTTATTTAAATCAAAGGAAGGGTTAATCAATGGATTCATGTTTACATTTTGGAGAATGATTTTCTTGAGTCTAAGCATGAAAATCAAAGACTTACTCTTGAAGGATGGAAATCCTTTTAGGAGAGCTAAATTGAGGATGAAAACCCAAGATTCAGATCTAGGGCAGCTTCATCTAGGAGTTGCATTGAGCAGAAGCAAGTTCAGAAGGGTGTTTTTAACACCAAAGGTCATTCAAAGGTGGATCAAACCAACAAAGGATCTAGATACTTGTTTTCAAGGGCTATCTAGGGTAATGAATCACCTTGGTTAAGGGTTGTGCAGGTCTACAGGGGTAGCAAAATAGTCTTGGAGGTGGGTGACCCACTTTGGGGTCCTTCTACGTATTTTGAGGGTGTAGAACAACCACACCATTTTTATACTATTTTGTCTAAATTTTCCAGCCACTTGAATACTCAAAAATTAGGGTTTTATCTAGTTATTTGGCTATTAGATATATTTATATAAATTTTGCTATTTCTTTGGAATCTTGAATAATTATTTGGAGTTATTTTCAAATCATTTACAATAGTATTTTATCAAATTTCAGATTGCTAGGGTTTGTAGAAAATTTTGGAAATTAATATTGAAGTGATTAGATATATATTTTATTTTCCTAATATCCCTTAGAAGGGACATTATAGTGGTATCAGAGCCAAACCTTGGCTAGTTGTGGGTTTGCAATGATACATGCAAGAAGGATATAACTTGAGAAGTAAGAAGAAAGTAGGAGAGCTTCCACACATGGAAGACATGTCTCACCAAGTTCAATCAAGAGAAAAAGCAGAGAATAGAAAAGAATGGTACACACAAGCCCAAGAAAAAATGTTGGCTATGATGGTAGAATATGTGCAAACCATGAAGGAGATGAAGGGTTACAAGCCCCCCAATGGAGATGGCAGTGCTTCAAGAAGTCGCCATATCTTGGATAAAACTTTTAGGGGTTTGGGAAGAGATTCATGTAGGCCTAACTAGCTTACCTTTTTACTATATAAGGTGGCTATTCCCGAAGGGGAATCACAACCTTCATTAAGGGACACTTTTTTAAAATATTATGATGAGTATATGACATATCTAACCCCCTTCAGGGAGAAAATGGATTTTTTAGCTTTCACTTCTTAGAAGCATGGTCAAATAGGAGGCACTAGGGCTGGACACAAGCACAAGGTCAGCCAAGGAGGACTCCACCATGTTTTGGGTAAGCTTACACTTTCAAGTTTTGATGGTTCCCTTAAAAATTCAGCTATGGCTTGGATTCAAAAAGTATATACTTACTTTTCACTAAGACCTATGATGGAAAAAGAGGCCATTCAATTTTATAGCTTGCACTTGGAAGGGGTTACCCATGAATGGTGTTATCATGGGCTGGTTACTCAAGGACACCAACTTATTTCATCTTATGAGGAATTCAGCAAAAAGCTTATTGAGTGATTTGATAGAACTGATCCAGAATTACATTTTCAGAGAATTAGCTCAACTCAAATATAAAGACACAGTAGAGGGATATGTAACTGAATTTTGAAGGCTTTTTGTTATGGTAATGGATGTTTATGAAAAAAAGTTAATATTTATCTTCATGGAAGGTTTGATGGATTCAATTAGAGGATTGGTCAAAGATTTTGGCCTTTCTACTCTTCAAGGATCCATTCAAAAGGCTCTTGATCTTGAGTCCTCAACTCCACAAGGTAAAATTATTCCCTTTATTTTTCAAAAAACTAATTTTACTAATCCCTATGAACATCCAAATAACAATAATTAGGGGCAGCCAAGAAGTAGTAATGTTGGGCCACCTAGACTAGCTCCCTTAGGACAATTAGACAAGCAAAACCAGCAAGGTTTGGGGCAGCAAAGAGAGATGCCAAGAGGGAATTATGAAACAAGAAATGAATTAAGAAAAAATAAATTATGTTTTGATTGAAAATATCCTTGGTCACCAGGTCATCATTGTCGTGGAAAGGGTCAAGTACACTACACTGAAGTACATTCAGATGGAGAGGATGAGGATGTTGAAGAAGAGGCAACCACCTATGAAGGGGAACATTTGGAAGTTTTTAGAGGAGAAGATTTGGAAGGCACTTTTGCTTCCCTATCAGGTATATCTAAGTACTATCCCTTTCATGTGAGGGGAAGTTTAAAAGGTATGGAAGTCACTATTCTTATTGATAGTGGAGCCACACATAATTTCATTGATAATAACTTAGTAGCTTTATGTGTTTTCCAATCTTTTAAATTCAGTGGTCTTCATGTAACTGTGGTGGATGGCTTCATCATCCCATGCACCATAAAAATTCCCAAGCTCAATATGATGATGGGGACACATCTCATTCAAGATGATTTTTTTGTGATTGGTATTATAGAAACTAACCTCGTGCTTGGTATATAGTGGTTGCACTCTCTTGGAGAGTACACCCAAAAATACGAAACCATGGAGCTCAAATTTGATGATAATAGGAAAGAAGTGGTTTTGCATGGATTACAAGATAAGGCACCCAAGGGGGCCATGTCCAAAATAATGGAAGGTATGATTAAGGAAGAAATTCAAATTGGGACAACTAAGCAAATAGAATTTTTTGAGTTGGGACACCCAACTATCATTAAGGAAAAAATATTTAATGATGACACATGGAGCAAAGGCATGATGGGTAAAAGTTCCCAATATAGGAAATATAGTATGAAGAATCTAAGGCAGACTCTAAGGTATGGGAAAAGTTTCCTAAAGTTTATGAACATCAACTGGTTTTTCATATACATTATGGTATGTATCCCAATACATGTTAGTATGAGAGGGTTATTGAAAAGAGCTAATGTTATTGAGGATGTGGGATGAGTCATTCAACTACCCCTTTCCTTGCCTATGTTGACAAATTATGCTTAACTTGGATATTTGAGGAGTTTAAAAGTCCATGTTTTAAGGAAGACAAGAAATTGAAGATGAATTGAGGAAGATTTCCCAAACATACTCAAAAAAATTTGAGTATTTTTGGCCATTCTATCCTGTCATATAAATGGGAAACATGTTACTTGAAGTGCCTATTCGGTGGAGAAAACACGCCCAAAAATCTGAAATCAAAAGACCATTTAGTATAGTTAAAAAGGAGGGAGTAACATCTTCTACATTGAGGTTTGTATGCTCGAAAGCAAGCTGGAAAGAGCAATAAACAGCCCACTACAAGGTCTGGTTAGGCAACACAAGGTGGTAGAAGCACTGTAAAATTGAATGATTTCACTCTAACCAAGAACGGCAAGGTGGTAAAGAAACAAGGCAATTATATGACAAGGGAATGGGCTCACTCCAAGGCCTCAATGCAAGAAAAATGGTATGATAAAAAAATATCTAACATCATGACACATAAAAATTCAGTTTTTAGAGTGCCTCAAGAGAAATTAAAGATTCTTTTCAATAATCATGTTCTGCTTATAGCAAGGCACAATTGGGCAAGCAAGAGAGAAAGGATAAAAATCTGTAAAAATATTAATAAGGATGAGAAGGGTTGAAAACTTGGTGACACAAAGAGAATTGCAACCATGTTTCACAAGCCAACCTTGGCCAACAACCCTCAAGAGGAAGGGAAAAGAGTTGTTTTGACTAACACATTTGTTTCATATGAAGATAAGAAGACAATGGCAAATAAAGACTACCTAGTTGGAACATCAATTTCCAGCCACCCATATAAGGACAAATTTCAAGTCTCTATTGCTTCTCACATCTTAGAAGTATCTTTGGAATATATGGGGTCAAGAAGGAAAAAGAGAAACATAAGGTATTGTTGGTTTCACATTTTTAGTTTGTTTGAATCATACAAAAGCTTCATGTACAGCTATGGCAAACATCACCAAGAGGGGTCTCTTCTTTGGAAAGGACCTAGAGGCGAAAGTAACACAAAACCAACCATGGAGATAGCTCGTTGGTTGCTTCTATTGCTTGAGGACAAGCAATTTTGGATAGGGATGATTGTCATGTCCCTCTTTTGATAGGTACATAATAGAAGACCTTTAGCCTTAAAACCCTTCCCGGGGGCTAAAGGACATTCTTAAAGGGAAGTAAGGATTGAAATGTTTTTAAATGAATATGAATAAAAGTACTTTTTAAAAAGTACTTTATGTTTTTAAATTCACTTAAAAGAGGGGCCTTTAAGGGTCTAAAATTTCTTAAGTGATTTTATAAAAATAAAAAGAAAAGTGGGAAAATAGGAAGATCATAAGAAGGACCTATTAACGATCTTTCAAAATTACCCTCCCCGAATTTGGGCACTTCTCTTGCAAAGTTTATTAAAGCAAGAGAAGGGTTAATCAATAGATTCATGTTTACATTTTGAAGAATGATTTTCTTGAGTCTAAGCATGAAAAGCAAATACTTACCCTTGAAGGATGGAAACCCTTTTAGGAGAGTTGAATTGAGAATGAAAACCCAAGATTCAGATCTAGGACAGCTTCATCTAGGAGTTGCATTGAGCAGAAGCAAGTTTGGAAGGGTGTTTTTAACACCAAAGGTTATTCAAAGGTGGAGCAAACCAACAAAGGAGATGGATACTTGTTTTCAAGGGTTGTTTAGGGTAGCGAATCACCTTGGTTAAGGGCAGCGAACCAGTCTTGGAGGTGGGTGACCCACTTTGGGGTCTTTCTAAGGCTTTTGAGGGTGTGGAACAGGCACACCATTTTTTTTACTATTTTATGTAAATTTTTTAGCCACTTGAACACTCAAAAATTAAGGTTTTATCTGGTTATTTGGCTATTAAATATTCATATCAATTTATTTATTTATTTGGATTCTTGAATAATTATTTGGAGTTGTTTTCAAATCATTTACAGCAATATATTATCGAATTTCATTGCTAGGGTTTGTAGAAAATTCTAGAAATTCATATTGAAGTGATTGGATATATCTTATATTTTCCTAATATCCCTTGGAAGGGACATTACACTTAATAGGAGGTAGAATGTGAAGTCCTTACACACAAACAAATCACTATTACTCAAGCCCTTAGCAAAGTAACCTCCAAAAGATTGCTCAAATGATCATCATATCACATAACATTAAAGGTATTGGGATGGCCTCAAAACAGCAATCCCTAAGAAGGCTAGTATTGAGATAAAAACCTAGTATCATATTACTACAAGAGACTATGTGCACAAATCTAATTACAATTAGACATCTCCAAAAATGTTTTCCTGCTTGGACATTTCTATCTGTCAGCTCCACTGGTAAATCAGGCAGTATGGCTAATGGATGGGATGAATCCACGGAATTTAGAACATCCATTACATACCCACATTATATACTTGGGACCTTCTTTTCAAAGGAACTAAACATGGTTATAGACATCCTCAATGTCTATGCACCCTCACACCACAGAATGAACTTCTGGACGAATCTAGAGAATATTGGGATTCTGAATATGCCATATCTCATTATTGGCGGGGATCTTAACTTTACCACGTACCACTCTAAAGTCTAGGGTGAACATGCAAGAGTGGACACTATGGCTGATTTTTTCCTGTGCTATATGGTTCAACACAACCTGGTAGATGTTGCTACCACTCTAGTAGAGCCAACCTAGTCAAATCACAGAACTGGATCACAAGGTATTTCAAAGAGGCTAGATCATTTTTTGATCAAAGAAGATCTCATCCTCTGAATTAGCACTTCCAAAACCACAACATTGAAACAACACACATCTGATCATAACCCCATCCTACTTGATCTTGCTTTGGGAATCAAGCAACCTCCCTCACCATTTATATTCAACCCACATTGGTTGATATATGAGGATTTCACCGAACTAATCTAGGAATCATGGACTTCCTACTTAGTTGAACAGGGTGAACATACTATGGTTTGCTTCAAGAGGAATCTCATCAAGGTTAAGGTGGTTGCCAAGAAATGAGAATTTAACAAATTTATCGATTGTGACAAAGAGCTCATCGAGGTGGAATGAAAAATCAGTGCTCATTGAGAAACTTTTCATGTCAATGACTTCATCATAGATACATTACTAGAACCTGACGATTTGGAAAAAGAAAAGGCTAGATTTCTTGTCTGGCAAGAACCAAAGTGGTGCATGAAAAGCATAGTCAATTGGTTATCTGAGGGGGATGACAACACAAAAAAGAAAATCACCATTATGATTTGGCTAAGCAGATAAAAAACACTATCTAGGACATATGAGATCAAAATGGGGTGGAATGTACAGATTTTGATTCTATTTCATAGGTTGTTGTTTTACACGACAAAACCACCTTTTCGAAGCCTCACTGGGAAAATTTCTATGACATCATAGCAGTGACTACCTTCTTTGATGGTTAGGTCAACGAACAACAAAATAAAGCTCTTTTCTTGAGTTGGCCTAATGGTGAAGAACATGTGCTCTTGGAAGGGAGATCACAAGTTCAAATCCTACAGGAGGTAAGGATTGCATGCCTCGTATTCGTAGCACAGTAAGGTACCTCCCCACGATGAGAGTACGAGGCGGTCCCATAAATTGTAAGTTTCCTTGCAAGCCATAACCAAGGTGTTACTTGGCATCATGGACCTTTATCTTCATCTGATCATTGTGACTGAACTGCACAAAATTATCCACACTTTTCAACCTGGGAAAGCCCCAGGTCCAAATGGGTGGACAATTGAGTTCTACATTGGACTATTGGACCACATTGCAGTCATCTTACTTCAAGTGGTGGAGGAATCGTGTATCTCTGGTAAAATACACGTGTATTTTTCTTCCACTTTCATTGCAAATATCACAAAGCATGGCAACATGTACTACTTTGAGCACTATCGACTCATCTCTTAGTGCATTGTTATATACAAAATCATTTCTAAGATCATTGTTGCTCACCTAAATCCATCTTATCCCCACAAATCTCCCCTGAACAATTTGATTTTTTGGACAATCAGCGCATACATGATACCATTAGCACCACCTAGGAAGCCTTACACACTATCAAAACTAAAGCCTATGTTGCTTTTTTGCTTAAACTTGACCTCTCCAAAGCTTCTGATCACACAAATTAGCTCTACCTTAGGTTGGTTTTGCACCACACTTCATAAACTGGATTGAGGACTACTATCAATCTGTCTCATATATAGTTCTGATTAATAGCTCTGTTGCACACTTTTTAGCCCTCTTGGGGACTCCGCCAGGGCTGTCCCCTTTCCTCACTCCTTTTCCTTGTCATCGCTAAAGCCCTGAGTCGACACATCACCCATGAACGAAATGATGGAAACATCATGGGGGCAAAGATTACTATGGATACTTTCCTTTCACATATTCTTTTCGGGGATGACATACTCCTCTTTGGGAACGACACCATTCAAGAAGCAAAGAGCTTAGATCATATTTTAAAACTTTTCACTTCGGCCATTAGTATGTAGATCAATTTGAAAAAATCGGCCTATATCTTTAGAATATTACCCTTGCTACTAGAAACCCCATCCACAAGTTGCTGCCCTTTCCTATTCATGCTATTGATGAGAGTATAAAATACTTGGGTTTCTTCCTCAAACCAAACGACTACCACCTTAAAGACTGGCTTTGACTCATTGATAAGCTGAAACGACGCATATTACTCTGGTGCAACTGCTGGATCTTTATGGCAGGCAGACTGACACTTATTAAGTGCACTCTTGAGGCCATTCTGATCTATTGGATGTCACTCGCCTTCCTTCCACGTTTGATCATCAAAAACATCAGGTAAATATGTATGCATTTTCTATGGTCAAGCAAAAAGGAAAATAAAAGCATACCTCTAATCAAATGGAGCATTATATCACAACCGAAGGCAGATGGTGGCTGGAGCATTAAGGACCTCTCTTCTTTATCCAAGGCACTAGCAGCAAAAGGAGCATGGAATTTAATCACTAAACAAGGTCTTTGATAGAAGATCTTACACAGGAAGTACATACAGCCCCTCACTATACTGAAATGGATTAGTATGAGACCCAAGCGACATACTAATTTATCACTTTTCTGGAAATCCATTGTACAGAGCTTCCACGTTATTGAGTCTTCCTTGGCTTGGAAACCGGGGGACGGATTTGATATACACATTGGGAGAGATGCAGTGTTTGGCTTTCCAACTGAGATGCGCTTCCCTGACAACATGTTGGTTTCTCTACGACTTAAAAATATCCATTCACTTGTTGATGCCTAGGATTCCTCATTGACGGGTAGGTGGCAATCAGGTTGGAAATCTGTTGTGGCAATCGGTCTTGGTGAATAGGAGTCTCCAATTTGGGAGAGTTATTGAGCCTGCCTTATACACAGCACTATTGTCCTAAATCCAAATGGAGGCAACTAGGGATATAATGCACTCAGGTTGCAGCGCCATATTGAACTTACCCCATGGTGGTGGAAAGGGTTATGGACCATGCATGTTCCCCCCAAGACCAAGTTACATTTATTGCCTGCTCTACATAACAGGATACTCACTTGGGACAATTGGATGCACATGGGATGGAACAGACCGAGCTATTGCTCACTCTATCAGGAAAGCATCGAAACAATTGATCACCTTTTTATACATCGCAATTTATCTAGGAATGTTTGGGACGCAGCCACGTATCGTGGAGATCATTGTCCTACGTGGGAGGGAACAAATCTTTCAGAAGAGTGGAACAATTGGCATTCACATGAAGGTCTCCATGATTGCTATAAAACTCTACCTCTTCACCTTTGTTGGAGTATTTGGATCTCACGAAATGAAGCTATTTTCAACAACACTCGGCCCGCCCCCATTTCAACGCCATGCAAATTCATATTCTCTTTACTTCCCTTGCCTTCCAAGCACTATACCACTCTGCACACCATTCCACCACTTCGGGTGGATTACTCTCAGCCACATTGTTTATGTGATGGATCTTCTCATGGGAATCCCGATCTCAGTGGAGCTGGAGGTATTATTTACTCTCAGAACAAAGTGATCACTTTTAAACAAGGTACGGGACACCATTCAAACAATTATGCTGAGTTACAAGCTATGATTTTCGCACTCACCATTGCCATGGAGTTTGGAATCACTACTCTCTGTGTACTCTGATTCAAAGTTGTCTATGACTGGTTGAATGGTTCGGCTCACTGCAAACACCTCATTTTATCTTGCCTCATCAACAGAGCATTGGACCTTGCTGCACATTTTTGACCCCTCGCCTTCATACACAACTATAGAGAACATAATTCCAGAGCAGACGGATTGGTAAAAGGGGCTTGCAACCTCGGGCCAAGTAAGGTATACTTTCAAATCAATGACAGCGGAACATACACTGAGGGAGCTTCCCCTCAAATAATTGGTTAACTAAGGGATGGAGACTTCTAATGAATGAACGGGCTAAAATTTAACATTTGAATCATTAACTGCTTTACCTTCCAAGATAAGAGCCTTTGGTTTTGTCAATGTCCTTAACTCCACATTCATTCATGCTTATGTAATTTCAATCATTAGATGCATGAGAGCCTCATTTGAAAGTATATATATATATATATATATATATATATCATATTACATGGTAATTTATATATAATCTATAATTTATTAATTATAGATATATTAGATAATAATATAGTAATATATAATATAATAATATTTTTATTATTATTTATTTTATATATATACTGTTGGATTTGGAGGAGGCCCTGCTAGTTTTAAAGGAGGTCCTGGAAGACAACATGGGGATGGACCTGGAGAAGGATCTACTAAACGATATAGTCAAAAAGATGGATCTGGAAAAGGATCTGTTGGACTTGGAGGAGGACCTACTGGTTTTGGAGGAGGACCTACCAGACGTTATAAAAGAGGATATGTTGTTCTTGGAGGGTCTGGAGGTTTTGGAAGGTGATGAGGAAGAGGATCTGCTCGATTCAGAGGAAGAAGTTGATGGCATTGGATCAGAATAGATAGTAACGTTTCAAAAATATGGAGACTCCTTGGTTTTAGGAGCGGATGTGGCCGGTGTTGGGTTTTTTTCTTCTAGGGGGATTGAAGGAGAAACAGAAGAAACATGGCCTACTTGCGGATGGAGATTTATATGACAAGTTCTCAAAGCTTTAGACAAATTGGTTAGTCATACTTCTTTATTTGTTGGAAGGCTGTCGGTTTTTTCAACCTTCGTCAGGGGATTATATTTAGGACCTAGGGATAATACCCTAGATTACGTCCCTCTATCAGTTTGAGGGAGCTATAGTTTTTGGAGGGTGTCTTTTTTAGTCGCCGGTTGGAAGGATTCCCAAAAGAACCCCCTTATACCAGACTTTCACAACAGTCATGTGCTTGCTTCATTCGGATCATTGGTCCAAAATTTCTCAGAAAAGGAACAAAAGAAGGAGCCAGAAACACTCCCAGGTAATTGTAGCCTTTAAATGCTACATTAAAACTAATGAAAATTGTTGCAAATCCCTAGTTTGTCAAGAAGCCTACCCCATATATTCCATTGGAAGAACCCTCACAGCTTTGATTTCAAATCCTCTAAATTTCCTAAGCATGGAAATTAGACCTCTACACTTAAACAAACTGCACATTTTGGCCTCTCCACTCTACATTACTCGAATGGAGTACAAAATCAATTGCACCATCTCAGGGAAATGGATCCTTTTGACATGGCTTACTAAAGTTTGTGAGCATTTGTTTTGATCAATGGTTAGTGCCATGGTGCAGATTGGTAGAATCCTCATGGCTTTATGGGGAGGACCTATTGTGGCCATGGCAGGATGGTTCAACTTTGCTCCATTGATATTTCTACCCCCTGAGACTCGCCACCTCTACTGAGTCAAATGGAAATTGAAATTGATTCTTACAAAAAGCTATAGGGTTTCGAACCAGGATTTATTGGTGAAGGAAATAAGACATTACTTCTCCAACAGTCTACCCATGCTTTTCTATTCACCTCACCCTATTTGGATGGTCCTTGGAGTTGTCTGCAAGCTTTTGGGTGGTCAGAGTGCTACCTTTCCCTTGACTCGGCCAAGCGAAGCTTCCCACTGGATTCCTACTCCTGAGAAGGCCCAGGGTTCGATCCTGCCACCTTTGAGATGGATGTCCCAACAGATGAACAATGTGGACACATGGGGATTAACTATTCCTTATTGTTACCATCACCTTTGGCCCATTGGAATCCATAATAGTTGGTCATATAGTTATTGGAATGATTTGACTCCATTAATGGGCACTACTTCCAAGAATTCAAATTTTATCACTATATGCCTCTTTGAGGATGATGGTTGGCAATTTCGTCCCATTGTACTCGGACCATTAGATATGAAAATTTGGATGATGGGTTGTCACATCCACCTCGTTGAACTCAAGCCCCTAGATTTGAAATTATGGCTGACAGAAATGATCGTGTATGCTAGAAACTTTTATCAGAAAAATATTTCCTCGATAGGTTTGGATTCCAAGAATTCAAATTCTAATTTTATCCACCTTTTTAGAAATGTTTGCTACCACATCCGTCTTGATGGTCTCGAGCCATTGGATTTCAAAATATGGAGGATGGGAATGACCAAGTATAGATGGGCCTTTGTTGAGCTAGAGCATTTTGGGATCTGGCAAGGTTGTGCTGAGGACTCAGACGGCGAAACACTTTCCTCTCTGGTGGACCGCCTGGGGTGGCCTCTAAGAAGATGCAACAAAGGGAGTTTGCCCTTTGAGATTCACCTTATAGTAATCTTTTTGTACTCTGCTAGCTACGGGATCTTAAAACCCTTTGCTCTGGGCATCTAAATCTCTCTGATTTCTTATTCCACTTTGGTCTTGGGACCTTTGCTTCTTTGTTCTATTGCTTTGCAACCCTAGGTTTGACTTGTTAATCCTTTTGTACTTCACTCTTGTGGTTGTAAGTCCCTTTAAAACCTAGTTTTACCCAATCAAATAAAAATATTATTATATATTTATATGTATGTATATATATTATAATAATACTATTATATTTATTAGGAAATGTTTAGTCCACACATTAATTTATGTGAATAATTATGAAAGTAAGAATTCACTCTTAGTTATATTTGAGTTACTAATCGGTTATCGTGATATTGTTACAATAATATTACAAATATAGATTAATTTTTAGAATATATTATTTTGTTAAATATTATTATAATAGTATTATGAATATAGATTAGTTGTTAGAATATATTATTTGGTTAGATATATTGTTGTATGTTACAACAATATTACGATTATAGGTTTGTGAGTAAGAATAGGGTGTGAGGAAATATTATGGGAGAGATTTGTGTGATATGGTTCACCCTGTTTATAAGAAAAATATTTTTATATAATTGTAACCCCTGAATGAATATGTAATATAATAAAATATATTTTATTGTGTGAGAATATAATAATATATCGTGTGATTTTAAATTAGTCTTTGTGTTCAGCGCCATTATTTATGTGTTAATCATATGCATATTTGAACTAGTCTCATTATCTAGTATCAAAGCAGTCTGAGCAACTTATTTAATAGATCTATGGGATATTGTGTGGGGAAGAGACATCTAAGTTTTTGGCTAACCCGGTTAATGGAGAAAGAATTTTATGCAAAGGAAAATTCTTTAAGCAATTGTGTAGGGTGTTATTTTTATAAATTCTAGGATAATAATTCAGCGCTTGGTTGTTCAAAATCACCTTAAGGAGAGCAGTGCCATCTACAAATACATAGGCACAATTGTTAAGCATAGCATGAAGTGCATTTATGGTATGATGTATTATTCCACGATGTCGACTGTTGCACCCATTGTGTTGATCGATCCTCTCTTACCTGTTTGCATCCTACTCATTGTATCCCTTCTTTGCATTTGGAATAGATACGTAGTTACATCCAACATTAAAATTAGCACAAAATCCATCATATTTCAATCTTTGCCATCCACCTATAGATTTGCAGAATTTTGTTCACATGTGTATAGCTCTACTAAGTGCCATATAAACCGTGCAGTTCGAATTCACCATCTTTCTACGGTGAGTTTGCACTCAGCAGTGTTGATGAGGTGAATATCATTACTTGTCAAATTCTAACATTGGTGTAGAAGGATTTGAATGACTTTTTTTGTTTTCTGCCTGATCCGCACATGTTGCTCAATTGATGTTTCATCCACGTCAATCTAACCTGGTCTACACTTGTTGTGTTGTCAATAATCTTCCCATTTCACGTTCTAAATTACCATCCCTCGCCATCAGAATCTATTTGACTTTATAGACAACAAAATCTGGATTGTATTTTATATGATCCGTTATCCACGTGTTTCTATAGTCAGTGTCTATAATCATTCTATGACTGGTCGATGATCCTTACCATGTTGATCCTAGTTGTATTTGAGCTTCAACTCATGCATTCAACATAGATCTGATCAAATTTGTAGACCTGGAAAAGCGTCCTAGAACCGGTAGATACCATTGCTAGACATGACATCAATCTTCCATTCAAGCTCACCCGCAGATCCAGTTTCCATGCAAACTTCAAACTACCATATTCAACGCACCTCAACACTCCACTAACATGTGTCATATAAAGGTATTCCATCAATTTGTTAAGCGAGATAGTTCGGGTTGGTTGGTCTTCTGTTATAGGTGTTTTTTGGGTTTAAAGTGGAAGTTTGTTAGTCGTGTTTTAAATAAAGTCTTAATATTGTGTCAATATTTTTTTATTATGTTTGTCTATGTCATAAAGTCAATTCTTTGTCAAAGAATTGCATGTCAAGGTCATGTTTAGGTATTTTGTTAAGTTTTGTAATTTAATAGTTGAGATTCATATAGTTGTTAGAAAGTAATAAAATATTACTTTCTAGTTGATGTGTCTTAGTATCTTAAGTAGTATTTTAGTTGGTTCAAATTAATTTTGTCAATTTTTATTGAGTTATGTTTACCAAAAAGTCAAAATAAAAATGAGTGTCTTTTATAAGTCAAAGGTCTATTTTTTTAATATGTACAAAAATTCAAAAATGTCATATGTCATAATAGTTATTATTGTTTATTGTCATATAGTAAAAAATAGTCATTTTTGTGTTAAATGTGTTCATATCATCAAAAGTATCGTCATTTGTAAAAGTCATTTATGTTGTGTGATCTTTAAAGTTGAATTTTTACCCCTTATTATAATGGACATATTTTCAGGTGAATTTGACATCTATATAAGTGTCAATTTTGTAGGAGGGACCCTATTCCATTCAAAATTACATGCAATTGAACTTCACAACTTCATCAGCGGAATAGCAGCTTTACCTATTGGACGTTGGAGGACTCTGGAGGATAGAGGCTTTCTACACCTCTCATTAGCCACTAATGAAGGGGTGCTTCTATTATAGTGGTGCATATATATTTTTTATTTTATACACTTGTTTGTATGTGTGATGAATAAGAGGTGTATTTCCTATTTTCTCACATAGTGTACTGCATTAAAAATGTGTTTAGGAGATACAGAAGTGAAAATTGAACAGATGATTCCTACTCATAGTTCCTACATTATATAGGTTGATGTAGTTCCCTTAATGAATGGTTGATGGCAGATGTACTTATTCAAAAATTTCATATTAATTCAATTGATTTATTCTCGACAGTGAATGGTTGATAAGAAGTTGATGTATTCATTCTTTACTTTCATTAAGTCCTGTGAAACACAAATTACCATATAAATCTTAAGAGGGGAATATTAGGAAATGTTTAGTCCTCACATTAATTTGTGTGAATAATTACGAAAGTAATAATTCACTATTAGTTATATTTGGTTAGTAATTAGTTATCGTATAGATTAATTGTTAAAGTATATTATTTGGTTAGATATATTGTTGTCTGTTACAACAATATTGTGATTATAGGTTTGTGAGTAAAAATAGAGTGTGAGGAGATATTATGGGAGAGATTTGTGGTGATATGGTTCACCATGTTTATAGGAAAAGCAATCCTATATAATTGTAACACCCGAATGAATATGTAATAGAATAAGATATATTTTACAGTGTGAGAATATAATAATATATTGTATGGTTTTAAATTAGTCTATGTGTTCGGCTCCATTATTTTTATGTTAATCGTATGCAAATTTGAACCAGTCTCATTAATATTAATATAATATAATAATATATATTGTATTAGTAATTTATTTATTAGAATAATATGTATAGTTATAAATTTATAATATAATTATATATAATATACTATATACAATTATAATATAGTATATTTACAATGAGTATATATAAGAAGAGACTCATAAACCTTAGTGTCTTTTATTATATATATATATATATATATATATATATATATATATATATATATATATAAAATAAAAGACACTAAGGTTTATGAGTCTTTTCCCATGTCAATGGCATTGCAACGTTGATTTACGCTGTACATCAGATGTGAAGCCATGTTGCAATAAAATCAGTTACCATGACATCTTTGTTCATCCATGAAAATAGAAAACAATGAGTCAAAGATTTCGTGACCTTGCAAACTATGAACCTCTCTGCAATGGGTGCAAACCATGTAAATCTATTTGATTCATTGAATCCAGGTTTAGTGTAAGATATGAGCCCTCTTCTACAATATCACTTAAAATACATTGTCATTACCCCTCACCATTATTGTGTAATTCACGTTGAAATATTTCATCACTTGTGTATTTTGTACGGCCTTGCCCTTCCCACCACTTCATCATTGCTTAAGCTCATCATAAAATGGAAGGCCTCCTCTCCACACAGTGCATTCCCACTCTATATGAAGAAACACACAACCTCAATTTCCACCATCACCTCCACCATAAATATAACAGTATTTATATTTAACCATTCATGTGTAAAAGGTGAGACAGAATTAGAACACATAGATTTCAAGTGAAATACAACTATAAATTTACAATCCGCTTTATAAATTCTGCTTTACCAAAATAAAAAATTACATACCTTCTTCTGTAACGCTAACATATGTAGTTCAACATCCTTGCACAACAAAATGAATATGGAACACTTGCACTCCTACGTATTGTTAGGAAGGAGATATTAAACCATCTCAATTGACAATGAGCTATAGATTGTTGCAAGAGAGGCCCACAAAGCTTTTGGAATTGCACATTCCACATGTCAACAAGTACAATGACTTCTTATAGCATCATTGCAGTGGGCGATTTGGAGGTCAAGTGGAACTGCTAAATAGCAAATGAAGCCACCTTTTGAGAGAATCTAAGCAAATAACCAGGAAGAAAATTAGACGAATTTTGAAGCATAATTCTATCAATGCACATACAAGCGAGCAGTCTAACTGCACGTACCCTGGTCGAATTTGCAATTATACATTTCATTGTCCTCAACCGGTAGACACATAACTAGTAGTTAACTGTCTCAAAACTATTTCCCAAAATCAGAAAAACACAAACACTTAATATACAAATGACATTGATTTTGGATGGTGGTTTATAAAAATATAAAAATATGCAGGGCTCGTGTTTGTTTTGTGCTACATTCATTATCTAAGCTTCTGAAATAAAGCTTGTAATTCTGTAAGGATGGTCAGGGCTTTGGGTGTCTCTGTCTTTGATCTTTGCACAGCATTCAACGTTTTTTATTTCATCATGTTAGCCTTGGGTGAGGTGTTATTGGCTTCCACACCCTACAAAGGAGTTGTAAGAGCTTTTGAAACATCATCCAGGATTCAAATTTTTGAATGTTGCTTCAACTTTTATTTTCTGGTGCCAAATTGGAAGATCTGCGAGCTTTTTATCAGGGACTTGCTAGTAATACAGAACCCGCGAGCCTCTCATGTCTTTATGTGTCGGTTTGTGATGATACCAGTATGTAGTTATAAGGTCTCTCCTATGTAAGTGATATTTGAGGGGTCGGTCTTATGCAAACATGATTTCTTGCCCCGCCATTTTACTTCGCTTTTTCTCTATTAATATTGTTGGTTACTAAGGTTCTATACATATTAAAATCTGATATTAGATATTTCGCAATGTTATTTTTTACCTATTTTCACTTTACTGATTTGTACGTATATATGACAATAATTTATTATTCTTTCACATCCACATGTTATTTATGGGCCCGCTCATTAAGGTTTTTATCAATCATTTACAAGGGCCCTCTTACTATGTACAAAACTAATAATTAATCATATTCAAACATTTCCAAATCATCAATCAGTATTTTTATCTCTCGGATACAAACATCAGACTCAGATGGTATCATCTAAAAGGTATCGGCTAAGTGTGACGTTTTCATCCTTTACCTAGCAATGATCAAATTTTAAAATCAAATCATTTCTATGGAATATTTGTATAATGTCTCAGTGGCATGAGAAACTACCTAATTGGACTCATATATATACAAAATAAGTTTAGGTCTATTGATCATCTAGTATTGATTTATCAAGTACATTCAAACACTTGGACCTTTAAAAGGATTGCCATATTTTATCAAATTAAAATTCAATTACTAAAAGCAGGGCCTTACCAAGTCTAACTCACTCGAGTTAGTCAAAGTTATCATTTGGTAAGTGTAAAAACCTAAATCACATGTTGCATGCATTGAACGAATACTATTGCACACATACACCTAACAAGAAGAATTACATGTAGATTGATTTCCTTCTTTGGAGTATTGGATATGTAAGCAACACTCAACCAATCATTGGGCACTGGTTGAAGCTAGTTCATCCCATTGTTTTTCTTATTTTAAAGCACCAAACTATTAGTGAAGTGGACTTAGGTTTTTCAAGAGAAGGGGATTAATTTTTAGGTGTCATGCTTACATATAAACCTCAAGATCGCACATAGAATCAATCATAGCAGTATGTACCAAAACAAAGTGACAACACCGTCCAATAGGGAACATATTGTTCGGACAGTACAACCTAAAGCTAATAATATTGTCTGAGCATCGAGTGACTCAGTATAATATTTTTCATCCCTATCATCTGCAACTTGTCTCAATCCCACATATAATAGGAAAAGCTAATTATTTATCCTCTTATTGTACTTTCCATATTTATTAAATGCAATATTCAAATTAATTTCAACCCTTTACATTCAAATGTATGCTTAATTGTCATATATTATAATTTGAATTAATATTACAATAGTTTCTACCATGATTAAGATTAACATTAATCTAGAATAAAGTAAAACATATTAGTGTACCCGTATATTACTTGATTGCCCTTAGGATTCCATCCTTCTCTCTAGGGTTTTCAAATTTTTGCCTTAGGGTTTCATTTTCAGCCTTGATTTCTTATTTTCTTTAATATTATAAAGTACACATGGCTACACTAGATGAATGATATTTTTATTTTTTTACTCAAGCCACGATTGTAATCATTACATGTTTTTGTCATTTATTGTACAAAATTAATAACATGTAATCCCATGGATCAAATATTTGTACACTAGTAGTGCTAAAAATTAATAATGAACAATTGCTAGCCTTCCTTAATTCATATTATTGCAACCTTCAATTCAAGTTGTTACTTGTTACCAACAAGTGCCAAAGGGCATATATGACTCATTTTGTTCTTCCTCCCCCCAAACCCCAATGTTGTACTGGCAGTCATCCCACCCCCATTATTCTCCAATGGCTTATATTGGATTTATTGGTCCATATTGTCGACATTTAAATAGGTAGAGTTCTCCACCATTCAAACATAATTGAGGTAGATAAAATGTTCATCCTCAATCGCCCACATTTCCCTTGAGACAAACCAATCAACCCAACGGGTATGACATCATTGATCAACTAAAGAACACCCATGCTAAGATTTGTATTCTCAAGATAATAAGGAGATCAATTGTTTACAAAAACACATTATATGAGACAACTCTCCCAAGTGATGCATAACCAACACCCTTTGCAACTATCATGAATACATTCAAAGATATATAAAAATTTATCACTTTTGGAAAGAGGACTTACCAATGCAACACACAATAGAATAGAATATTTCATTATCTATTCAAGTTCAAGTGCAAAGTAAAGCAATTAAACATGTGTTGGTAGATAATGGCCCTAGATTGATTATCTATAGGACCACTTGCTTGCAACAATTGGGCATCAATATGGATGATATCCAAAAAACAAATCAGAGCATAAAAGGATTTGATAATACTCTACGTCAATTCCTTCAGATAATATCATTGGATGTACAACTAGGCCTCAAAATGGCACCTACTATATTTCAGGCCATACCAAATCATTTACATAATAATTTGTTTCTAGGGAGACCTTGGATACATGCAATCGAAGGAATATCATCTCCATTACATAGATGTATCAAATTTATTCATGATCACTATTAATATTCACTACCCACAAATGATGAACCATTCAAATATTGTAAAATGACATAATGTACTAATAAGAGTCAATCATAATCATAGTTTGAGGATTATTCTCTAATACCTCCCTCACAACGCATCCCATTATATCAAATGCATACATATGGGGTAGGAGAATAGATTAAAATAAATGACAAGGATCCAATTATGAACATTCATGAATAATATAAAGTACCACAAGCTAGTACAGTACCAATTGAGAAAATTTTGGATATTCTTTTGGTGGTAAACTCAAAAAATCAAGATAAAATGGTTACAAATTATTATTATAGCGATGATGTCGATGATAATGATATGTAAGGTATGATAGATGATCACTTGTGCAAGTTAAATTTCCATCCCATTAATCCAGATGACTATTTGTCTCATAATATGTTTAGACCCATTGGCCCTAGAGAGTATTGAGAAAATACATGTACAAAGAATAGTAATTTACAAAATCCTACTCAAGCACAATCTTTCGGGGCCAAAGGAAAATCAATAATGTTAGATCATCAATATATTCAAAATACAAATAAAAGTTAAGTATATCACACCATGAGTCGCACATATCAAAGGCACCACTAAAGGAAACCTTTGTAAAGTCAAGCACGACTTGGGCATGGAAATAGTTATTCATTTCACTTTGTCACAAAGGTTAAGTGGAACTCAATGAATAATGTGGAGCTTTTAGGCATGCATCCATCCACACCATTACAACTAATAATTCTCCAAGATACACCAAGGACCGCATTACAACTATTACTTGATAACAACTTAATGGTATTACCAAGTGCTAGACATCAAGCAACAAGACATCTATCACATCGATAAAGCAAATCATATTGTGATTACCATATAATCATGTGATATGACAAAGATCTTGAGAAACACTATGAAATAAAATTCAAAAATATAAGAATTAAGTCATCATCAAGGTGATACAAGTTCAACTGGAGCAGCTTATGCTAGTTCAGAAATGATAGAGCTTACATGCACAAAAATTAGAGATCAAAAGTGTCTATGGTAAGAGAATATGACTAGCAAGCATACATTGGGGTTGATTCTTGGAAACACATTCAAATTTATGGAGAAGAGTGGGAAACCATGTGTAGTGTTACAGTCTTACGTCAATTGGGGTAAGTCATCGGTGAGTTACAAAACAATCCACATTAGAAAGAATCCCTTGGATATATTATTTTTTGACAGTTCGATCAAGTCATCGGTGAGTTAGAAAATAATCCATATTAGAAATAATCCCTTGGATATATTATTTTACCAATTTTTCAAGTGGGCCAAAAGTTGACATGCATACATATATGAGTCATGCCTGCTACTCATCACTGAACATTCAAATTGGGACAACTATGGTTAGAACAAATGAATGCAACAATAGATTAGACAAATTAGTATATCACTTTCACACATGTAGGAAAGGAAATAAAAATTTCACATGATGGCAATAATAATCATCAGAAAGAAAAATCTTCCAAGATAACATCAAAGACAGAACAAGGAACACAATACACAAAAGAAGAATATGCAATGTATGTATACAACCTCTGAAAGATGTTACAGGTGGAAGACACTACATGTGATATAGATCCCTTTCATGATTGGAATGACTTACAAGATTGATTCATAAATCAAAAATATAAAAACATTTAAAATATTAAAAAATAAATAAAATCAAAACCTGAGAATGACACGATGCCCAGTTACACTATTTACACGTTATTTATCACATGTTTGGTAGATGGCATATTCTTCTCATACATGTGAATTTTATAGTATATGAATATGTTGCAGGGCATGCAAATCATACATAGAAACATAAATGTTGGACTTTTCTATACCTAAGGGCCACATTGATGCTAAGAACATCTTATTCTACAAGTCACATTATCACAGGTTATATCTTTCTATAACTTTTTACCATGTTGAACTATATTTATTGTTTACGCATGCATTGTTAGTTATTCATATCTTTAATAGTGCTATATATATATATATATATATATATATATATATATATATATATATATATATATATATATAACTTAACTATTATGTGACATCGATATACATGGATAATGTAGACTAGTTTTTACTCATTCCATGCTTGATTAATATTGTTACTTTTTCATGATAAAATAGTCATTGTTTGTTTATTGTGTGCCCTTTGGCCTTGTTTGTTGCAAAATCTTGATTTCCCTTGTGTGCCCCTTGGCCTTGTTTATATGGTATTTATTTCTCATTTTTTTTGGCTCCTTAACTTTGTTTGTGAGACATTTTTATACCTCTTGTTTGTGGCTCATTACCCTTGCTTGTGTGATACTTGTTGTCCCTTATGTGCAAATCCTTAGACTTGTTGGGGATCAACCAACAATGGATTACACTTTTGAAAGCAATGAATGCGGAAATAAATCAGATAGATAAGTAACTGAAATGATAAATAGCACAGAACAAGATATACAAGAAAACACCCTGAAAACTTGTATTAAAAACTCTTTACAATAGGAATACAAATGAAGAACTTCGTTCTTCCACACCTCTCTCAGATGCACACAAGATCTCTCACTAGATCTCTATTCCTCAAGAGCTCTCTCTCAAGTACTGTCCTTCAAACATTCACAATGTTCTACTCATACTCTATTACACACACAATAGCTTAGAAGATCTCTCCTACATATAGAAATAGGAAACTTGAGCATGCTCTTACAACAAACAGTTAAGCCTCTTCAACAAGGGCTCTAAAAATAATATTGCTAACAATAGAGACACGAGCTTGAGTCTACAACTCAAACTCATCATGCAAACACTCGCTTCTGTCCTCGGAAATCGCTTTCTGGACACACAGGTAACCGACGTCGGTTCCTGCCTGTTCGCCTGTGACCGTCGCCGGCCGACTCTACTGCCGACGTCGGCGCCTCTGCAACTGCAACTGACCGACGTCGGTCGCTCCTGACCGACGCCGGCGTCTGTGTAGACCCGAACCTGTTTGTGTGCTCCTTGGTGAAGCTTTTAGCTCCACACACCTAACAATCTCCCACTTGGAGATAAACCAGCTGCACCAGTACCTGTACAGCAACATCTTCTAGCTCCTCCATCTTCAACTCAATCATGAAGACCAACAGAAGTTGAATGAAGATTCAACTTCTCCTTAGTAACCGGCTTTGTTAGCATATCAGCAGGGTTCTTGTCTGTATGGATCTTCTCCAGCTTCAACTCACCATCTTCCAATACCTGCCGTATGAAGTGGTACCTTAGCTGTATGTGCTTGGTTCTTGAGTGAAAAGCTAAGTTCTTTGCCAAATGGATTGCACTCTGACTGTCACTATACAATCTGCAACTTCCATGCTCCCTTCCAAGCTCTTCCATGAACCGTGTCATCCATATCATCTCCTTGCTAGCTTCTGTAGCTGCAATGTACTCTGCTTCTGTAGTTGACAAGGCTACAACCTTCTGCAACTTAGATATCCAACTAACTGCCGTTCCACCTACAGTAAAAACATAACCTGTGGTGCTCCTCCTGCCATCCAAATCTCCTGCCATATCTGAATCTACGTAGCCATGTAGAGAAGTATCTGAACCTCCATAGCATAAGTTTCTACTGCTGGTTCCTCTCAGATATCTAAGGATCCATTGTACTGCTTTCCAATGTTCCTTTCCTGGATTAGCCATATACCTGCTTACAACTCCCACTGCTTGGGCAATATCCGGTCCAGTACACACCATTGCATACATCAAACTTCCTACCGCGGAAGAATATGGAACCTTACTCATGTACTCTACCTCATCATGTGAATTGGGACATTGTTCTTTACTTAACTTAAAATGTCCAACCAAAGGTGTGCTTACCGGTTTCGCATCCTGCATATTGAACCGTTTCAACACCTTGTCCACATAATCTTCTTGAGACAATATCAACCTGTGATTTTTCCTGTCTCTCTTAATGCTCATGCCAAGGATTTTCTTAGCTGCTCCCAAATCCTTCATAGCAAACGTTTGAGCTAACTTCACCTTAAGCTCAGAGATATCTTGCATGTGAGATCCTGCAACCAGCATATCATCTACATACAACAATAGAATAATGTATCTACCGTTATCAAATCTCTTAAAATATACACAATGGTCAGATTGACACCTACTGTAGCCATGCTCAGTCATAAACCTGTCAAATTTCAAGTACCATTGCCTAGGAGCTTGCTTGAGGCCATACAAGCTTTTCTTCAACCTGCACACTAGTTTCTCCTTACCCTTGACCTCAAAACCTTCTGGCTGTTCCATGTAAATTTCCTCATCCAAATCTCCATGAAGAAATGTTGTCTTAACATCTAGCTTCTCAAGATGCAAATCCTCAAAAGCAACCAAAGACAATACAACCCTTATAGAAGTCATCTTAACAACCGGAGAAAAAATCTCACCAAAGTCAATACCTGGCTTTTGTGCAAATCCTTTCACAACCAATCTGGCCTTATACCTCATCTATCCATCCTCACCTTCCTTCAACCTGTAGGTCCACCTGTTCTTCAGTGTTCTCTTACCAGCTGGCAATTCAACCAAATCCCATGTTTGGTTCTCTCTTAAGGACTCCATCTCCTCAACCATGCCACGCTCCCACTTACTCCTGGACTCCACCTATAATGCTTCTTCAAAAAATTTTGGTTCTCCACCATCGGTTAGCAATAAATAATATAAAGAAGGAGAATATCTAATTGGAGGCTTACTTACCCTTTCAGACCTCCTGATTGGTGTCTTGGACTCGTTCTCAACAATCTGTCCACCCAAATTTTCTGACAGTAACCGACCTCGGCCACCTGTAGAGCTGTTACTGGCTGACGCCGGTTCTTCCTGGCCGACGCCGGTGCCTGGTCTGCCGACGTTGGTCTCTGTATGACCGACATCGGTTTCTGTACTACCGACACCGGTTCCAAACCTGCCGACGTCGGTCTCTGTGTTTTCCTGTAAGTGATTATTTCTTTTTCCCGCAAGCTCATTTTGGACCATAACTTCGTCCAACTCATTATTGCTCTGCCCAGCTTGATCTAGCTTCCTTATCTGATCACTGTACATCACTCTTTCATTGAAAACAATATCACGGCTCCTAATTACCTTGTTAGTTCCTAGATTCCAAAATCTGAAACCAAAATCATCTGAGCCATAGCCTATAAACGTGCACCTCATAGACTTAGCATCAAGCTTCTTTCTATTTCCCTTATCTATGTGCACAAAGGCTTCACAACCAAAAACTTTGAGATATGAGAGATCAACCTTTTTACCTGTCCATGCCTCTTCTGGAATTCCACCATCCAGAGCTATAGAGGGTCCTCTGTTGATCAGGTACACTGCGGTGTCAACTGCTTCTGCCCAAAACTCTAAGGGCAACCCTGCATGCAATCTCATACATCTTGCACGCTCCATAATAGTTCTGTTCATTCTTTCAGCAATACCATTCTGCTGAGGTGTCCTTGGAACCGTCCTTTGTCTTCGGATTCCACGAGTGTAACAATACCAGTTAAACTTAAGACTGTAGAACTCACCGCCATTATCAGATCTCAAGCACTTTAATCTTCTGCCTGTTTCATTCTCAACCATGGCTTTCCAAATCTTAAAAGTCTCAAAAACATCAGATTTCTTTTTAATACAGTAGATCCATACCTTTCTTGTGGCGTCATCTATGAATGTAGCATAGTACTGTGATCTGCCAATAGAGGCTACCTGAGTCGGTCCCCACACGTCTGTGTGAACAAGCTGCAACTTCTGCCTTTTCTTAGTAGACCCAGTCTTTAGAAAACTAACCCTTTTCTGTTTTCCAAATACACAATGCTCACAAAATTCTAGATCCATACTTTTCAAATCTAAAAGCATACCTTTAGACTTAAGGATTGACATCCCCTTCTCACTCATGTGGCCAAGCCTTGAGTGCCACAATTTAGCATCCACATCTGAAGTAGATAAAATTGAAGGAGATTTGTTAGTAACACAATTACACAAATAGAGAGTACCTTCTCTCTTACCTCTGGCCATAACAAGTGCACCCTTGGTCACCTTCCAAGAATCTGCTGTGAGAGTTACTGTACAACCCTCATCACCTAGCTTACCTGCAGAAATCAAATTTCTCTTCAAACTAGGAACATGCATCACATCCCTCAACACCCATGTGTTGCCATTCTGCATCTTTAGCTGCACTTTACCTTTGCCAATAATCTTACAAGGCTCATCATCCCCTAAGTACACTATTCCAAAATCTCCATGGACATAGTCACTGAAATATTCTCTGTTAGGGGTAGCATGGAAAGATGCACCAGAATCTAATACCCAAGATTCTATATTATTATGCAAAGAGAAAATAAGAGCATCCTGTGCAATACCTGCAACCTTTGTCTCTTCCTTTCCTTCGTGCTGATTGTCCTCCTTAGGCTTTGACATGCAATCTCTGCTTATGTGCCCCAACTTTCCATAGTTCCAGCATTGTGGCCTTCTGCCATTCCTGGATTTGGATCTGCCTCTTCCCTTAGACTTAGATCTTGATCTCCTCTTGCTCTTTTCTTTTTGCCTTCCTCTGCTCTCGAGATTTAAAGCATTCTCGGATGTCCCAGATGTCTCTTCTGTGCTTTTCCTGCGAATTTCCTCATTCAAAATAACACTAACCACATCCTCTACTTTTAAAATATTCGAAGCAGAAGCAGTATTAGAAACTGCCATTACCAAGCCATGCCAGCTTTCAGGCAAAGAACATAATATTAAAAGAGCCTTTATTTCATCTTCAAATACAATATTGACAGAACTTAACTGATTAACAATACCATGGAAATCATTCAGGTGATTAGAAACAGATCCACCTTCTTGCATATGCAAATTAAATAACTGCTTCATCAAATATACCTTATTTGAAGCGGAGGGTTTTTCATACAAATTTGCTAACGTGGTCATTAACTCTACCGTAGTTTTTGCCTGTGACAAATTAGATATCACAGTGGAGGCCAGACTCAGTCTTATAGACCCAAGAGCCTTTCTGTCAAGAACTTCCCATTCTTCATCCTCCATGTCCTTGGGCTTCTTTGCTATCCCACCTAACGGTAAGTAAATATCCTTCTGATACAGATAGTCCTCTATCTGCATTCTCCAGTGCTGATAGTTCTTGCCATTAAACTTTTCCATTCTCAACTTACTTTCTTCTGCCATTGCTTCTCCCACTCAAACAGAAATCCCTGCAGAAACCCCTGTGAGCAACCTGTAATCCAAACACACTACATAGATCTGAACCACCTGTTAGTGAACCTGAGCTCTGATACCACTTGTTGGAGATCAACCAACAATGGATTACACTTGTGAAAGCAATGAATGCAGAAATAAATCAGATAGATAAGTAACTGAAATGATAAATAGCACAGAACAAGATATACAAGAAAACACCCTGAAAACTTGTATTAAAAACTCTTTACAATAGGAATACAAATGAAGAACTTCGTTCTTCCACACCTCTCTCAGATGCACACAAGATCTCTCACTAGATCTCTATTCCTCAAGAGCTCTCTCTCAAGTACTGTCCTTCAAACATTCACAATGTTCTACTCATACTCTATTACACACACAATAGCTTAGAAGATCTCTCCTACATATAGAAATAGGAAACTTGAGCATGCTCTTACAACAAACAGTTAAGCCTCTTCAACAAGGGCTCTAAAAATAATATTGCTAACAATAGAGACGCGAGCTTGAGTCTACAACTCAAACTCATCATGCAAACACTCGCTTCTGTCCTCGGAAATCGCTTTCTGGACACACAGGTAACCGACGTCGGTTCCTGCCTGTTCGCCTGTGACCGTCGCCGGCCGACTCTACTACCGACGTCGGCGCCTCTGCAACTGCAACTGACCGACGTCGGTCACTCCTGACCGACGCCGGCGTCTGTGTAGACCCGAACCTGTTTGTGTGCTCCTTGGTGAAGCTTTTAGCTCCACACACCTAACAAGACTTTCATGTGACATTATATGTTATAGAGTGACATTTTCTATTGAGCTTGTGCCATTGCTAAGTTTTCAAGTGTCATGAACTATATCACACACTTCCCCATTATATGTGGTGCCATGATATTTATCATGCACCTTTTCTAGAGTAGAATTATTTATCAAAGATGGATATTACCTTGTGCATGATTTTTATATATGTCTTGACATACCACTTATACGTCTTGCATTACCATTTACAGAGGTTCTTAGAAAACCTATCAAAACATGCTAATACAAGGATAGTTGTGTGATAAATGACAAAAGTATACAACAAAGTGCAATTTATATTGAACTTATCAATTTATTAACTAAAATAGATATAGAGATGCAAAAAACGTAGACTCGTTAATTACAAAATATTTGGTAGAATTTATATGAATAAAAAATTTAAAAAATAGAGCATTCATTGCGCATAGAACAACCATAAAAGACATATAAAGAAAACTATTTTCTAAACTATATATTAAACTCTATCATATCGGAACCATTTCACAGTACAACTGAGAACTATATAAAGAGTTTTTACAAAGTGTTGTCACTTCATATTCTAACCTTTCACTACATCTAAAGTGTTGGGTGAATATTTTATCACCAGCGTACCGATGAGCAAAATAGGTCTGATCATCCATAGCAAGGGAGATTGGTCATCCAAAGTTGCAATTTTACCACATCCAAAGGGGACAAATCTCTCCTCTCATCAAGCGGAGGTTCCCTATAAAATATGAGGAGCTATATACTATAACTATAAGCAAAAAATAACACTTGGGGGTAGAATAACACCATCTATCTCTCTTTTTTTAGAGATGATGTTCACAAACAAAGGATAAAATCTTGGTGAAGACATCGAAGGCACTTCTCTTCTTTTAGAAGTGATCTTGCAGGGGGTAGCAGGAGTTCTTTCAGGCAATGACAAGTAACTGGTAATAGGGCGCAGTAACTAGCAGAATGAAGTGTAGCACAAAGTCTCCACTTCAGCTGCCTAAAGAGTGAAATACAAAGGACAATGAGGGAAAAAAGTCATCCCAAGGTCCTTTACATAAGAACAAAAAATAAACACACTAAAAACAACTATGACAGCACAAAGTCTGAAAGTAACTGGCTTCAGGACATCTTCCACATCACTTCCACTAGCTCTACTTGTTAATTTGAATAAATAAGAATACACTCAGGAAATAGACATAAGAACAATCTCCTAGAATGATACAAGCTATAATAGCACAAAGTCTGAAAGTAACTTGCTTTCTGATTCAAACAAAGAAATATGATGAACAATCTGAACTCAAAGTCTCAGTAATGCCTTTCAATTTAGGCAGAGTTTTGCTTCTGATAATAAAGAGATCCTTTAGCATAATGAGAGAAATTACAATGTATAGCCACCAAGCAGGGCTTGGCGCTCTTTCCCATTGGACGTCCCACACTATAGTCAATGCCTTCAATGTATTTCTAGGTTTGTCAAAGGATTGCATTGAAAATAGGGTGGCTATCTTAACTATGGCATGTCATTTCATCCCATATGTCTTCTCCTAAGTCTAGATCATCTGGTTTGTCCCCTCTGACGTATGCCCAACTGTCTATTTTGACTTTACTCTAAAGGAGACCAACAAGCTATGCCTTCAATATATGCAAGCTCAAAAATCTATTTTGCAAACTGTTCCAGCTACCGGAATAACTTTTATGTAGATATTTTCCTCTTTGTCTCTTTCTGCTGTGATTTGAGCTCTCGAGCTATCTTTTTGGTCGTGTCGGCTCCTTCAACTCTTCCATCAGCAGTTCTTCCCTTTGGCATTTTAGCCTTTTGCATTCGGGTCTACGTTCCAGCTTTCAAAGATCAACGGCTATTCCATTTCTATAAATTTGACATCTTCAGGCCTGTCATTGTTAGAAAACCAACGACTAGTTTGTTGTCTTGAATTTGATGGCTGCGGGGACATCACCAAACATATGGATCCCAACGGCTAGTTCATGGTGTTTAACTTTGACATCTATGGGCCCGTCACTTTCCTTGACAATTCCTTCAGCTTTCTTATTTTGCCCTTTCCCAGAGGGGACTTGCCCTTCGGGGTCCTGAGAAATGGTCCGCTTTGGTTCAGGGAGAGCCCCACGCAAGGGTATCTGCCCTTTGGGGTCTTTTGGATGACCTTCAGGATTTTATTCCTTCAGTGGGCTTTTGTTTCATCGACAGACTTTTACTTCAGGCTTTTCCCACAGACAAAAGTCTGAAGGAATTCCTTCAGGCATTTTGTCCAAAGGAATTGTTCCTTTCCTTCATTCTTTCTTCCCGCTTGCTCCTGCTTTCCTTTGGGCTTTCTTTCAGCATGCTTTTGTCTTCGGTCAGGCTTATTTCCTTTGGACAAAAGTCTGAAGGAAATGCCTTAATCATTTTTTTGTATTGTTTTCCTGAAAGAGAATTGTGCCCTCTGCAAGGACTTTTCAACCCCAGAACTATCCTTCAAACTTTTGCAACGGTCCATTTGCTCCTCGCCTGCCCTCTGTAAGGGTTGTTTGTCCTTGGTTCACTTTTCCAAAGGAATTCTCTTTGTCTTCTTTTGCTCGCTACCCTCCACAAGGGAACTTGGCTTGGTTCATTGCCCTCTGCAAGGGCACTTTTTCCTTTGGCTTTGGGGTAACCCCTTGAACCTACCGATTGAACCAACCAATTAAACCAACTTTGGTTCAACAGTTCAATGGTTCAATCGGTTCAATATCTTAATTTGGCTAAGTCTTTTGATCACTCAAACAGAATGCATTGAACCATATGTCCGTTGAACCTATTGAACCATTGAACCCATTGAACCTTTGAACCAAAGTGGTTCAATGGTTCAATGGTTCAAGCCTCCTTCTCTTTGATAAGTGTTTTGAAGTCGTTGAACCTTGAAGCGGTTGAACTTGGTGAACCTTTGCCGAAGTACTTAACTCTTGCTGATGACGTTGAACTTTTGAACCCATTGAACCTATTGAACCAAAATGGTTTAAGGTTCAATGGTTCAATGGTTTGCTCCTTGCTTATAAGTTTGTCGATGAACCTTTTGGTTGAACCTTGACGTTGAACCAACCTTAAAATTGCCTAAGTGTTGAGAGCTTGTTTCTTTCCTACAAAGTCTGTAGAAGCCAACCTACAGAGTCCATAGAAAGGAGTTCATAGATCTGGGGGAGTCCATAGATGTGAGAAACTGGCCTGCAGATTCCATAGTTTTGAGGCCTTCAGAGTCAGTAGATTTGAGCTTGCCTACAAAGCCTGTAGAATCCAAGTCCATAGTTTTCTCTAACATTGAAAGAGTCTATAGAAATCTAGCTTGTGGATTCCGTACAAACAATCTGTGAAGTTTGTAGTTCCACCTGCAGAGTCCGTAGCTCATGTCTGTAGAATTGGGGGAGTCCATAGATTTCTTACTGTGAAGTCCATAGAATATGAGTCCGTAGGAATGAACCTGCAAAGTCCGTAGTTTTCTCTAAATTTTCTCTAACATCTATAGAGTCCATAGTTCCAAACCTACAGAGTCCGTAGATTCAAGCCTGTAGAGTCTGTAGATTTGAGCTTGCTTGCAGAGTTCGTAGAAGCCAAGTCCATAGTTTTCTCTAACTTTGAAAGAGTCCATAGAAATCTAGCTTGTAGAGTCTATAGAAACCATCTGTGAAGTTCGTAGTTCCACCTGTAGAGTTCGTAGCTCGAGTCTGTAGAACTGGGGGAGTCCGTAGATTTCTTACTATGAAGTTCGTAGAAATTAAGTCCATAAGAATGAACTTGCAGAGTCCGTAGTTTTCTCTAAATTTCCTCTAACCTTGAAAGAGTCCATAGAAACCTATCTGCAAAGTCCATAGTTCCAAGCCTATAGAGTCCATAGACTCAAGCCTGTAGAGTTCGTAGATTTCTTAAAAAGCTTTGAAAAATGAAGAACCTGAATGCTCAAAACAATTTTTGAAAAGGGAAGAGAGGATTTTGATCTGTTGAACCAAAATAGTTCAAATGTTGTCCCAAAAATGAGGGATAAATTTTGGGAACAATAGCTGGGTCCAGTTGGGCAACTTCCTTCAATTGAAAAATTAGAATAGCTGAGGGGAGTAGAACCCAAAATCTCTAGTGCCTTGAAGTATGCCATTGGGCTATGGAGTCATGCTACCCAAAAATAAAGGTGCCAAAAATGAAAATGAAAAGCACAAAATACAACTAAAGACTATACAAATATACATATGTACAGGTGAACTTATCTGATACTTCAAGAATTAAAGTGATTCAGACGCTGCCCATTGTGAGACAATGAAGATGGTGTTCTGTCTTGATAAACCAGCAGGAAACTAATTTATCCCCAAAATTGATGATGGGCAAATGGAACTCTCCACCAAGAATCACATTTTTTGTGCACTCCTTTTGGCTCTCTCTTCTTGCTCCATGGCAAGACGTGATCTTCAATCTAAAAATCGTAACTCCTTACTCTCTTGGTAAAGAGTTCCTTTTACTGACTTCAGAGTACAGCAGTATGATCCACTACCATAGCTTGTTGTTCTATTGGTTTAGTCCAACACATGTTTTGATTGTTAGCATCAAACTCCTGACAAACCATCAGCTCAGCATCTCCTTTGGTGTGAAGGAGTTTGACATCTTGGTCTTGAGCAGCCTTCAATCCAAGCAACAAAGATTCACATTTATCTATGTTGTTGGTGTTGCTGAACTGCAACTTACATGAAGGAAAAATATATCCTTGAGGAGATATCAACATAGTCCTGAATCTTGCATTGGTAGAAGAATTGCTGCCATCAGATTCCAAGATCCAAACATCATCAGAAATTGATCTTCTATCAGACTTCTCTTCATTGGAAGTGGAAGATGCTTTCTCATCTGTATTGTGCCCTACCAATTCTTCTAATGTCTTGTTTGAATCGATTTCTAGATTGCCAGATGTAGGACTTTCATCTTTAGAAACATGAACACCCTCTGTGGTCAAGAAGTAATTACCCCTACTTGAAGACTCAAACAAAGTTTGAGTTGTAGGGGCTGATGTCTGAGTGACAACATATTTTTCTTCCTTTTCAAGGAGCAGCCTCTTCATAACACCTTTAACAGGGATCCTTGCCTCAGATAGGTCCATGCTCAACTCACCGCCCACATCCTTGCAAAAAATTCATCCTAGTAGAATGTCGTATGAGGCTGGAATGTCAGCCACCAGGACCATCATCTTGATTCTCTTTCTTGGGAATGTTGTAAATGCAAATTGGGCATCCTTGATCTGTCCCAGCAGTGGCACTTGTTTTTTATCCATCAAGAAGCATCTCTCAAATGTATTGTTCAGTGTGAGACCAAGAGATTCTATCACTTTAGCAGCCATGACATTGTCAGATGCATCAGAATCAATGATGTAGTTACTCAACTTGTGACCATTTATCAATAGGGAAACATAGAAAGGCTCTATTTTCCTAGGGGAAGTAGGAGTAATGACAATGTTGTTTGGGATGGACATGTTCCTTGGGGGATCATGAGTTATCTTTCTAATCTCTTGTCCTGCAGGGATGGTTGTATTCTTCACACACTCCACCAACCTACCCAACTGCTCAGGGTTGGCTTGTAGGAATTCAAATTTAGTCATTTGGATTTTAGTTTTCTTGACATGGTTAATTATGTCAAATGATTAAAATGGACTAGGAAGAGAGGATGGGAGTTCATCCTTTTTGTTTTTGGTAGGGGGAGGACTGGACTGCAAATTTGAAGTTGAAGGTCCAAAAATGTTTGGGGTACTTACTTTTTTAGCAACCATCGGGTCCTTTGGCTGGAAAGGCAGAATGGGTCCATGCTTAGCAATTGAAATTGCTAGTTGAGGTCACTCCTCTGTCTTCTCTTTATCAGCTTACTAGGCTGACTGATTCTTGGATCAAGTGAACACAGCATATGATCCCTCAGCTACATTACCTTCACTTCTAGGTTCATCTTGGTAATTCAGGAAACCAATGTGGGAGTCGCCAACTGATTCTTCTTGATCCTCCGTGAAGACATCAGCATCATTTTCTTGCTCAAACTCAAGTTGGAAAGAGAAATCATGTTCAATTTCAAGATATCCAACTGTTGAGTTGGTTGGAGGCACTTCAAGGGCAAGGTTCCTCTGTGGGGGAGGAAGACGATTTGGTTGCCCTTGATTCTTGGCAGCATTGCCTTGATATGGTTGATTCTGAAATGTCCTCCTTGGCATATCCTGATTAGTAGGAGTAGACATACTTTGGGCCATTTGTCTTTTCAAAGCTAGTAGTTCATTTGCCAGATTTTACATCATTTTATCCATGGTGCCTATAGATGAATTCTCAAAAGATGAAGAAGATTTTTCTTTATTAGGGTCTCTCCTTATCATTTTTGCCAAGATAAGTTCATCTTCTACCTTAGTAGCCAAGTTCTGAGTAGTAGCAAGGTCTATGTGTCTAGCCCGTCTCAGCAAAAAACTCACTTCAGGCAGCTGTGAGTTGATGAAGAAACACTTGGGATTCTCAAGTGTTAGTTGGGCGATCATGGGAATCTTGTTCCTCAGCTTGTCAAACTTGGCAATGAAGTCCCTCATAGGTTCATGGGGCTCCTTCTTCATCTGTGTGAGCTAGGCCAGCAAGGCATGTGCATCTTCTATAGGCTTGAACCTTGCTTCAAATTTAGCTTTAAGAGTGTCCCAATCAGTCACTGATTGAGCTTGTAGATGGTAGAACCAATCTACAGCAGCACCTTGTAGTGTCTCTACAAATACCCTGACTGCTATGTCTTCATACTCCACACCTATTACACCACAGGCTATGCTGAAGGAAGCAATATGTTCATGAGGGTGAACTTTCCCATCACCAAAAAATTTAGATAAATTCTTCTTTGAACTGCGTAGAAGCTCATGTAGAGGTTGGGTCAAATTTAGTGGACCAAAATAGTTACCCAAGGGCCTTGAGCCATGATTTGATTATGTAGAAGTGGGATCACAAATTTGGGTGGAGTATGGATAGGCAAAACTCTGCTAACAGCAAAAAAAGAAGCTTTGCCTTGTATTGGTGACCTGTTATGGGTAGGAGGAAGACTCCTAGTTCATTAAAGGTGAGGTTGTGGAGGAAACAAATCAAAATTGCTCTGCTGCACCAACTCAAAAAAAATGTCGACAACACCTTGAGATTTATGGCTTTTTGTATAGCATGGAGCTGTCAGATTGTAGGATAAAAATGAGAAAGAATTGGTCCTACTTCAGCTTGAATCTTGAGGCTTCAAATTGTTGTTCTTCCTCAGTGGATCTGGTTTGCAGACCAGATTATATAATGGGAATGGATAAGGCTATAATGATAATAGGTAAGACCCAAATGAGAGTCGCCAGAGTATACAATGGATAAGGGTAGGAACAGCTTGTTCAAAATCCTCAGCAGAGTCACCAAAAAATTGTTGCGCGAAGCTAGGAGAAAAAATTAACAATGGGAAAGCATTGGAGCAGCACATTCTTCCACAGTGGGATAAATGGATAAGGCTATAATGATAATGGGTAAGACACTGGTGATGTTTCAATCTGAATCTTGAGGCTTTAAATTGTACAAAATTATTGTGTCCCCAGTGGAGTCACCAAAAAATTGTTGCGTGAATATTTTGTCACCAGCATACCGATGAGCAAAATAGGTCTAATCATCCACAGCAAGGGAGATTGGTCATCCAAAGTTGTAGTTTTACCACATCCAAAGGGGACAAATCTCTCCTCTCATCAAGGGGAGGTTCCCTATAAAATATGAGGAGCTATATACTATAACTATAAGCAGAAAATAACACTCAAGGGTAGAATAACACCATCTATCTCTCTTTTTTTAGAGATGATGTTCACAAACAAAGGAGAAAATCTTGGTGAAGACACTGAAGGCACTTCTCTTCTTTCATAATTAATCTTGCAGGGGACAACAGGAGTTCTTTCAGGTAATGACAAGTAACTGGTAACATGGAGTGGTAACTAGCAGAATGAAGTGTAGCACAAAGTCTCCACTTCAGTTGCCCAAAGATTGAAATATGAAGGACAATGAGGGCACAAATTCATCCCAAGTTCCTTTACATAGGAATAGGAAACACACACTGAAAACAACTATGACAGCACAAAGTCTGAAAGTAACTGGATTCAGGACATCTTCCTTATCACTTCCACTAGTTCTGATTGTTAATTTGAATAAACAATAATACACTCAGGAAATAGACATAAGAACAATCTCCTAGAATGATACAAGCTATAACAGCACAAAGTCTGAAAGTAACTTGCTTTTTGATTCAAACAAAAAAATATGATGAATAATCTGAGCTCAAAGTCTCAGTAATGCCTTTCAATTTGGGCAGAGTTTTGGTTATGATAATAAAGAGATCCCTTTGCATAATGAGATAAATTACAATGTATAGCCACCAAGCAGGGCTTGGCGCTCTTTCCCATGGGATATCCCATGCTGCATTCAATGCCTTCAATGCATTTCCAAGTTTGTCAAAGGAATGCATTGAAAATAGGGCAGTTATCTTAACTATGGCATGTCATTTCATCTCATATGTCTTCTCCTGAGTCTAGATCATCTGGGCTATCCCATCTAACGTCGATGTAGCTGTCTATTTTTTATTTACTCCAAAGGAGACCAACAGGTCATGCCTTCAATGTTTGCAAGCTCGAAAATCTACTCTGCAGACTGTTCCAGCTATCAGAATAACTTCTACATAGATATTTTCCTCTGTCTCTTTTTGCTGCGATTTGAGCTCTCGAGCTATCTTTTCGGTCTTGTTGGCTCCTTACACTCTTCCATCAGTGGTTCTTCCCTTTGGTGTTTTAGCCTTTTGCATTTGGTTCTGCATTCCAGTTTTCAAAGATCAATAGTTATTTCATTTCCATGAATTTGACATCTTCGGGCCTGTCATTGTTAGGAAACCAACAGCTAATTTGTTGACCTAAATATGATGGCTGTGGGGACATCACCGGACATCTAGATCCCAATGGCTAGTTCATAGTGTTTAACTTTGACGTCTGCGGGCCCGTCACTTTCCTTGACAATTCTTTCAGCTTTCTTGTTTTGCCCTTTCTCAGAGGGGACTTGCCCTTCGAGGTCCTGAGAAATGGTCTACTTTGGATCAGGTAGAGCCCCCTGTAAGGGTATTTACCCTTCGAGGTCTTTTGGATGGCCTTCAAGCTTTTATTCCTTCGATGGGCTTTTGTTCCGTCAGTGGACTTTTCCTTCGGGCTTTTCCCACGGACAAAAGTCTGAAGGAATTCCTTCAGACATTTTGTCTGAAGGAATTCCTTCAGACATTTTGTCTGAAGGAATTGTTTCTTTCCTTCATTCTTTCTTCCTGCTTGCTCTTGCTTTCCTTCAGGCTTTCTTTCGGCGGGCTTTTGTCTTCAGTCGGGCTTATTTCCTTTAGACAAAAGTTTAAAGGAATTCCTTTAGACTTTTTGTCTGAAAGAAATGCCTTAATCATTTTACCGCGTTCTTTTCCTGAAAGAGAACTGTGCCCTCTGCAAGGACTGTTCAAGCCTAGAACTATCCTTCAAAATTATTCAACGGTCCATCTACTCCTCCCCTGCCCTCCGCAAGGGCTGTTTGTCCTTGGTTCACTTTTTCAAGGAATTCTCTTTGTCCACTTTTGCTCACTGCCTTCCGCAAGGGCACTTTTTTCTTTGGCTTTGGGGCAGCCCCTTGAACCTGTCGATTGAACCAACTTTGGTTCAACAAACTTTGATTCAATGGTTCAATCGGTTCAATATCTTTATTTGGATAAGTCTTTTGATCGCTCGAACAAAATGTATTGAACCATATGGCCGTTGAACCTGTTGAACCATTGAACCCATTGAACCTTTGAACCAAAGTGGTTCAATTGTTCAAGCCTTCTTCTCTTTGATAAGTGTTTTGAAGCTATTGAACCTTGAAGCGGTTGAACTTGTTGAACCTTTGCCGAAGCGCTTAACTCTTGCTGATGACGTTGAACCTTTGAACCCATTGAACCCGTTGAACCAAAATGGTTCAAGGTTCAACGGTTCTATGGTTCGCTCCTTGCTTAGAAGCTTGCTGATGAACCTTTTGTTTGAACCTTGACATTAAACCAACCTTGAAATCGCCTAAGTGTTGAGAGCTTGTTTCTTTCCTACAAAGTCCGTAGAATCCAACTTGCAGAGTCCATAGAAATGAGTTCATAGATCTGGGGGATAGATGTGAGAAACTGGCCTACAGAGTCTGTAGTTTTGAGGCCTTGAGAGTTTGTAGATTTGAGCTTGCTTGTAGAGTCTGTAGAATCCAAGTCCGTAGTTTTCTCTAAATTTAAAAGAGTCCATAGAAATCTAGCTTGCGGAGTCTGTAGAAACAATCTATGAAGTTTGTAGTTCCACTTGCAGAGTCTGTAGCTCGAGTTCGTAAAATTGGGGGAGTCTGTAGATTTCTTACTATGAAGTCTGTAGAAATTGAGTCCATAAGAATGAACCTGCAAAGTTCGTAGTTTTATCTAAATTTCCTCTAACCTTGAAAGAGTCTGTAGAAACCTATCTGCAGAGTCCATAGTTTCAAGCCTGTAGAGTCTGTAGATTCAAGCCTGCAAAGTCCATAGATTTGAGCTTGTCTACAGAGTCCGTAGAAGCCAAGTCCATAGTTTTCTCTAACTTTAAAAGAGTCCTTAGAAATCTATATTGTTGGAGTCCGTAGAAACCATCTGTGAAGTTCGTAGTTCCACCTGCAAAGTCCATAGCTCGAGTCCGTAGAACTGGGGGAGTTCGTAGATTTCTTACTGCAAAGTCTGTAGAAATTGAGTCCATGGGAATGAACCTGCAGAGTCCGTAGTTTTCTCTAAATTTCCTCTAACTTTGAAAGAGTCCGTAGAAACCTATCTGCATAGTCTATAGTTCCAAGCCTGCAGAATCCATAGATTCAAGCCTGCAGAGTCTGTAGATTTCTGAAAAAGCTTTGAAAAATGAAGAACTTGAATGCTCAGAACAATTTTTGAAAAAGGAAGAGAGGATTTTGGTCTGTTGAACCAAAATAATTCAAATGTTGTCCCAAAAATGAGTGACAAATTTTGGGAATAACATAAAGGAAAGCCTCTTCGTATTTTGTAGACTATTACTATGCTTTCAAGAGCTGAATACATATAAAAGAGAGATACAAAATATAAAGATAGTGTGATTCACACATATGTCCACCAATTACACTGTGTGATTTTTTAGCCCTAGTCTACTTCCAAGACTTTCTCAGAATTAAACAGTTGTCTCATCTCAAAACAAAGTTGCAAAAAAATGTACCTTGATCTAAAGCTAAAAAATTTAATTGTGTCGAGGAACTGATCAAGAAACAAAATTTGTGGTGATTGCTCAAGGTGTCATTTACCGATTTTTACCAATTACACACTACTTGGCTACCCTTTCAGGTTTTTAACTAAGTAGTGTACTAATATACCCTATTTACAGGTTTTTAATAGACTAGCCTAACTAAGAGGCTGATCTTTAAATATTTTCAACCAACCTGACCCCGCTCGTAATGTTTAATGCAGTCCTACTTGAGTACCTACTGAAAGGGTGGTGGTATGCTTTGTGTTGACTATGCAAGAAGTTGCTACAATGTTGGTTATGCTTGAGTTGTGAAATAAGAAATTGGTACTCGATAATCTAATGGTGGAGGTAGTTGTTGTTATTGGATTGTTGGCTGAGAAATTATGGTTGTCTTCCTCTAATGGAGAACCTGCTATAGTTGTTGAGGAGGAATAAATTGTGGATATTTAATAATTTAAGTGATGGAACTATCCATATGCGATAGATAATGTTTGAACATGTTATAGTCAGTGATAACTTCCCACACCATAGTGATCAATGTGCACAGTTGACTTGGGACACCATCATATTTTGAATATATTTGTCTTATGTGATGGTGATGAGTGCCCTAATATTTGACACTTTGAGCTAGATATCTTGGGATGGCTCCTCCAACTGATTTTCATTCTTTTTTGTTTGAATGCCATCAAATGTGTTTCACATAATCTCATTTTTTCATGTTTATGGTTTCTACATGACACTATCATGTGATTCAAGCAACTACTTGAGTGCATTATCCATTTATGCAGAGGTAGTCGAATGATATTCTATCATAACTTTGGCCTTATCCACCCTATCAAACTATGGTTTGACCTCAGATAAATAATTAGTGAATTATTCCTTCCAATTAATCATGCCTTATATGATTTGTTTGGCTTGAACTATAGTTGTATCCAAGACTTGATCATATTCTTCTAAGATTTCACAAATTACATATGTCTTTGCTCTAATTTTCTTCCCTTGAGTATGAAGTGATTGTAGCTTATGCACATTAAGCCATTCCTTTGTTATCTGCAACAAAAGGGATAAGAACTACTTCTTTTCTAACATCACTTGGTCACCCAAGATTTAGGTAACCAACTCAGGGTAAGTATTATCAATGAGTTGGTGTGTCTTAGCATTGAAGGTGTAGATATGTGTTATCCTCTTGAAACTTTAAGACTTATTTCTCCAAGGCCAAAACCTTTTGTGCTATTGATTCCTAAAAATTAGATGTGCCTTTTATTTACTTAATGAATAGAATTTGGGAAACATCCAGAGATACTTCATGCGTTATTGTACCCAGATCCATAATGGAAGTTATAGTTATCATGGGTATCTTCTTGATTTGAACCATGGGAAGAGAAATGGTTGTGTGATGGGTGGATTATGTAGGGACATTCCATAGCCATTAACTAGCTAATTAAGGCCTAAGTTGAGATGCCTCCTCATGCGAACCTCCTTGAGTAGATTTCAAGCCTTGAGATGTGGGAAATCATTGTTGGGTCTCATTTGTTCCCGCCATCATGGTGGTGTTTATTTCTTGATTTATTGAAATTTATATGTGTTGTGTGCTTTTTTTCTAACTTGGCTTTTACTTTTTCATCAACCTTAACTTTAGCTTTAACCTTAGCCTTGGCTTTAGCTTTTGCCTCAGCCTTTGATTTAGCTTTTGCCTCAGCCTTGGCTTTGGTAGTCTACTCTTCAACCTACCTCTTAGTTTGTTCATCCTGAGTGGGAAACACTTCTTTAGCCTTTTCCCCTCTTGAACCTTTGCAAATACGTCTACGTTATCTTTATTTTGTTGTATTGCATGCTCTTCTTGATTATTTTTTTCTTTTTGCTTTTTATTCTTTCTTCTTCACCTTCGCTTCTTTGGCTCTTTTATTTTCTACCTCAGATTCTTCAAATTTTTCCTACACTTATCCTTTTCAACATGTTGTTTTTGTTATTTTTCCTCCTTAATAGCCTTGCACTTTGTCTTTTCCTTCTTTTTTGAATTTTAGCCTTCTCCACAGCCTCTTGACGTGCCTTTTCTTTCTCCTCTTGTTCCTTACTAACTTGTTCTTGCACTATGACATTGAGTTGCTTGACCAACTACTCAGATTGTGATGAGTTGGTCTCTTTAGGCTTATCCATAAGATTTGATGAGTCAAACATTGTGACTGATTTTGAATCTTTAGAAGAGGATGACTTAACAATAGTACCTATACATGCGGCAGTCTTCTTCCTAGAAATGGAGGAGGAGTGAGTCTTATTCGATCTATTATGAGCCTAGGCCATCTCCTTAGTTTGTTATTTTAGTCTATGGGCTTACTGTGTTTTTACCCACTATACTAGATCTACAAAGGACACCATCATGTCTTTGATTGTTAGGGAGACTCTAGCCTCAACATGGGTCCCCATCCTACACACTGACACTGGTGGTGGACTTTAATGCAATACAGAGTGTGTTTCTTGTGTAGTAAAAGATCTTGTAGTTGGATCTATCTGAAACATATCCACTTGAAAGAGTTGGTGTACTACTTTATGCCCCACATTGTCTACTATAATTGAAGGATCAGGTTGGGTAATATTAACCCATAAGTTTGACCTCACCTAATTTTGTATCTGGTAGGTGCCCATTGTCTTCTAAAAGAAAAATTATTTTTCATTTTCTCACTCGTAAATATCATTACAGATGTTTTTTAGCATTGATTTTAGAACCTCCTATTCCTCTACACCTAACTTTGCAAGGTCACACTCAACAAAAATCTTTAAAACATGCTTGTTGTCTAACCATGATTTGGTATTTTGTGTCCTCTTCTTTGATGGTGGTGGTAAATCTCATCGTATTTGTGCCTTCCATTTGCCCTTATCATCTTGTGATGCAGTTGCTTTTATATGTGATGATGCATGTGATTGAGTTGGTGCCTACATAGTCAAACATTGTTGTGTACCTAGAGGTATATATCACAGAGGTTATATTGACCTAATAACTAGGAATTCCTGCCATAAAACTTCTACCTAGGTATTCGATATGTTGATGAAAAAGGGCAGTGGAGTTATTGTTGCTTTGGGCAATTCATGAACTTTGATTTAAGTATCATTATGTAGCTTTGTAACTGACGCATACTACCCTACGTATTGCATAACATCCTTGGGTACTCTAAGGTACGAGATGATCATGGCTTAGATCTCAATCTACCATGCATTAGATATTCTTAATTACTCATAGTATTACCTTGTCTTGGTCTAAGAAATGTTTACAAACATGGTCATGAGCCAAAAATCTTCATCTAGATTAACTTGGCCCTCTATTGACTTTCACTACGTAAAACAGAGAAGCAGGACCAAAAATTGATATTAAAATGTCTATGATGTTTTGGCGAGAACCTTCTCAATGTTTATAATAATCTCAGGATCCAAAAACTTGGGCCAATTGAAATACTCATACATTTGTATCATTTGATATGCAATGTTAACAATGTATTTGGTTGGTTGTTTGGCACTTTTGGTGGTCTGCCAAAAGCATTTGGTGATGCACTCAAAAAGAATGCACACCAAATTGTCTTCCACTGAGTCAATGGGGATCCCCTATCTACCCTTGTATATTTCTCCTTTGTGTTTGAGTGGATAGGTGGGGCCTTAGTTTTATAGGGTAAAATAAATTTGCCTTGAGCTGGAATTCATGTTGATCTTGCCATGGTCGCAGGGTTGATGAAGATTGTAACATCTCTTGAGAGATAGATAGCACCATCATTATATATGTTAAGTAATGTAAGCATTACCTCATCTAATTTTTTGAAGGTAGGCAATTTGATAAGTTGTTTTACATCAAAACCTCAAAGAGGATGTTAAATCATCAGACCGCCTACTTGTGCTGCTTTTGGTGGATTTAGGCTGAAGAGATTGGCTTCTGTAACATCAATGAAATCAAAAATATTCAAATCATGGTGTTTGGTTGGCATTAGTGCTAAGTCAATCCTCATTTATTCTATTTGTGCATTTATGAGTGGAATTAACAGTTGTGCACAATCCATGTTTGTTGGTGTAGATAGAATTGAATAATTTCTTTAGTTGTATCAGTGTTGATAATAAATATGTGCACAATTAGTTGAATTAGACACAAATCACAAAGCTCCCTTGTTCGTAATAATGTGTAATGTTTTGGTGTTCATTATGCCCCTTGGCATATATCTTTTGTCACTCAAATCCATCAAATAGAATGGTTTAAATGTGTTTATCTAGTTGCACATGATTTTTCCTAGAGAATCAATGTCAACCGATTGTTGGTGATGTGATGGTTATCATTTTGTGTCTAAAAACATTGATCCATTTGATGGTAGGTAGTGATGTGATGCATCATCTTCTCATCTATCCACTTTGAAAAAGATGCAATCTTTCAAGTGCATTGTCATTAACGGTTTCTAATGGTCATTGATCATCCTTTCTCCGTACCTAGATTGTCGGCACCTCATTTTTGGACTTAATCGATGATCCCCGTGTAATTGTTGCAAATTATCTTTCCTTCAGGCTAAAATTATTCATAGATTGCACTCTATGACTTTGAATTATATTGTAGTTAGGATGTTTTATGATATATAAATCACATTGTACAAACACACACAAACCTAAAATCAAAACAACAAAACAAAACATTAAAAAAAAATCATAAACTATATGGTGCTACTTAGTACCCTCTCTCTTTTTATGTAATAAAATGATAGAGATTATTGATGGTAAGGCTTAAACCTATATCCATTTACACATTCTAGTAAAATGGTTCCCTGGTGATCTTTGAATATAATTGTTCCCTGCTACAAAATGTCATGAATAATATAAGATCCCTTCAATCTAATGTGCAGCTTACCCAAAAATGCTTTAACTATGTTATCATATATAGTAAGATTGTTTGTTTTGGAAAAAAATCTTTAGATTTCAAGTTGTGATCATGCCATGATTTTTGACTTCGCTTGTTAACTTCATGTGTCCATCGCACTTTTTACCTATTTTCTTTCATTTTGATTAAATCCATCATTCGCATCTATAGAGAATCTCAATCCCCGAATCTCATTATCATATGAATACGCTAAAAAGGAACTATATAATCCATGGGCATTACTGCCTCAAGTCCATAGACCAACTAAAGTAGGGTAAATTATGTCACATGTTTATAGTTTGTTTTGTATGCCGAGAGAATTACAGGTATTTTGTCCTCCCAATTATCCCGTTGAACATTGCACATCTTTGTTAACATCTTGACCAAGACATTATTTGAAGCCTCAGCTTATTTGTTTTTCTATGGATGATATGTAGTACTCATATTGTGTGATATCATAAATTCTTCTATGAGATTCTTCATTGTATTGTTTAAGAAGTGTGTTCCCCTATCACTAAAAAATTTGATTGGACACCCAAACCTTGTAATGATGTTTTCATACAAGAACTTGGTTGCATCCTTGGCACTACAACTTGGTGTCATAACAGATTCAACTTATTTTGTAAAGTAATTTATTACAGTGATGATATACCTTACATGACTATGTTTTCTCGATGATTGATAGGACCCACAAAATCAATACCCACTGTTCGAAAGGTTGTTCTGCTAACATTAAGTTCAAAGTCATCTCGTCTCTCTGATTAGGCTTGTCCATCCTTTGAAACATATCGTAGTGTTTGGCAACCCGATGTGCACCTTGGAACATAGTAGGCCACCATAAACCCCTTTATAGGATATTCTTTGTTGTGGATTCCCTTGCTAAATGCCCTTATGTGATTCCTTGATGTGCCTCTTCAAAAATTTGAGGTCGCTTGTTATCTAAAGTCAATCTGCACATCACTTTATCTTTGTCTATCTTACATAAAAATTCATTTATGACAATATAGGGAATAACTCATGTAATCATATGCTTTTTGTCTCGCTCAACATAGTGTGTCAGAAAGATTAAATCTTCTATAAAGTTGGTTATATCCTCAATGTTCTCAGGAATAGTAAATATTTTGAAGAGATATGTGTCTAGTGATTCATCTTGAAACTCTTCAAGTTCTCCATTTCGTATCATGCTTAAGTGGTCAAGTCCAATATTCTCTCATCTAGGTTTAACATTGATCCTGAACTAAAATTCTTAAAATAGCATTAACTGTATAGAGATTATTCCACCCAACATAGGTTTGGTAACCAAACATTGCAAGCCCTGATGATTAGTAAAAAAATCTAAGGGTGTTGCCAAAAGATAATACCTAAACTTTTGTAATGTGAACACCATTGGTAGTGTTTCTCATTTTATCGTAGTATAGTTTTTCCTGTAACGGATAGTTTTATGCTTATGAAATTGATAGGATGGTCCAATCTACCATCCCCTGGTTGCACTGACACAGTACCCACCATAATACTTGAAGCATCTACATGAACATGAAATAGCTTAGTCTAGTCAGGAAAGACCAATATGGAAGTTGTAACTGACATTTGCTTTAGCTCAACAAATGTTGACTAGCACTTTTGTGTCCATTTCAACCTCGTATCCTTGTGTAAAAATTTCTAAGGGCACAAAGGTAGTTGTGTATCCTTTGATAAACTTTATATAGTACCATGTATGACCCAAAAATGCTTGTACTTCCATAGAACTATTCGGAGATGGCATACACACTATGACTATGATTTTAGCTTCATCAACCAAGATTTCTTCACTACAAACTACGTAACCCAAAAAAAAACCAAATAGTGTGAAAAAAAAGTATTTTTTTAAAATTTAATGCAATGCATAGGGCATGATAGCATTCTAACATCAATCACAGTTTGGACAAGTGGTCTTTGAAAAAATAAAATACCACCTAATCATCTAAATAAACTTATATAAAATCATGAATGAAGTCCTTGAACGTCACCACCATAGCCCTGAAAACTATAGCTGAAGCATTATTTAGACCAAATGGCATTACCTTATACATAAAAGAACCCCTTTTAGTTATGAATTTTGATTTACATTAATCTTTCTCTGTGATGGAAATTTGTTGATAGCCACTAAATCCATTTGTAAAGGAATATACTTCATGACCTACAATTGATTTCAAAACCTCATTGATGAAAAGCATAGGAAATGATGTGTTGATGCAAGCATCATTCAACGCACGGTAATCCCCACATACCCTGATCTTGTCAGACTTTTTAGGCTGCACAACCATGTGACTAATCCAATCTACCTTTTTTATCAGATAAATGATACATGTTTCTTGCATGCGATCTAGCTCAATCTTGACCTTTAATTTCATGTAGGGATTCAATCTATATGGGTGCTTCTTGATAGGTCTTGCACACTCTTTGAGTTCAATGTGCATCTCCCTCGATGATGGATCTACACCTTTCACCTCTGCGAATTTAGTGTGAGAAAAATATCCTGATAATCCCTCAATAGTTGCAACCCTTATAAAATCTCATTCTAAGTCCAATAATTTCTCAAAGTCACAAGATTTGGCACAGACTATCGCAATATTCTCAACAATTTCATTTAGTGGCTCTTGATATATCTTATTAGATTCACTATGAATGTATTCTTATAGAGTTATTTTCCTCCATGCTCCTAAATATTGAAATTGTGCAACTTTTATTCCTTGGTTTATTTTGTAATTTGAGCTTTTAATGGCTCATCTTCTCGTTCCAATTTGAATAATCCATTCAACTCCATATTCTCATCGCTATCGGTGGACCCTATCAACTCATTTGTAATCCTATTATAAGGTTGTATAAGAAATTGTTCATTATTTTTACTAACTTTATAGTTATGTGTATTTGCATTCAACTCACAAGTTGCTTTGTGTTGTGATCATGAGTTTGTCACAATACTCGGATCTTTTGATTGCCCATGACATAAAAATAATTTTAATTTTTGTATAACACAATGTACTACAGGATTTTCATCTTCAAAAACAAATGTTTGGAAATAGTCTTTTTGAACCTACACCCAATGCTTAGTTTCTCATCTACACTTCTAATGCATATACTAAGCAGTTGGAAGCAGTGTCAAAGTGTATCTAAAAACATGTACCTCGTAATTAGGTTCAACACCCTGCATAGACCATATGTCTACGCACCTATGTATATGCAACTTTGGACATTGTTTTTATTAAAATAATGACAAATCTATTCTAACATTGATTGGTAGATAAAAACATGCTTGTATAAATCCACACACCTCATCCCATGATAAGTGAGTTTTCCTATGAATTGCCAACCATGTCATTGCAGTTCCCTTCAATTCATAATTGATTGCACTTACTCTCTAATCCATATTAGGTACATGTTACTCTAATCTGAAAATGAATGGATTAAGATCCTCAGTTGAAAATTATTATGGTAGTTGGCATCTAGTGATGAATACCATTCATAAAGGTCGCACCTCATGATCTCCACTAACCCAGTTCAGTGTATGTGTATCTGAGTCACCACTTACCGAAGATGTTGCTTCCCAAAATAAGTTACCTTATGGAGTAGGCTTTGTGTAATCCATAGTTGTCACACCTATACTATATAAGAAATCTACTTCAGACCTAGTTGGTGATCGCACAGAGAGAGACTTGCATTATTCAATTTGAAAATGATGTGTTGGTGACTTTGTCATAACTAGTTTGTACACAGACTGTTCAACTAGTTACAATTATATTTAACATTTTGGCTGAAGATTGAAGAACCGATATTCAACAACTCGTAGAGCGTTTTGTTTGTTATCTACATTCACTTTGAACCAATTGTTACCTTAATAAACATAAGGTGACTGGTTCTCTAAGGATAACATATGGCTTGTGCTCAGACTTGTTCAAAGGTATCATAATTATTTTATCTCCTTGGTGCGCCTCCAATTTATTTTACATTGTATTGATAATTATTTGACCATCATAAACCTATTTCTTACCAATCAAAGCAGGGTAATGGATCTCATTTGTTTTCATGTCAATTGCCTCAAAATATCCTCACAAGCTTAAGTCAGCAACTTTAATTTCTACATTTCTTACTAAACATAAGGTGACTGGTTCTCTGAGGATAACATATGGTTTATGCTCAAACTTGTTCAAAGGTATCATAATTATTTTATCTCCTTGGTGTGCCTCCAATTTATTTTACAGTGTATTGATAATCATTTGACCATCATAAGCATATTTCTTACCAATCAAAGCAGGGTAATGGATCTCATTTGTTTTCATGTCAGTTGCCTCAAAATATCCTCACAAGCTTAAGTCAACAACTTTAATTTATATATCTTCAAGTCATCTAGTTGGTTCTACTCTCCCATAATTTATGACACTGAAAGTAATCGAACTATAGCTCAACGTCGATCGACCAAAATCCTCCCACGTAGATCTTGGTATCATATTTACTATGCTTCCAAAGTTAAATACATCATTAGGTACTTCAGATCTTGTGAGTTCAATGTCCATTCAAGAGTCAACATCCTAGGGTTTTTTTATTTTTTGCATACCATAGGACCTTGTATGTTATTGTCCCCGTTATTCGCACTCGATCAAATTATGCATAAGATCTGTAATATTCTATGAAATATATTTATTTCATAGATAGCTCAAAAAATTTAATAGATTTGTCAATGCAGTCACTACTCCTTGTCGCATTATGCAAACAGTTTGTTTATACATTTATGCATCAATAGTTGTAGCATCACCTTCTAACGCATGTTGTTGCATGATATGCAAGGCTTGTGTTGTTTGATACATCAAACATTTTTCTCTTGCAAGATCAGGATACTTATCCTGTTGACCCTTCCTGATTATTTAATCTGGTGGCATTTATAAAGGGGGTAATCCTTGCTCTATGTGTCATTGCCTTGTGAGTGCTTATATAAACACATTCTTCCTAAGGTGTGAATTTATCATATTTACATTTTGCACATGTTTTTTTTTCCTATGCTTTTCTAGAACTAGACAATCTTTAATACAATGATGTCTTACAACTCTATAATATACACAGTACATTTGTCATTGAGGATTAGTCAAGTAGTTTTGTGCGAAGTGGTTATATTCATTACACAGATAACATTAAATCGATTGACAAGTTTGCCAGTTGTCATTAGTTTGACCAACCTAGTATCCATCATGGTATCCTCCCCTGTATCCTCTTTTTGTTTTAAAAACCTCAACCTTACAATTGTTGCCCCTCAAATTTTCCTAACTATTGTTGCGAATCATATCTGACATAATGTCGTTGAGGCGAGGACGGAGCCCAATTTGATTATTAGGGTTGAAGAATAACAGTGTTCCATGAGGATTGATATTAATACTATGGAGACAACAGCATCCATCCAGCCAGGCCCTGGGGTTGATAGTGTGGCGACGAAGGCATCCACCCAAGACCACCATGTGTTGCACTAGCCATTTCCACCTCCAACTATAGAATTTCTTGCTTCACAGTAGGTATATATTGTGCTACAATTGTGAATACATTCTTAGTGATATCTTCTTTTAGTTCCTACAAAGCATGACAACTCTTTTCATCATGATTAATCGACTTACAAAAATTACAGTACAAACTCTGTGGTTTTTTAAAGTATTGATGTAGTAAATAACACTTTGATGTTGCATGTCTTACTATGCATATGTCGCAAAATTCAGTTATGATTTTAGGACAACAATTCATGTGATGTCCTTTCTTACCACACCCCATACACCATAGACAACTTAGGCTTATTTTTCTCATGAAGCTCATCCATATTTTTTAGAAAAGCATCTATTTTCGTCTCAATTTTAGAGCTAGTTGATGGAGCATCTCCATAATCCTCAATTTGTTCTACCTAGAGTGCAACTACTTGAGAATCAGCTTTAGTTAGAAATTGTGACTCTGCAATAGCAAATATAATCCTTGATCATAGCCCTTTTACAAACCAAGCAACCTTATCTGTCTTCTGTGATAAAATCGATCTGGTTCATTACGTCTGAAAATCTATGATCGTATTCTCATACTGATTATCTGCTTTGTTGTTGAATCTCTTTAAGACCCTGAATGGTCTGAATTAAACACTTCTTCATTTTGAATTATGTGATTAACTGGTCCTTAACTTGTTGAAGACTTATGAAATTAACATCCATTTTATGAATGAACTCCAGAGCTTGACTTGTATAGGCTCTTATGAGTTTGCATTTCTTCACATTTTTAGTGGTCACTCCCTTAACCTGTCATTTCGTATCACGGGTTAATAAATATTGTTCAAGGTCAAAAGACCCATCTTATAGAGTTAAAACAAAAACATTCTTGTGTTCAATGTCATACTTGGCACACTTGTAACTGCTTCTATGGAATTCTGTGAACTAGTCCATATGGGTATCTTAAAACTAGTTTTGAAAGAGAACCCAATCTCTTCTAACCTCTTCTTATTTATCAATTTCTTAGTTTCTCCGCTAAGTTTACCAAATTTATTTGTAAATGATTCAAACTAATTTAAAATTGTCATGTCCTCTGCACTTTGTTTCCTCTTCTCTGATGAATGGACTCGATGGATACGTACTCCTGAAATGAATGATTTGTCTTCAATGTCTTATATCTGCGACCTTGACCTTGTGATAGTTCTACGAGTATGCATAACTTCCTCTAAATAATATTCCTTTCCTAGTCCAAAAAATATCATTCCTTGTAATTGCAATATACCCCTATATTCTAACTACTCTACGGCTAATCTACTTCCGTCTTTCTCCTCACTTTGTTTCATAACATCTCTATCCCAATTTCTATCTTCTCCTTTCTCAGACCCTTCCATCCTTGCTTTGCATAATCTCCATTTTTTTCAATTTATGTAATTTATGTAGCCTCTCTTTGGGCTCCCCTCTCTTATACATTCTTATTTTACTTATTATTTTATTCGTTGTTAAATTTAGATTATTCAGTTTATTCCACCTTCTTTGTTGTTGCAACTCTCTTTTCAATCCCAAAAATAATTTCACTTTGTTTCTTTGTGTCCTCTATATTTTAGGTTCAGATTCAAGTTTATCTATTCAACTTTGAATCATTCACTCTTACATTGCACGCACCCCTATAACATCCAAAATGACTACTCCATTTTGATAGGGGTAGGCACCATGGCCTTTTCAACAACCAACATCTTGATTAAAGTAGGTAGTCATTAAAGGAAGTTTCCTCAAATTCTTCTCACAAACAAGTCTTGCATAGCTTCAAAAGCAAGGTATCCTTGCACAGCGAATTATGTGATGTAATCATTAGTGGTAGTCTTGGTCCAATGATCTACCACACAGGTCTAATCAATATCTAAAGTTCACACGTCTAATTTTTTATGTCCAAATTATAAATTGTTTTTCTTAATTGAAAATAGTAATACTCCAATTTAGATAACCACGCAGCGAATAATCTAAGTAATTAGCACCATAAGATTTTATATATTTCTATGTATATGCTCCTGAATAACTTCTTTTGAAGTTTTTCTGATTCTTTTTGTTCTCCCTCTACAAAGTTATGGATTCTTTCATCTAGCCATCTCTCCAAATCCCTTTGCCCCAATAGCCATCTCAATATGTTTCAAACAGAAGTTCCATGCTCATTGCACCATTGTTAGCAGAGGTTTCTAAAAAATCTATGAGAACATATTAATGCAAGAATAGTTGTGTGATAATGACAAAAGTATACAACAGATTGCAACTCAAATTGCACTGATCAATTTATTAACTAAAATAGATAAAGAGACAGAAAATGCAGACTCTTTAATTATAGAACATTCCATAGAACCTACATGACTAACAGATTTATAAAACAAAGCATTCACTGCATACAAAACAACCATAAAAAATGTATAAGGAAAACTATTTTCAGAACTGTGTATTAATCTCTTATCACATTGGAACTATTTCACAACACAGCGAACCACTATAAAGAGTTCTTACAAAGTGTTGTCTCTTCGTATTCTAACATTTTTCTACATCCAAAGGAAAGACTATTCGCATTTTGTAGACGATTGCTATGCTTTCAAGAACTGAATACATATAAAAAGAGATACAAAAGATAAAATAGTGAGTTAGACACATGTCCACCAATTACACTCTACAATTTTGTAGCCATGTTTTACCCCCAACAATTACATATGTTACATCCATGCCTTGATAACATACATTAATATGATGACATATTATCTACATGTTATATGATTATACATTATTACATCTTTATGCATAACATGATTACAATTGACTCTTCTTTTTAAGATCAGTGACTAATAAGGTACAACCCACCTTAAAAGAGAGGCATATTAGTGGGTTTTCTCATAGAAACTTAAAGCCTCCACTAAATTATTAAAAAAAAAAAAATTGAGATAGCATACAATGTTCAAAAATTTCAAAGTGGTTCAAAAATCAAATAGGTTTAAATATGAGACAAATATTCACACATTAGTAAAAATTCAGATGGCATATGCTATGTATATGCATTCATTTTACACAGACGTAAAATTACAAAGTACATATTCATATATATTTGAGTGCATGTCATACAAGTGCACACAATTTTACAAGAACAAAAATTAGAGATTTTCACATGTAGATACTTTTCATATGCATGTTCTTAGATTTAGCATATAGATACATAGCATTTTATATCAATTTAACACCGAATAGTTCAAATTATGAGAGCATGAAGAAGTTTTGTGTATACATACTATCAAAGTTTCTCAATGTTAACACCGAGGAGTTCAAATTATGGGGCATGGAATTGGTCCTTGCAAATTTGCACTTATGCAATTTTTACCAAGTATTTACCAAGTAGTGCACACCTTTGAATCTATCAATCTGTTTATGACAATCGATTTGAGTTTTAATGAGTAATGCAATTGAGGTTGTACGTTGCTCGACAGCGTAGACATTACTTCACAAGACCATAATGTAGCTCTCACCTTCTATCTTGGAGTTACAAGATCCATATTATATTAGTTCTATGAAGGTTGGGGGCATTTGTTTTCCAATCCATGGCCTTTGTCTCAATAAAATTTCAAATTGGAGATTGATTTCCTCAATTTTTCCAAATTATTTGTGTTTTAATAAGAAAACACAATTCTTCGATGCTTCAATAAAGAAGCATCATCTCCACTAAGTTACAGGACAACATGGTTCACCCACATATATGGGTATTTTTTTCCTTGCTCTTATCACCAATGTACCAATTTACGCATTTTCAAAATTTTCACTTTATAAACAATGATTACTACATGTTCATTACAAGTTTTGTTTTAGAGCCTTCTCCTAAAGGCAATGTGTTGCACACACTCAAGAACATTTTTATCCTTTTACTCTAGTATTTATATTGTTTTTCAAAACTAGAATATAATAAAAGTATTTGTAGATACTAAAATTGAGTATTAGACACTTGACAATGTTACTTTTAATCTAATTTCACCCTCCATGACTTGTGCATATATATATAACCGTAACTCATCATTCTCTGATATTCACATGCTATTTATAGGCCCAATCCTTCTAAGTTGTTCTCAGTCATCTATAAGGGCTCTCCAAGTATGTGTCAAACCAATAAGCTATCATACTCTTAACATCTTTAGATCATCATATCAATGTTTTCACCTCCCGCACAAAAACTTCAAATTTTGAACATTTTCATCATATGCCTAACGATCATATTCTAAAATCAAATCATCATTCCTATGAGTCAACGCATTTGCTTAGCGATTGTAATGTAAAATTATTCAATTGGACTAATAAATACAAAATAAGTTTAAGCTTAGTGATCATCTAGTACTAATCTATCAAGCACACTCAAGCAATCGCACTTTCAATAGCACTGTCATATTCTTCCCGAATTGCTAATCAATCACTAAAAACAAAGACTTACCAAGTTTGAAACACTCAAAAAACAAGTCAAAGTTGTCACTTGTGAAGTGTCAAAAACTAACATCATATGGTGCATACATTGAATGCACACCATTACACACCCCTACATGTGCCTTGATTTCCTTCCTTGGAATATTAGTTATGTAGGCAACGTTCAACCAATTAAGTCAGTTGAGAACAACTCAAATCATTGTTTTCCTCATTTCGCAAGACCAAACCACCACTAAAGTGGACCTAGAGTTTTGGAAAGGATGTTGATTTCTAAGTGCATGTATAGAGTCAGAGCTTTGAATCACGCACAAAAGCATATCAGAGGTAGTCACAACATTCCCTACCAAAACAAAAAGGCAAAACTTACAAGGACAGGTCCATCCAATAATAAATATATTGCCTAGACAGTACTGACCTGAAGCTGAATCTGTCATCTAAACACGGGTAGCAATCAAACTCATGATCCGAACAACTCACAATTCAATATTCCTCACTCCTGCCATCTACTCTCCGTCTTAGTGCCACCCAAAATAGGAGAAGCAAAGTATCTATCATCTTGTTGTACTTTCCATATTTAACAAATACAATAGTCAAATCAATTATAATCCTTTACATTCAAATTTATGTCTAATTGTCATATATTATAATTTGAACTAATATTATAACAATTTCTATCCTCTAATCATGGTTACATTAATCCAAAATAGGGTAAAACAGATTCAATCAATAATACTAAGCTGAAAATGGTTGTTTTGTAGTTTTGTTAATGAAATGTTTTGTCCTTACAAAAATCAAGATGTCATTGAAATCTGGGCATACCAAAAACACATTACATCCTTTCACCCAACAAGAAAAAATCAATGGATACCATCAACCCATATTTAAGTAGTGTATTTTTACGAAAGAATAAAGAAAAGCTTCTAGAGTATAAATGAATAATTTGATTGTTGCCTTAATTGAATGTACTTCTGATGTTCTGCTGCAACTATTTCAAAAAACATGAAGAGTCTACATGCATTCATGTGAGACATACCAAGATTCTTCCTTTCTCATGCTGGATCTTTGAAGTTCAAATCCATGTGCATCCAAAAACTTTAGTTGATCTGATGTTCTAACCATATCTTTGTTCCATTAATTGGGATTCAGCTTTTCTTTAAAAATAGTACTTTCTAGTCAAAACGATGTAAAACCAGAATTGATAAATAGCTCCTTTTAGATTATTAGGTTCTCTATGGTTGAGAGAGCGCTTTTCATTAGGGAATCCCCTTACTATTAGAAATAAAAGAAACTAGAATTAAGAAATGATTTTTTCTTTGCAATTCAGCTTACAAATAAAATTCACATAAACCAATAATGTGATATTTGTCTACACTTCCCTGCCATTAAACAAGACTTTTAACATTATTTAAACCATAAACACGGTGTGCTTTGCACAAATGAAATATGGCAAACATAAGATGCCGATTTCCAAATATAGTGCTCCTGTTACACATTGGATTTGATAGTGCGAGAAAGAAGCTGAAAATAGAAGAATTGCATTGAAAACCAAAATACTAGTCTGAAAAATGAAGCCTTCAAAAACTCACTTTTCAATTTGTTTAGAAGGAAAATTGGAATTACCACTCCAGATGCAAAAACAAATAAGCATCTGCAAATTCATGGGATTGGCATTTCATTAATGTTGTCATTAAAACCCTTTACTTTTCTACTGGACTTTCAGAAGAAACAAGCAAGCAATGAGAGCTGCGAAATTCTTTTGCAATATACGTGCAGAGTTTTCTGAGACACTAAACCTAGTCCCGCTCACTGATTGCTGTCAGATGCTCATCAATCTCTTCTGTCGATAAAACTCTAAATTCTGGAGTTTGTTTTGTGACAACACCCACCTATATCACATCAAGAGGGTTTCATTGTTAAAGAAGGCAGATTCAGTCGGTGCATCTAAAATTTCATTTAGGGCATCATTGAGCATTGTAATATATTAAGACACAAGAACAGCATAGAATACACCGATTTTGCTCCTGCTAGTAAATGCCAAGACCCAGGACAGATTAATGAGCTGACATTTCAAATGGCTTTCCAGAGTCCAGAAATCTACAAAAAATCCACACTTCGACAAAAGACTAGAACTGATGAAACTATTGGATCAGCCAGTAACAATTTCTAGATGCTCTCTTAAAAAACTTTCACGCCAGTCAACATTCCAGAGATCAAATTTTGGAAGGTAGGAATCATAAGACAATAGCCATTTGACCATTAGAACAATTACATAAATGAAGACAAATCTATTCAGCAGTGTAAAATTGTACAGAATATCTTGACATATGAAGCATGAATTCCACTTATTGAATGCTTGTAACAAAGAGATATTTCGCTGTTTGACAATGCACTCGCATTATAATTGTTGACAAAATAAATCTTTAGGTCATATCAATAGCAGACTGGGATTTCAATGTCACCTTTAAATAGAGTCTTATTCAAATGTCCACTTACCTACATCAATCGTGGCTCAAAATTGCTTTAGTGAAAATGGTATTTAGCATACTTTTACAAAGCCTTCTTTTATGGTTTGCATATCTTTAGGTCATATCCATAGCAGACTGGGTTTTCAATGTCACCTAATTAAATAGAGCCTTATTGAAATGTCCACTTACCTACATTGATCGTGATTCAAAATTGCTTTAGTGAAAATGGAATTTAGCATACTTTTACAAAGCCTTCTTTTATGGTTTGCATATCCACAATCTAAAGATTGCAACTTGAACTCTACTCGAAGAAAAAAAGAACTGGTACGTCCTTCCTACAGTACACGGGGATTGTTTTTGAAGTACTTCTCAAGCATTACCATGTTTTAAAAATGTTTTATTGTGATAATTTGTATATTAAAATCTAATAGGAATGGTGTGCGCCTTAAACATCAACATCTTCCAGTATGCTTAAGCATAAATGGAACAAATTAAGATATCAAAGAGGTTTTCCCCAATCCATACCATAATTAGAACACTACTTGATGTATAAACTTGGTCTTGCAAGCTTAAATCTTAAAATAAAATGATCCTCTCATAATAAAGATCATAGAGTCCGCAGGAAGGAGAATGTAAGTTAATACCTCAATTTCTGTAGCTTTAAAGTCCTCTTGAAGAACAGACTGGAGTGCAGAAATTGCTGTCTGTGGAAAAAAACAAGGGGAATGAGATCAACAAGAAAATCAGACTCGATTAAACAAGTTGAGATAGAATATATAGCATTCTTAGATACAAGCGAACTGAGTTCTTTGTAGAACCTTTACATGTGCTCCAAAATTGATAAAAACAAGTGTAAACAACAAACCATTTATATGCCAATGTTGAGGGTTGTTTCCAGAGTCTAACAAAGTAGGATAAACTAAAATCTACTAAACATTACAGGAAATCTAAGCATACAATATGTTTAGATTACTAATTTGCAGATCCGGAAGTGCTTCCAAAACAAGTAAAAAAAGCAAACAGATCAGTCAAATTTACTTCAACAAAATTTCGTATGAAATGTCAGTTTTTGATAGAGATCTTACTTAAATTTTACCAGCAGTGTGAAAATCAACTCCATTTGGCATGTACAATAAGTGTTTATGCAATTTCCACTGATTCATTTACAACTCGAATAAACAAAACAGATGATAATGCCAGTATATGTAACATTTATGTTCATCAAAGTAACTACGTTTCAGACTAAACATATGAGTGATTTTGTTTCCATTTTCTAAGAATTAGATCCATAACGATATAAATATGTTATTGATAACAAACCAATCGTGAACCTAATAAACAGAGGAGAATTTAAAAGTTTAATGAATTCAATAGGACAATCAGTGGCATCAAAATCTGACACGCAGATTCCATCATAAAATATGCACAATTTGAATAGCACAAAAAAGCTAAATTTGCAAATTGTGATTTTATTTGATCACAAATCTTAAGATCAGAAATCTAAGTTTAACAAACCATAAGCGCACGTGATCTCAAATCCATGAAAAGAGAGAAAAGGGTGGAGAATCACAGGCCATAACAAAAATTGCTTCAGATGAAAACCCAAGGAGAAGAAGACAGATATGTTGAAAAAAAGACTAAAGGCTAACCACGCAGTTGCAAAGTTCTAGAAGAAGACGATAGTGTACCAATCATGTCAGTTTGGCTCCTAAGAGTATGAATTGAAATCACTGACACCCACTTCTGGAAGGTACAACTTAAAGAGATGAAGAGGGAGCACACTTTGACTTTCATTGCTGGTAATATAAGGATTGCATGCCAAAAAAATGTTGCAGAGGACACAACAACGGGATTTCAGTAATACCTAGACATACGATCAAAAAATCCCAGGATGACATGGAGTTGGGAGCAATAGCATATTACCAAAAAATTACTCCACGCCAAATCAAAGGGATTCCGAACAGTTTGTGAACAGGCAGAATACATCTCTAGAGTCGAAACCTTCTTTGTAGAATTCATTCGAGAGATTCTGGCTTGTAGAGATTAGATCCTATTTTAATAAAAGGTCACATTGTAATCCATGGATCAAAATGTACCCTTTATAAATGGATGCAACTGCAAACCACATGGGTTAACATGACGCCATGTGTTTGCTTAGTCCACAGGACACAAATAGGTATAGGAAAAAGCACGTAAACCTTCCCACCTAAAGTGAAATATGACAAACAGAATCGCTTCAAAATATTACCACAGATCAAGGTGAAAATGAACGTGTTTCTAGATGTGAAAATCTCAATAAATTACAGCAGCATTTCAGAAGCATGGTACATTGGCAAGACAGATTCGCCATAGGACTCTGTTATAGAATTGAGAAGGATAACTTGCAAAGAAAGCCAAATCAATTGCTAATAGTCGTGTCATGGATGCGAGATCACTTTGCCAAATATAAACAAGATATTTGGCAAACTTCTTAGATAAAATAGAATAGGTTGATCCAACAGTTCACCTCAATCCCCCTAAGTAATACAAGGCAATAATTCCACAAACCTATCCTTGTCATGTACAGAGCTGAACAATAATGTTACAAACGCGAAATATTACCTGCACAGTATCTTCATAAGATAATCCAGAAGCATTTTTCAGTTTCTTTTCGAGAAAATTCATTGCCTCTGTTTCCTTCACACCTGCAGCTGTTGCCTGACAATATTGAGATTTATAAGTCACTAAACGAACAGCACATAAATAAAACGATGAATTAGTTAAAATATTTCTATATATTGGCATCATTAGAGCAACAGGTTGGGCATCCTATTTGGTTAAATAAAAAATGAAATCTAATAATAACAGGGGAAATCATCTGCTATTAGGAATCCCCTTTGGTATTCAACATTCTATAGCTGATCACTGGAAATGAGTGATGGATAAAAATTTAAATACAAGCATGGAGTAGTCTTGATTTTCCGCTTGCTGGCAAGGTTACAATTGTTGATAGAATTCTTGCAGCAGGACACATCTATAATTCTTCCGCACTCTTTCATTTGCAAGCACCGTATAAAATGATGAAGAAGGTTTCTAAGAAGTTTTCTTTGAGGCAAACAAGGAGGGGTTAACATTCCTCTGGTGACATGGGATATCTGAACATTGACAAAAGGATAAAGTGGGGTTGGAAATCCATGACATAAGAGCGCAAGAAACTATCCTAACTGGGAATAGGATCGGAAGATTAATGGAGGGTGATATTCCATGGCATATTTTAGTCTGTCATTGAATTCAAGCCGCTCAGCACATTCAGGGTATCAACAGTTCGTTACAATTCTATGAACATTGTCGGTAATGCTAAGGTACTTAAGCTTTCAGGCTCAATCCAACTTAAAAGAATGTTTCGATGCTTGGCAGAAAGTATCTTCCTTTCTTTATTTGAGAGTTTGAAGGGCCACAACATGTTTGGGACCTACCATCAAGGCCTGTTTCAGCCAATAAGCTTTTGCCAGGAATTCAAAAGCAGTTAGAATATACCAACATATAAACCTATTTAGACCTATTAAAAAACAATTTCAGGGGACATACATAGACCAAAACATAATCGCATTTTAGAATATTTTTTAACATTTAAGAGGCCAAACCTTCTAACCAAAAAAAAAATAGTTAAACAAAATTAAATTGTATATATGTGTAACCCAGCTTTATTTGTTATAATGTTATAGAAAATGTTCTCTGTATTTGCATATACACAAACAGAAAGAAGAAACTACAATAGAGGACTTGGTTTGTAATGATCAATCTCTCTAGGGTAAAGGTCATTAGATATCCTAATGAACTTCGAGATAAATGAAAATATGGCCATCAGAAAACCTACCGTGAACCCTTTCAATCTAGGTGCCAGATGATGCTCATTACTGCTTTAGCAGTAGGGAATTAGGCTCATTAATTTGTGGCTCCAAACAACACACTATAAACCATTACCCTTTGATAACGTGGACCACAATTGAGGCCTCCTTCTCAGGTCCCCATGCCTGCATGGTTATCAGGCATGCCAAAACAATTCCCACCAGCAACACAGATTGCTATCACAGTCCTAATTAGGATCTTAATAACTGCAATGCACCAATGATAAAAAGAAATCAAAACATCCCACCATATGACCCTGACATAAATAAAGAGGTGAAAAACATTAACAGAAAATTAATCAACCACCAGCCTAGGGCTATGTTGAAAGATGAATTTGATGTATAGTCCTTCAAGCAAATTTTCAAATAAGATAAAAACATCCTGGAAAATGTCTCTTGTGATAGATAATACCCAATCAAATTTTCATCATAAAGATAATCAAACAATAACTCCCACACAGATGATATATTGATCCCCTTTATAAACTAAGATGGCCTTTTGCTAAATGATAAGCCCAAACTCACCTTCAAGAAGGAAATTAAGGAATTTCCAGTGACAGTCTTGTTTGTGATGGAGCAGAGTCTTCAGATAACCCTCTGTTGGGACAGGGGAAAGGATATGCCGTAAGTTGTGCACTTTATACCTATTCATTCAATCCAATCCAATCCTTGGTTCAAGCAAGCTTTAAGGAGCACTTTCCTGCATTGCCTGCCTAGACATAAATAATCCTATAAGTTTCCAATCCATGGTTCAACATCAGGTCATCACACATCTTGACAATGAGTGAGGTAAACATGGTTAATTTAAAGATATGCCTACTATGTATCATCATAAAGTTCACATAACATCCTTTTGAATGGTGTAATTCTTCTGTTGGAATAACGTCCAATAATTTCCTTAATTCCTTTTGGTTTCCCTGTTGAGCTTCATAAGGTACATGTATTGAGACAGCATAGAAAATCACCTTGAACAAATGAAGAGGCCTGTTATCTAACATCATTGTTCCACGGGGGGTCACCCCCTGTACCCCCAAACCCCGCGTTTCGGAGACAGGGACGTCCCGAGGATGCAGGGACGCCAAGGGGACGTCCCCCAGCGATCCCGCCACCTCCGCCTAGTATCGCCGTCATCCCGAGGACGTCTCCCTCTAAGAGGAGATGTCTCGTCTCCCTCTAAGAGGAGATGTCTCCGGGACGTCCCCGAGACTTTTGGACGTCCAAGGGCCATCCAATAGTCTCAGGGACGTCCAGGCGTCCCACACGCACACTAAAGTCAAAGTGTTTTTTTTTTTTTTAATTTAAAAAAAAATTGGATTTTTATGCTTTCTACCCTAACCCTAATTGCTAGTGGGACCCACCCCCCAAGGCCTCCCATAAGCTTATAAAAAGCCCTCTCCCTCTCATTCCAAATCACACAAAAACTTCATTGAGTGAAGTAGAGAGCTGAAAGTAAAGGCAGCAAGCGAAGAGGGAGAAGTTTGCAAGAGTGAGAGAGCAAGTGAGAAAGCAAATAAAAAAATAGATAAGCCATTGCCAAGAAGATTCAAGCCTCTTCAAATTCATCATTTCACCCACAAGGTAGGCCCTATGATTCTTTCAATTTCTAATTTTTAATTGTTAAATTTTATTATTTTTGTTTCATTGAATCATTATTCATTTGTAAATTGTTTTGTTCTACTTCATGTCATTGAATCATTTGAATTTCAAATTTCTAAATGAAAAATTATTATATTAAAATATTTATTTGTGATTCTCAATCATTCAAATGCTTGCAAATAAATTTTTATTTTTTATTTTTAAATTTTCAATGTTCATTCAAATGATAAATCAAATGCTTAATATTTAATGTTTAAAATTAAATCTTACGAACAAGGATTTCTATTTGTGTATCCTCTACTTCTGCGCTTCGAGCGAACTGAAGTAAGAAAAACAAAAAAAAAATCCTTGTCTTAATTTTAAATTTAAAATTTTAATCCCTTAAATTTATGCATGGTTTGAATTTTATTATTTAACTTTTTAAATTATAATTTATAAACTTACAAAATGAAAAAAAAAATCATTTTGATTTCTTGCAGTGTCATTATGAGTTCTCAATCTCATTGCATGAGTGAGGAGGACGTTCAACCTCAAGGGGTTGGGGTTGAAGTTGAAAGTGACAATGATTCAGATTATGCACATGATGATCCTAGTTTAGGTGGGAGGAGTGACCGTGAAAGGCAAACTAGCTCTATTAGGAGTCCCAATTATAGTTGCCCTTGACAAGCCCTTTAACAATATGCTAAGGGTCCCTTTGATCCAAAGAAACTTTTACAACAATTTGCAAGCAAGGTACCTTCAAATCTTGTGGCAGCTGGGGGCACTAGGAAATGGAAGTGCAACCTATGCAACAAAAGAATATGAAATTGAGAGCTGTAATATGTAAATTATGGGGTGCCAATGAAGAAAATGCACCTTCATCTACTACTTTGCCACCAAGGGGGAGGGGTCATCAGAGACAAAGTTCTACTTCTAGTACTTTGGAGAGGCCAATGGCAATGAATCCATCTAGTTCAGGGGCAGCAGGGTCTAAGGGGAAACGGATGATGACTAGTGATGCTTCAAATCCACTGGCAGATTTATTCAATGTGCAAGAAAAGGTTGAGGCAGATGATGCCATTGGCAAATTCTTCTTTGCCAAGGGCATTCCATTCCATGTGGCTCGCTCTTCTTATTATAAGGAGGCCGTGGCAAAAATAGCAAAAGCAGGGCCATCATTTGTGCCACCAGGAGAGACTAAATTGAAAACAACAATCTCGGATAAGAACTATTCCAAGATTAATGTTTTAATGGAGAAAATGAAGCAAACCTGGGTCTCTAGTGGATGCAGCATTGTCATGGATGGGTGGACGGACATTAGGCATCGTCCACTCATCAATATCATGGTTACAAGAACAGTTGGCCCTTATTTTCTTAGGGTTATTGATTGTTTAGGGAATCGCAAGGCTGCTGATTTTCAGTTCCAAATCCTCAAAGATGCTATAGAGGAGGTTGGGCCACAGAATGTGGTGCAAGTAGTGACAGATGCAGCCCATGTGTGTAGAGCAACAGGGAAGTTAATTGAGGCAGCCTATAGACATATTTGGTGGACTGCTTGTTGTGTGCATGCCATGAATAATGCACTGAAGGACATGGGAAAAATCAGCTGGATCAAAGCAATGGTTAATGATGCTAAAGATGTGCAGATGTTTATGCAACCACCACACTTCACATGCACTCTTTAGGGCCTTCTCCAAGAAGGAATTTTTGAAACCTATAAAGACTAGGTATGCATCATACTTTATTCTCTTGGAGAGAATGTTTGAGTTGCAAGAGGCATTGCAACTAATGGTTATGACAGCAAAATGGAATCGGTGGCCTAAGTCAAAGATAAAGCAGGGGAAGAGGGTGAAAGACGTGGTGAAGAGTGATGTTTTTTGGGCTGATGCCAAATATATTGTCTCCATCATTACTCCAATCTTCACAATGATTAGATATGGGGATGCTAATGCACCGACACTTGGAGAGGTGTATGAGTGCATTGATACTATGCTTGATCAAATGAAGGCTATTGTATGATAGGACCCCACATTGACATTCTACAGAGAGCATATTTAGCCAATCATTCATAGCAGATGGGAGAAGCTCAACACTCCCTTGCACATGGCTGCCTATGCATTGAACCCGAAGTGGTATGTGCAAAGGCCTAGTAGACTTACACCCATACAGGACGCTGAGGTGAACGCAGGGTTCATGAAGGCCATTCAGAAAATGTATGATACTACAGAGGCCAGCATCATTGGTACTGAGTGGACAAAATTTGCCATTGTCAGGGGATATTCACAAGAGGCCGAAATAGATAGGGAGACAATGGCACAAGAGGAACCAATTTTGTGGAGGACTTTGCATGGCCCTACTTCTTTGAATACCAATCTAGCCATTCGTTTGTTGTCCCAGGGTTCTAGTTCTTTTGCTGAGAGGAACTAGTCTACTTATCGCTGGATCCACTCCATGAAGAGGAACAGGGTTAACTCTAAGAGGGCAAAGAAGCTTGTGGTTGTACATAGTGCCTTGGTCTCATTGACCGCAACACACTTGCGTACAAGGAGAGTCCAGTAGCCAGATGGGATGTAGAGCCAGAGGAACCAGCGCAGATTGATGATGATGCTACACAGACAAGTCTGGTAGGTATTAGCTTGGAGGAGCTTGAACGTGTGGTGTCCAACAGTTCTAGTGATGAGGAGTTCCACATTGGGGATGATTAGCCATTGAGTCATTTGTATTTACTATTTACTTTTAGTATTTCACTATTTTAGTATTTTGTTTTTGAACATTGTTGATACTTGATTGTAACAATCTAATCATGAATCATCATTATGAAATTTTGAAAATTCAATGTTCAATCATCAATGTTTATTGTTAAATTGTTAATGTTCATTTTTCAATGGATCAAACTTGGAACTTAAATGATTAAATCACAATGTTAAATTGTTGATGTTCAATGCAATATATTTAATCCTTATACATCTTTTTATAACTAATTTTTCAAGTACTATATGTATTTCAGCCCCACTCCCCCGCCATCATCCCCAAATTTAGGCCCCCTGTCCCCCCGTCCCAGAAACCCATCCCCCTGTCCCGAAACGCCGTGGAACTATGTCTAACACTGAAAGCTCTTGGCATATAAATTATTACAATGATGATCTAATAGCCTTAGTTTTCTCCGACCGATGAGGAAAAGCATTATCCATGTTGATGTCAGATAATCTTTTGGTTGGAGCGAATTCACTCCTAGTATTTTGGTTGGTTTGTTTTGCCTATTATATATTTTTCTATGGTGGAAAAGGATAATAGTATATTAAATAAAGTTTCCTAATTTTCCCCTTTTGTAATATGAGTTGATTTGACAGGTAGATTTTGTCATTGGCCTTAGCTACTTTTGCAGTGCAATCCCAATCTTGGTAGTCTTCATTTTAATAGGGCTTTTTCAAGTTTCCATTATACCTGTTATTCAGGAATTTTTGATACCTTGCTATGTTGATTCTCTGCTGATATATTTAAGTTTCCTACAGCAAATTCTGCACAGTCTACAACGGTCAAAGGTTGTATGCTATCTTTCATTTTACGCAAAATGTAGGTTTGGGAATGCTTTGCACTTCTAGAATATATAATCTCCATGAAACTTCTTTTATATTTGTTTGGGATTCCATTAGAATAGCAATAATTATGAAGTTTGCAACTGAACTTATGGATGTAGACCAAGGCTAGGAGATTTGATCAAGATTTGGGTATTCTCTTACAAAACAAAATCATTTCAAGAAGCTGGTGGAAGAGATTATCGGTTAATAAGCAAATAACTATAGATCTCGCAAAGGTGGGACCTAGATAGGAGTTGAACAAAGTACTGATTGAGATTCTTATACCTAGGATGCCCAAAAGATAAAAGAAATCAAAGCAACATCCTACAATATGATATTCCGTGGATGAAGAGTAAATGAGATGCATCATCAGCAACATAACCACCAGACTAAATTTGCAACCTGGGACTTGCTACATGTCGTTCATGATCCTTCATGAAGATTACAAGTCACTGTTTTTTAAATGTCTCTTATAATCAAAAACATCCAAACTTTCCTTGGAAATATGCCACAAATGAGATGCTTCACATAAATGATGTGTTGATTCCCTCTGTAATTAAAAAACGAACTTTGGTTAAGTTTTAACAAAGTGGTCCTTGCCCCATCTGTATCACAGAGATAAAAGAAAATAAAACGATATCCCATATATATCCCTTTCAAACCGAAAAGGTAAAAAAGTGGCCTTACCGACAACATAGATAACTACCAGCCCAGAGCCATCACCTAAGACTCGATGAATGCAACTTATGATTGAGAAAGTCTTCTGGAATCAACTGCATAGAAATAATCTGCTCTAACAATTTGGGTCTCTCTACAAGACCCATAATCAGCGAAAGTATTGAAGCCAAAGCTTGCCCAAACGATAGTCTAGTGTCCTTAAATAATTGTGGCAACATGGAGGTAGGTTAAAGACAAGTCGGCAACTTGAGATTGATTAATTGAACTAAATTAGTTATAAAAGTGATAGCTTATTAGAAAACAATATTCTAAACTATTGTTTAATAAGTAACTAAACTATAAAATTATTTGATGAGGTGGCTTTTAAAAGGTTTTACGAAAAATCACTCGTTATTAAAATAGCTAAGAGCGTCAAAAATCCTCCGAAAGTTTGTGTATTGGCAGCTTCCAAGAGTTACTAAGCTTCCATCCATCGTCCCTGTTGAAATTGTTAGGATGCTTTTCTAATCTATTGCTTCTCTAATTCACCCAATCTTCCAATGGTTATCAATAGCTAGAATTTTGGAGTCCCCAATTTGGATAGGATGGTTGAATGCATTTCATGTTCTGCAAGCATGGTCTGTTTAACCCTGCCTCGTTAGATGTCCACGGAATGCTCGTTAATTCTAATTTGGAAGGACCTGCTTGTTTCACCCACGCATGGAATCCACAGCCACATGGGATCTCAGACACTATTTACAGTGGTATTTGGCACTTCCAAGACTATTTCTTAAAGTTTTAAAGAGTTTGAAACAAGTTTGTATGCCCTTCTTTTTCAAAATTCCAGCTAATTTGTCTGTAGAGACTAATTTGTCCATAGAGACTTGTATGTAAGGTAGGGAGACTTTCTTTTTCACATTTTCGTGTTCTTCAGATCTGGGGTTCCTCTTCCCTCTTCTTACTTTCATGGAAGCTTTCTTGATATGTCAGTTTTAATAGCCATTTTTTTCAGGACTCTATCAAGATATTTTTCCTCATTTTTCAGGTGTTCTAGGTCCCCAAGACCCTGAGAGCCCTAATAAACAAGGTGTTCATCACACTATCTTTCTGTGACAGGTGGTGGGGGGATCAGCTCTAATGTATTACATTTGTGTGCCTTGTTTTCTTGTAGGCTTGTCTAGTGAGAGAACCATCATTGCTGCTTGTATGAGAGCATCTCAGAAAGGAAGGGAGAGGTTTTATCCTATTTCCATTGTGAATCAACTATGTTCTAGCTGTGAATTGAGGTGTTTTAGGGACTCCTCCAGAGATTCCTTGCCATGCAACCACTCCACAAAAGTGTCGTCCAAGTAGCGTAACCACCACTTACGTTTTAACGTGGCAGATTCTAGTGCGGCCTTTTCAAAATTTTCCATAAACAAGTTTTCTACAAATGTTGTTAGAAGAGAGAGCCCACGGCTACCCCTCTTTGTTCAAAGATATCCCTTGAGAAGCTCAAATATGTAGATCTTAATCAAAATCCCACTAACCTAGAAGTCTAGCAACTTATGATTTTCTTCCTGCAAATTACATTTGGAGTTTTTGAAATGGCTCTTAATATGCCAATAGGCATAACTTACAATGGCGGCCGTGTGGTGGTGGACTAAAATGTTTGTGAGATGCTAACAATCAATGGCCGACCTTCAATTTGGCATTCATTTGAATGTCATGCGGCAGTTTCAATCTTAAATTTGACATCCATTTGACCGTCATATTAAAAAAAAAAAATCTTTTTGCTTGGAGAAGTCGATTGAAAAATCAGAATATATTGGGCATATAGTGGAGTTTGGAGACCTTTTTTATTTTTCCTACAAAGAATTTTTCCTATATAGATGGGATTTGGAGAGGGGCCTATCACTCTCCCTCGGCCTCCCCTTTTCCAAGGGAAAGGCCGCACGCTCCCTCCCCCCACCCCGCCTCTACCTCTATATAGCTCTATTCTCTAGAGGTGGGCGCCCACTCTCCTTACATAGGGATCTAGGGAGCCCTCAACCGTAGTGAAGATCAGTAGGGGGAAAAGGCGCCTGAGTCGACAGATGTCATACATTTGATTGACCCACCATGTGATGGGAGACCTTCCCGCACGGTTCGGAGAGCACTTCAATTCGAGTGGGGTGCACCACCGCATCAACCATGGGTAACATAGCTCGCTCGATTCAGTTCGACCCAGAATTCATTTTCGACCCTATGTTTGATAGCCTGACCGTAGTGAAGTTAATCGTGGTTACATTCGCAAGTAGCTTGGTCCATCTCTATTCTATCTCCTATATGTCTGAGGATCCACATAGCCCTCAATTTATGTGTTATTCATCCATTCCCACCTTCTTCATGCTCATGTTGGTTACCGGGGATACCCTGATTCAATTATTTGGGGTTGGGTCACCCCCAACTATCTATCGTTTTTTTGGCAACCCCTATATATATGGGAAGTTTTCTATATATAGATGGGAGTTAGTTTCCTATATATAGAGAGGGGAGAGGGACTCTACTCTATATAGTCGATCGAGCGCCCCCATATATAGATAGGTGATCCGCCCTCTCTTTAGCCTTTGCCAAATCCAGATACTACGAGTCCGTCCCAAATTGATTCCCTCTCCAATCGAATCTCTCACAAGTCTAGTCAGTCGATCCCCAGTATAGTTATATATATAAGGTAGGGCCGAATGCCGAAGCGTAGTTCGAGCCCAAACGTTGACTGATGGAAGTCCTAACAGCCCTCGCCCACCTCACCTGGTTCACCGGTACTACCAAAAACTCTCATCTTCTGCAAGATCTCGGACCAGTGGAGTGGTATCGGAGCGAAGCCCCCAATCGTATTTCCTCCTGGCATGCATCCATTCAACATGAAGAGAAATCCGAATAGCTCGACTTGACCTAAAGAAAGGTGAAAGGTCGAGACCCTCCTCCCCTTTGGCCTATAAATGTCGTCGGCCATATCTATGGGCCATATATCAATATCTATTTTTTTCATTTTGGCCCCCATCTTTATATATTATATGGAGTGGATAGATATATAGGGTGGCCAAGCCCTATCTATATATCTGCCCATTAAACTCAACTCTATATGTAGCCAGCCCTATCTATCTATCTGCCATTAAACTCTATATGTGGCCTCTCTATATAGGGTCCCATATAGAGAGATACTCTCCCCCCCCCTCTTTATCTATGGTTTATTCCTTTGGTCAAATATCTAGTTCTTTTGGCCTCCTCTTCCCCCTCCCCTTTTCCCTCCCCTGGCCCTCAACCCCCCGAGCATTGGCTATAACTTGTGTGCCCTCAGCCAACTAAATTATGGATGTTGCCAATCCCCCATATCTAGATAGGGGTATTCTAGATAGAGGCCTTTAAATATAGAGGGGCTAGACTCTATATATAGATAGAGGCGTTTAAATATAGAGGGGTGGGGAGGGCACGGTTGACAGGCTAGAATCTATATAGAGAGGAGGGAGAAGGGGAGGGATATTCGCTACGCTCGCCCCACCAAACTGAAACCGCCCCATCATCTAGATCTGATCTGGAGAGGGTAGATCATCCCATCTCCACATAGATATAGATAGGCAATACAACCTACACCTAGCCTATATAGCCTAGCCCATATGGCATAGCATCTAGATTAATGGGCGGGCACCCTCTACCTCTACAAGTTAATGTAGTCAGTAATCAATACGGTCTGTGAAAAATCCAAGATAGACGCCTTGAGATTGATATCTTTTGGCATTTTTCAGATAAATGTATTTAAGATATCTGTACTAGTATTAATACACATTCAAAGTTCAGCTGAAGGGAAGTTACAAATAAAATTCCTTGCCTAAACAGTGTGTTGATCCACTCTATAATAGTAACACAACCTTCTGTTGAAGCATAGGTCCAAACTGAACTTCAAAGGATGGTTTATCATCAAAAAGAAGAAACCAAATCACGTATCTAGCGAGTCACTATGTTTAAATGACATAACAATGTTGGAACAAGTAAAAACAAAAGTGCCCAAAGTTGGGTATCTATGAGCGTTCAGGCCTCCAATCCAATCACTGGTTAACATCAGCATGGACGACATCTTTCCAACATTTTCAGCCTGGCTATAGGTCAATATTAACACTCCAATTAGACCAGGTGATTGAACAGCTAAGCAGTGTCACTGTTTTTAATAGTTAATTTAAATATAGGCCTATATTCAGTTCAATTAAGCTTTCCAAACGCACTTTCCAGTGGCATGATCCATGTGCGGTAATAGCATTTGTAAGAACCCTTTATCCTTTGGGTTTTCTTATTGGTCTTACAGTCATGCTGTGGCTCCACCAGGGGGTTTACAAACCATATAGCAAATTGTTTTAAAAAATTAGCTTCTTATAGACTGCCAAAAAGCTCTTGGAGTATTTATAAGATTGGTGAGCAAATTATTTGATATGATAGTCTTAGTATTCCTAGCCTGTAACATATATTAGCAAGCATCTTGTACTGAAATATTTATGTCATGCTTATGCTTCCAACAAGCAAGAAAAAGTTTGGCAAACTCATGATGATAGCACATCAAAATAATTTTAAAATACACAAGCCATAGACTATTTTGATCTGCTCAACAAAACTTGTTAGACAACTTCTTCCATGTTTCTGACTTTTGAAAGTCGGATGCTCTTCAAATTAGGCACTTCACACACAAACTACACTCAACATAACTGCATAGATAAATATTGATTAATCCAACAAATCAAGTACGGGTCCCCTCTCAACAGTGATGATCCAACTTATGTTTTGCAAGACAAATGTGTACATGTAACATAGTTGTACTTTGGCCCATCAAGCATTCCTACGAGTTGGAAAGCCTCTCTATTACCAAATACCTAATTTTCCTTCCTGCACTTTCAATTACTCGTGAAATGCCTGCTAAGTTTCTTAACAATCTGAACTCTGAATTGTTAACATAAAAGATATAAAAATGACCAAACAATGGCAGAAAGGTTACCGAGTCTACTGAGACTCCACCCCAACCCTAAGTAGCCGATACAGGTACGGGTACAAGTATCGGGGACGTGGAAACGGGGGATTTTTTTGGGGGGTTTGGGTACGGCTGGGTACGGCCGTACAAAAACATATATAAAAAATTAAAAATATAGCCATATAAGCAAAATTAACCACATAATATGCATAGAGGAAACATACTAAGTTAAATAACCACAAAAAATACTAATAATTTGATGCCAGATATCATAATATTCAATTGTCGAACTTAGATTAGTCTTATTACAAGTACATAGTGCAAATGTTACAATGTATGGACAAAAATAAAGACAAAAGAAAATGCACTCTCTGCAGTTTGGTGAAGATTACAATGAGATGACCTGGTGTTAAATCAACTTAAGACCATGGCCTGTTCTCTTCTTTGAGCTTATTCACGAGTTGAGCTTTTGTATTATACCTGTGCAAATGATCTTACTGTATGTACTGCACAAAAAGAGTCCTGGAGAACCATATTTTTGGGACATAGAGGATAAGCAAAAAAATACATTATTGATTTCAACCTCTCCCTAATCTTGATCATGTTACAGACATATATTCCCTTTATTTTGGCAAGGCTGAAACACTATCAAATAACTGGAAGACTTGCTGACTTGCTCTGGCAACCTTCATAGCTGTTATATACAGCCCTAATAAAGAGTATACAGATGAATCGACTGAGGCTCACATTTTGAAAACACAGCCAGCCATTGAAACAACAAGAGTGAACAAATATGCAATGGGAGGTAAAAATTAAAAATGCCATGAAAGGTAAATGTGTTGTTATCTTTTGATAAAATGAGTGTGATTCATGCTTTTAGGGTTGCAAATGCACTTTAAAATGTTTTTAAATGTTTTTTGAGGTCCATATTTGACTTTGACCAGCAAAATGAGGAAAAAATTTAAAAATGCGCTTTTTTTGGGGCGGTACACCAGCCTTATGCCCAAGGTACATCCCAGCCCCTGCAGGTACAGCCCGGTACGACCTCAAATGTTTTTTGAGGTCCATATTTGACTTTGACCAGCAAAATAAGGAGAAAAAAATTTAAAAAGGCGTTTTTTTGGGGCGGTATGCCAGCCCCATGCCCAGGGTACGCCCCAGCCCCTGCGGGTACGGCCTCAGACGTACCCGGCCGTACCTGCAGGGGCTGGGGCATACCCTGGACGTTGGGCTGGCATACCGCCCCCCTTACCTATATCAACCGCCGCATACCCATACCAGGTGGGGCATAGGGGCATATCCAGTAATGAAGCCCCAACCACTATAAATGAAATCCAATTTGTCAAAGATCTGCGGATCTAAAGATTCACCTTCGACTCATCCAGGTTTTGAATACCATATCAGGATTTTAAGTGCACACCCACAGAGAGCCATTAAAAAATTTGCATCTATATATGTACTATACGCAGTGATCCATGGGCACATGTCTCAGCCCTCCATGTGCCTTGGACGTACCATGTGTTACAATAACTCGTGGATGGGGACAATATGCCCCTTTGGTTTTCCCAGCTTCCTAGAATTTAAACATAACATCCCCAGAACATTTTGGTTCCCCTCAAAGAACCGTTCCAATGATATCTCCTTTTTATATACTTGGGACATTTAGGCCTCCCCCAGCAGTCTGGGACAACCCCAAAGTGCTCCGGACAAGCATCTCGGGGACACCTAAACATACACAAATTGTAAAAAACAAAAAGAATTATCCTCAAAAAGAAAGATATGATTGTTATATTAATCTTTTCTGATTTCTGTTTTGTCATTTGAGACTTCAGAGTCCTGTTATAGTCATCTGAATGATGATATAGCAATTGAATTTTTGTATTCATATTTGTCAAACTTTATTTTCTTTGTTCAATGTTCAATGTTCAATTAATGGAAGTTATGTTTACGCTTTCAATGCATCTCTTTAGAATGTCTAATGATGCTTAGTTATGAAAATAAACACTTAAAAGCTACTAAGTTGTATATTTTTCCTTGTATTTTTTAATTCGTATTTACATAATATGCCCATCCCCTGCCCTGTATAGCCCCCCACCCACCATCCACAAAATCATAAAAACAATTTCACGTCAGAAACATATCCCCACATGCCCCTGTACAGGAAGGTCAGAGAAACAGAAGACTATTTTTCCTAGTTCTGGCAACTTCTTGTTTAGGAAAGTTGCCACACCCACACCCAATACACATCCACACTAACTTCCTCACACTCTATCCAGATAGCTTTGAATCGCAATGATAAGAGTAACATGTTCTGTTGCATCATTGTTTGGTAAACCATACGTGTAATGCAAAAGGACTTTTAAGTCTCTTTCTAATAATAGACTTATCAAACTTTTTACAAAATTGCATGCTATCATAAATGCACATATTGTCCTGGAGACCTCATAATAGAGGCTGCTTGAGAGATAATAGGTTCCATACCTTGTAACCAACATAATGACCTGCAGGATCACATTTATAAAGTTGAGGTCCCAGCTCTTCGTCAATACCGAGAACTATGGCCGCTGCACAACCAGCACATGTATGGAAATCAAAAAAAAAATGTATTTCTTCATACAAGCAAACACAAAATGCATGCAAAGAGAATGATCTAATTACAATATTTTTTATAGATCACATCACAAATTTCATATACCAACCTACACCCAGTGGTCGCATGTATGCATGTTGTGTATACACTTGAGACTTGTCTGCAAGCCTGTATATTATATACAATAGCATAAATTTGCAGAATTAGACACAAGAAAATAAAACGTTTAAAGATAAAACATATTTAGGATGTTAACATCCAGAAATAAAGCAGCATTATGCAAAAATATAACCTGTTGTGTCCATTGTTTGGGCTCATAAACTAAATGGTGGAGGAAAAAATGGCTTGTAAACTTAACAAAAAATGATAATACCTTAAATTAAGTTCCACCATGATGGAAACCGTTGTGGATTGAGAAAGAAAAAGCTAAAAAAAATTATTTTCAAAAAATATGCTATGATGAAGATTTCCAAATTTAATCAAACACGACACTCATGCATGGAGAACAAAAACAAGCAAAATGATCATAGAATTATTTGAATGTATGTAGTAATATTCTATTAGTATAAGCAATGCAAGTACATGAAACCAAGAGTGAACCCCTAAGTAAGAGGTACAACGACCACCCTATGGTGACAACCTTCAAATTCTCAATTGAGCCTCCTATAGCGTTCAAGGTTTTCATATTGTTTATGACAATTAAGATGCGACTAACTATGAAGGAGTTATAATGACATAATATGCTTAAATTATTTTAAAATGCACGCTTACAATGCTGTTCCTGCATTTTATCTTTATTCTATTGTTTTCTTTCATTCTCAATTTGTTATCTAAATTTCCAAATAAATGGCATGTGGAGGCCACCGGATATTAAATTGATTTCTCAATTTTGTTTTGTTGATTACATAAGAACAGCACTTAGAACAACTGAATATTTAATTGATTTCAGCCTAAACTAATTAGAATTCATGTTAAAGAAATGGACACTTGAGGAGAGATTTATACATCACTTTATGTAGCCTTTGATGAGGGAATTACTTGAGGAACCTATTGTCACCCATATGTATTATATTCTTGTGAGCCTAGAGAGGACCTTGTATAGCCTACAGAAGAGGATAGCCAGTGCTTAGCTATTTACATTTTCAGATTTTTAGGTGCCTTGATGTATGATCATCACTTGTTCATATTTTAGTAGGATGTACACAACTCATAGCCCTAGAGGCTTTTGGGGGATGATACATTTCCCCCTACGTAATATTATGTTTTTATGTATACTTGGTTGGGCTTGCAGCCCTAACTAAGCATGTTATAGGTATTGTACCCCATTATTCTCGTGTGCGATGTTTGTGGTTTTAGGGGCAACCATATCATGTTTGCATATGGGTTTTCTATTTGTAAAGGTATTGATGATCTCTTGCTCTCATATTCCAATGCCTTGATGTATAATCATCACTTGTTCATATTTTAGTGGAATGTACATTTCCCCCTATGTAATATTATGTTTTTATGTATACTTGGTTGGGCTGGCAGGCCTACCTAAGCATGTTATAGGTATCGTACGCCATTATTCTCGTGTGAGATGTTGGTGGTTTTAGGGGCAACCATTTGATGTTTGCATATGGGTCTTCTATTTGTAAACGTATTGATGATCTCTTGCTCTCGTATTGCAATGCCTTGCCATTGGGTGGACATTGTATTAGTGCTAAATGTTTGGTTGGTGTTGAGGCATGACAACTTGATGCTAGATGCTATTAATGTCCTTAATTCTTATGCAAATAGACATGCATGTCATGGTAGATAGTCATAGTTAATTGTGGTGATGCAACCCTACACCTTGTCATTAATTAATCCTTAGATTTATAGGGGCATTGACTGAAGCCTTACAGAGATGTTAGGAGACATTGGGCAACTCGTACTTCAAGGTATACTGTGATCGCTTACTTATTTAAGGCAACTTAAAAGACCTTAATAATGTATAGTATGATATGTCACACTGCCATTTTTTAAACCCAATTTCATGTTTTTAAATTGTTGATCCGGGATTTTTCAAGAATAATGGATTTAGAGCTTTTAAATAGCTGACACTAGGAAGTGTTACATAATATTTCTCATGCTTATTTTCCAATTTTGTGCTAGATGGTATACAATCTACACAATACTTATCACTTTGCCAAATTAATTATCTCAGAGCCCGGACTCAAGAACATTGCCATTTGGACAAGCCAGCGAGTTTTTCAGCTGTAGTCCTACTCGTTACATTACTCTGATGGATCGCGAGGGCATGAATGTGCAAACGTGGACAGAGGACCAAAGAAGACCAAATCAACTGGTGATAGAAGCTGAAGACCACGAAGATCACAAGTTAGGAAAATCATGAGTTATAGCCACGATTTGAGGTAAAACGTGAAGACTCACGATTTGCGGGAGTTGAAGACCATTCGTGACCTGACTAGAAGGAAGAATGACAAATGGAAGACTAGAATAGAAGCAAGCCAATAACGATTTTCCAAACACTGCAAACATATGTAGTTTGCTATCAATGCAAACTATTTATGATTTCCGTAAGTGTTTTCCAATGTATAATTTACATCAGAAAGGACGGAAAGTGCAGAGAGGCAAGACACCAAAAGTGCAATCAAAGATTCACCACTTCTAAGCGCAGACGAAAGAGACTCAACCAACATACAAGTTCAAAGTGCAAGGGGTCATGCAAAGGGCCAATTTCTTACCACAACAAACTATTATCTACCATCCACAGGCTCATACAGTGAACAGAATGGAACTCGCTCTAATGCAAGAGTTTAAAACTCCTCACCATCCCAAGGTGTTGACCCCAAAACTTAAGTATATGCTAGCATTTGCAGCTGAGTATCTAGAATTGAAGCCCTAGGTTTGGAACTCCACAATATTTTATCTTTGTTTCAAAGACAGTTGCAGGATAAAGATGATATTATTTCGGATGTGCAAGCTAGAATCACTAAACTTGAACAAGCCCAAGCCACCCCCGCGGATTCACCATGACTTTAGTAGCTTACTGAAGCGATTTCAGAGATTCAAAACAAACAATCTGAGATATTCTTTCAGCATGAACACCTCAAAAAAGAAACCACTACCCAACAACAAACTATCCAAAAACAGGTTGAGGAACAAAATTCAAGGGTTCAAGTGGTTACGCTGAAGAAAGCACCTCCAATTGTGGTAAAGGTTGTCCAGGCAAAATTTGAAGAAAAGTCACGTCAAACAAAGGCACTCAATCTCCGTGTTCGTGGCCTACCTAAACCAGCTGATCCCTTATAGGTAGGTCACGTGTTCTTGCGTGAATCTTTGGAATTGAAAGATATCTCTCTTAACAAAGCTTGCACATTGTTGGACAACCCCCTTGTTATCAAATTCCACACTGTTGAAGAGCGTATGCAAGCTCTTAAAGCAAAAATGCTCTTTTCCCTCCCACAAAAAAATTATGTAAATGTTGACCTCACACGACTCCAGGTAGAAGAGCTTGGAAAGCTTGTATTCAGGTGGTAGCTGCCAAGGAGAAAAAGTGGGTTGTTATCAGAGATTTCAGGGTTGTCATTCTTGATTCTCCCCCACCTGGGTGGTCATGCCCTGGACCGTCAGCATGACAACAATCTCGGGTCTTGGTGGGTGGGGACAGCATCTCCATTGCCTCTTGGAACTATAACAGCGTTTTATGGTCTTCCCCAGGCACCTTCCAAGATGTTATTACTTCCCAAGATCTCATCTTCCTCACTGAGACCCACAAAAGCCCCTAGAGGGCCCTCCCTCCAGTTACAAGGTACTCATGGGTTTCAGCGTTTTGTAATTAGACACGCAAATCAGGTGGTGTTTGTGGTTCAGGTGGTGTAGCTTGCCTCATTCGAGATAGCGTCAAGTCTATTGTTTCACTTGTGGCTTCTAATGTCCACTTCAATACATATGGCTTAAAACTAAAGGAAATCCACCCTTTTTTTGGGATGTCTTCATAGTTGTTTGCTACTTCCCCACCACCACATCTCCATTCGCCATTCATGTTGATGGGGACCCGTACCTTGACCTCTATCCAAAGACCTCTCAATACTCCACTATTGGTGATACCCTTCTTTTGGGTGATTTTAATGCCCGTACAGGGAACCTCCAAACTCCTATTCATGACCTTTCTCGAGATGAGTTATGCCTTCATGAGCTAGACCTTGAGGAGTTCAGTTTGCAGAGAGATTTTGCTAATAAGAATGCTACAATCACAGCTTATGGGAGGCACCTCCTCCGATTGGGTGAATCTCAACACCTTCACATCCTCAACGGGCTTCCTCACTTCCCAGCTCTGGTAGATTCACATGTTTCCCCCACGATGGTGGTGCAAGAATTGTGGACTATGTTCTCACTAGCAAATCCATCATCCCTCATATATGTGGCTTCCTAATCTCGCCTCAGCTCCCCCTTGTTGACCATGTCGTCTTGACATTCACCCTCCATATTGGTTCTAACCCTTTTTCCCCAACCTTCCCGCCCTCCCCCACACCCCCCAACACTCGGCACACCACAATCCACTTCGATGATGATTACACCATTGATTATGCTGCCCGTCTCTCCCTTCTTATGTTTGGGTTCTACTCCCTCCCTCTTCCCACCACTAATTCCATGTATGAGTTTTTACGCCAAACCCTCTGGGATGTTGTCCTTTATTCTTTGTCCCCACACTATTCATTACTCCAAATCCCCTACGTATCACGAAAATATCCCCATGAGCCGATGGTATGATAATGAGTGTAAATCCCTTCATCAAAGACTTCGGTTTTCCCTGACCCACGACCCTACCTCCATACCCACCCTTCATAGGGAGTACCAATGTCTTCTTCGACGAAAGAAACGAAAGTTTCTTGCATCTAGATGACTTTCACTCCTTGCTGATCTCCACCACTCCCCCAAGACTTTATGGCATACTCTTCTCCCAAGAAAAACCACCATTTCTAACATCACAACCGAAGCATGGGTCTCCTATGCCAATTCCCTCTATGATGTTCCAACCCATCCTATTGCCATTGGCCCCCCCACCTTCCTCCTCTATTTTCTCTACTTCCTCTATCAAGAGAGCTATTTTGAAATTACATACCAGCAAAGCAGTTGATTGTGAAGGTCTCAAAGCTGAGTTCATCAAATATGGTGTAGATTCCCTTACCTTTCCCCTTGCCAAAAATTTTAATCAAGTGGTGTCTTCAGGGTTCCCTTGTCCCAACAACATCATCCACCCTATTCGTAAGTCAAGGGATCGCTCTATCCCTAGCAACTACAAGACCATTATGATTGGGCATACATGCCAAACTTTATGCCACAGTGTTAGACATGCAGCTGTCAAAATACTTGGAAAGGAATAATATCAGAGCTCAAGGGCAAAAGGGGTTCAGAAGGGACTACCAAACTATTGACTACATCTTTACACTCTAGGCTCTCATTGAAGAAGCTCGTCATAGGTCTTCCAAAGTGTTTTGTTGTTTTGTTGACTTCAAGAAAGCATTCGACTCGGTTTTGAGACGCTTTTCCAGAAGTTGAGGGATTTTGGCATCCCAGATTCTATGATTACCACAGCTTGGAGGCTTTATGAGACAGTCATTGGACAACTTTGTACTTCTCACGGACTGTCTAACTTCGTGAAGAGTACCATTGGGGTCAAACAATGGTGTCCTCTCTCACTGAACCTTTTCAGCATATCCATTGACGAGTTAGAGGTGTTTCTTCGACAACATACTCATATGAATGATGGTTGCCTTTTGCATGAGGTGCTTATAGCCATTCTCCTTTTTGTCGACGATGGTGTCCTCTCACACCCTGCAAAGGGATTCCAGTGACAACTTGATGCCCTTGCTTGCTTCTACGAACTCCAACAGCTTGTGGTCAACCTTAGTAAAACTAAGGTCATGATCTTCAATATCTCCAAATGCTCTGTCTCCAGATTCCAATTTATCTACAGAGGGGAACTTCTTGAGATCACATCATCCTACACTTATTTGGGGGTCCTGTTTTGTGGTCCATGCTTTAACATGAAGTTTGCCGCTCAACCATGCCTTTGCAAGGGGTACGCCTCTCTTTCTATTTTGGAATGTCAGTGTTTCCAGATCCACTTCCAGGACATCCCCTCCAAGCTACGCTTGTTTGATTTTATCATCAAGCCTACAGTTTTATATGGTTCAGAGGTTTGGGGACCTAGCTTGGGAGACGTTGACTGGGCCCATATGGAGAGGGTTCATATTCTCATGTTATAGCGCATGATCCGTTGCAAACAGATAGTTCTTCGGTGCATCATCTAGGCTGAATTTGTTACCCACCCGATACGCCTTGAGACAATCTTCAAGCTTTCTTTCTACATCCACAAACTCAGATCCCTAGGGGACTCAGCGTCTAGTCGTAAGAGATATCCCTACTTAGCACTTTGTTCTTCAGAGAGGATTGCTTCTCTAGCCCCCACCAGACGTCAGCACTATTGGTACTTTGAGACTACGTTGATCCTTTCTATCGACATCTCTATTGACAGGTTGCCCCCTTTCATGTATTCCCTAGACACTCCCCCTGGGCTCCTTCCCACTAAGGACGTCATCACTAAGGTTGCTAGAGAGGACATCTACAGGCAGTACATCCAGACCATCTGGGTCTCCCTCGTGAGTCGCTCAGTCCCAAGCTTGCTTTCTATGCCGACCATTTCTTATAGGTGGTGGACGATATCATTCGTCGCCCTCTCCAACACGGCTGGTCGCACGGCTGGTCGCACGGCTTTAGGTTCCCCCTTGGCCAGATGAGAGTTTGTTCCCACCAGCTACGGGTTGAAACAAACCATCACATTCTCTGTCAATACCGGATATGTTGTCTTTGCTCCCTCCAAGAGGTGGAGACCAAGGACCACTTCATTTTCAGATGCCCAATTTATTATGAGATCCAGGGAAGATATCACTGCCTCTACAGAGACTCAGAGAATACTCTAAATACTTTCTTCAGTTATCCTAACTAGCAGTGTCCGGCTCTTTATCTTTGTGAGGCTATCACTTTTCAACACAAATACCTACAAGAGGAGCCTAGAGGCCCTAGAGCTCCCATATTGATCACCTCTTTCTTTCAGCCTACTCAGGTGACTGGCAGCACTAAGCGTCCTTTGGACACCGGTACATCACACATCCAATCTGATGGATTGATTAGGCAACGCTTCTCTCAATGCATCATTACTAGTCAGAGTACTCAAATCTCCAAGCCTGCTATTTCTCAACATTGTGGCTCTACTCTAATCTGTCGATGTGGCTCTGCCCCTCTCTGACGACATGGTTCTACTACTTGTCAGTTGCCCCCCAAACCACAGGGGCACACTGATATTACTAGCTTCTTTTCTACTATGGGAATTACACTAGCCTTGGATGTTAGGGGAGATTCTAGAGGAAGTGTCTTGCTTCCTCCTAGGATCCCCCACCCTGACTCCTCCAACCCTGTATACTCGTCGAACAACATTTTCAGATCTCTCACAGTGATCGACAATGGCCCAGATGACTCCTCCACTTCAGAAACATTTGATGAGATTTGCCTACAGTCTTCATTGGCACATGCTCTTGGGGCTTATGTTCACCCCTCATTGCTATTTGTATTGGTTTCTTTGCCACTTGTGTTAGTGGCACGCTATTCTATTTTGTCTTCGTACTTTATTTCTTTGGTTCACCTCCAGTATTCCTTTTTCCTAGAACTTTCTATCGCTGTTGGTTGTATCTTTCAATCCCATTGGCCTACTTTTGGTCATTTGTGGACATTAATATAAATTCTTTCTTTCATCATAGCAAGATTCCACACCACTCACCCAGCCAGTTGTATCGACAAGCCATACACAATTACAGATATGGTACAGACCAAATACCAAATCTGCCTATATCCAAATATGAACCCGCATATGCATCATGCCAAGTACAAATACCCACGCCATCCATAGCCATATCCAAGACATGGCTTGAAATAACAAGGTGGATTTGTTTTAGACAAAACTACATAGTAAAATTTAAACCCCTAAAGTTAATTATAAATCTGAAGAAATCGACCTCTAAAACCACAAGAAAATTTATTCAAGTAGCGGCAACAGGACGATTTTGAGCAACAAAATAGGGTATTCAAGTAGCAACAGACATGCAGTTTGGCATAGATTACAAGGTAGGCCCACTTGTTGTAGATTGTTGCATGCATATAAAGAAAATAAAACCAAATTTATGTTGATTTCTATTTGACCTTGTTCTTCCTAATCTTCATGAGATTTCAAGTTGCAAAGCCCCTTTTTTATACTCTTTGTATCATATTGTTGCTTTCCATTAGACCTACAAAGTATATTTATTATTTATAAAGTATATATATAACATCTACTATGAAAAATTTAAAGAAAATTATACCATTGCAATGCCAATACTAGCAATAAGTGAAGGAATATCTCATCATATTAAACTTAAGGGTCATCATATACAATGAAATGCCAACAATAGGCACACAAAAAACAAAAAAAGCATATATGAACTTGGATCATATCTGATCCAATACAATAAGATGAACTGTCACATCATTTATATCCTCTAAATCCTCCGCCAAGATGTTGTCTAGATAGGCATCACTCTCCAACTCTGGCTTATCTGCAAGCGATATAATAGAGGGCAAATCATTGAAGACATCTACCTCAAGCACATCATCCTCCAAGGATATCTATGTTGCTCCATCAGGTGGAATGTGGTCACATTTTGTTGAAGGACCTTCCTTGTAGCCTAGGTCTCCACGAGAAAGAAGACGAAGTGTGCTATGAATGTACACCAGACTCTCTGCCTTCTTCGACCCTAGTCAATTCCTCTTCAATGAATGAATGAAACCGTAAGTACTCCAATTCCTCTCACAAAATGATAAACTACCTACTTGTGAGAAGAATCGTATTACAAATGATTGCAATTCGGGGGTTTCACTGTCGTGGTTCCACCACCACTCTATTGGGTCCTCCTTCGGTCACATATTATAAAGAACCTCCATTGTAGAAAACTATCCACGACCATGTGAAAAGAGGTTCCACTGTAACCTAACATAAAAAGCCTCCTCTCCTCGACCATAAACTTTTTTTACTGCAACACAAAACTCCCTCATTACTTCCCTATCTTTATATGGAGCCCTCTTCTTGGTGACCTCCATATCATAACACTTTGGATTCAAAGCATAAGCAATACAATGTAAAGGTGTGTTAAGCTTGTTCTATCTTCCATGTATTTGTTTCTTAATTAGCGGATATAAAGAAGGATCCTTTAAGTCTGTGATATTTTTAATTCTTTCACACAGAATCAATTTCTTCATAAAACTCCCCCAAACATGGCTTGTCTGAATCAGCAAAACGAATGACTTAACAAATGGGTTGAATGAAGTCAACAACAAATTTCACATCTGCCCAAAATTGGTCATCAAAGACCATTTTCCTCACCTCAACTGCAATCTCTGATGTAGATTGTTTCCAACTTGCCCATGCATCATTAACCATAGTGAAACACAAGGCCCCTTCGACAACATAAAGATGCTCAAGCAATATGAAGAATGAAACAAACCGCATATTTGCAGGTTTGAGAAGTTCCACTTTGGCAAATATTCTATAAATGCCCTGTGTGGGATGATGATTGCATATGAATATTTTTATTTTTTTGCCCTTCTCAATACACTTAGAAACCCACTAAAACCTGCCAATGTCTTTGAGCATATTATTCAATGCATGCACACAACATGGTGTCCAAAATGTATATATGTATTATTTTTGCACCAATAAGCTAGTTGTTTTACAAATTGGGACAGCATCTCTAATAACATCGACAATGTGCGATGCCCCCACCTCATCAATTGTCTCACATAACTGCTTCTCAAGGAACTCTGCATTTTTTTGTCCAAAACAATCAATAGCCTTCAAAAACTAAGGGCCTTTGGAGCAAGTTATCACACTATTCAGAAGAGCCCAGTTTCTTGTATCAGTGCAGCCATCCATCACAATGCTACATCCCTTTGTAGACCACACCTTTTTTACTAGCGCAATTTGCTGCTCTATCCTTGTTTTTTTTGTCAATAAGAGGCATGTGAAGCTTCTCATACCCAGGTGGTTTATACACCACCGGCATAGTGTTGACAGCACGAACCATCTCCTCATAACAAGGGGAACGAACAACACTGAATGGAATGCCATTCACATAGAAGAAGCATGCAATCGATGCATCCACTGCGTCCCAACCATGCAAATCGAACATGCTTCCAATGGGATTGGAACTACCAATGTGTGATCTCTTGCTAGAAAACCCCACATCCTCTACCGTATGCCCAGAAGACACATATATCTCTGATTTTGTTCTCATGGTTGCCATGCCATGGTGAGTATGACTTCAATCTGTTGTTGACACGTGAGAGCTTTAAAAGATCAATTTGCCTTCAGCTCTATCTTGTTCTCTCATTGTTTCCAACCATGCTTCCTCATTTGAACAAGGCTCAACCCCTTTCCATTTGTTTGGAAAAAATGAGCTTTCACTCTTGTGTAAGTGCCCCAAAAGACCTTCCCACAAAGTTTGCAAGTGATCTTTGTTGCACCCCCATTCCCTTTGCGAGGACGATTGCAAAACTTCCACAGCAGATACAAAGCTTCACTCCTTGCCCATGACATTCTGGAAAAATAAATAAAAATAAAAATTAGCAATTATAATTTAAAATTTATTAAAAAAATTAAAATAAAATATTGTTAAATTTAAAAATGTAAACTAAAATTAAATAAATTATTAAAAAAAATTAAACAAGTACAACATATTACATAAAATAATTTTTTTTTGTTTTAAAATAACATTTTAAAATTATAATTAAAACATTAATTTAATTTAAATAATAATTCTACATAAATATTAAAATTTAGAAAACTTACTTTTTTAAATATTTAAAAATAAGAAAAATATTAAACCTTTAAACAGACATTATTAAATTAATAAATAATAAAATATTAAAATAATAAAAACCATGAAACATTTAAATATTAATTTTTATTATTTAAAAATTAAGAATTTAAAACGTAACATTTAAATATTAAAAAAAATTGAATGATAATATATTAAAAACCATTAAAGTTTTATACATTTAAATATTAATTTTTATTTTTTTAAATTAAAAAATTAAAACCTAACATTTAAGTATTTAAAAAAAATGGCATTGCCTTGTTCGGCAATGCCCTAAAATTGTGCTCAGGTCGTTGTTTGCGGCACTACTTGGCAATGTTGTTGGCGGCAATGCTAGGGATTGCCGAGTTCGGCATGACCCAAAACCACATCAAAAAAATACTATATTTTCTCATTAAAAAAAACTGAAACATTAAACTTAAGATTCAAGACGCCTACTTGAATCCTCTCATGCTCGACTATGAACACTCAAGCTTCAAGGAACAACCTTCACTACAATGAATCCACCAACTATGAGAAATGATCTGCTTTCAGGGAATTTTTACATGTTTTTCATGTCGTTAGGGCATTTTTGGCGATTACAGTTTTGGGAGGCGTTCTACACGGGAACGCGTTGGAGACGCAGGGACAGGCAAACAAACATCTCCAAGCATGGGAGACATCTCCATACCCAAAATGTGTCCCAAAACCCGAGACGCATCAACCTGCAACGCTGGTTGACATCAAGTAATTTTATATAGGATGTAAAATTTTGTTTTTTTTAAACCCTGCATTTAATTTATATTTTATTGTTTATGGAATATACATAAGATGATTTCATTTTTAACTCATAATTATTGTCTATTTAATTTTTCAAAATTTAGCAGAGTTACATGGGGACACGATTTTGGAGATGTCCCAAACGATTCAAGGACCTCCCAAGCAATTCAAGGCCCTGGGGACTTGGAAGGGATGTCCCCAAAAAAAAATTTAATTTTTTTAATTTTTTTTTAAATTGTGATGTTTTCACTTCAAAACAAAACTCCCCACCCCAAAAAAAGTTGTTTTCTCAAAAACATTGAACCCTAATCTTGAAAGTACCCTTAAAAACTAGTGTTGCAAGGAGACGCATCTCCTTACCCCTAGGATGCATCTCAGGTTATGGGAAGCATTTCGGGTACGAAGACGTCTCTCGTGCCTGGAGACATCTGTCTGCCCATCCCCATGTCTCCAACACGTTCCCACTTAGAAAAATGCGTCGCCCAAAACCCTAATCACCAAAAACGCCCTAACCGTATGAAAAACAAGTAAAAAAAACTTATAAAATTTACCAAAAAGCAGATCATACAGTATTTTTTTGGATGTGGTTTTGGGCCCTACGAAACCGACAATCCCTGGGATTGCCGCAAACGGCACCAGCTGGCATTGTCGTGATCGGCAATGCCTTGAGCTAATTGTCATTTGCGGCAATGCAGGGCATTGCGTTCGCGGCATTGTTTAATATTTGTTTGTAATATTTTTTTAATATTTAAATGTTACATTTTAAGTTTTTTATTTTTAAATAATAAAAATTAATATTTAAATGTTACATTTTAAGTTTTTTATTTTTAAATAATAAAAACTAATATTTAAATGTTACATTTTAAGTTTTTTATTTTTAAATAATAAAAATTAATATTTAAATGTTTAATGGTTTTTATTATTTTAATATTTTATTATTTATTATTTTAATGTCTATTTAAATGTTTAATATTTTTCTTATTTTTAAATATTTTAAAAAATCAGTTTTTTAAATTTTAATATTTAGGCATAATTATTATTTAAATTAAATTAATGTTTTAATTTTAATTTTAAAATGTTATCTTTTCTAAAATTATTCTATGTAATATGTTGTAATTGTTATAATTTTTATTTTTTTATTTTTATTTTAATAATTTATTTAATTTTAGTTTGCATTTTTAAATTTAACAATATTTTATTTTAATTTTTTTAATAAATTTTAAATTATAATTGCTAATTTTTTTTTTTTTTTTTTTTCTAGAATGAGTGAAGCTTTGTATTCGTTGTGGAAGTTTAGCGATCGTCATCGCAGAGGGAATGGGGGAACAACAAAGATCACTTGCAAGCTTTGTGGGAAGGTCTTTCAAGGCACTTACACGAGTGAAGGCTCATTTTTTTCCGAACAAAGGGAAAATGGGTTGAGCCTTGTTCAAATGAAGAAGCACGATTGGAAGCAATAAGAGAACAAGATGGAAATGAAGGCAAACTAACCCCTTTAAGCTCTAACGCATCAACCACAGATCTAAGTCATACTCACCATGGCATGCCAACCATGAGAGCAGAATTCGAGATGTGTCTTTTGGGCATGCGGCAGAGGATGGGAGGTTTTCTCGCAAGAGATCACACATTGGCAGTTCCAATCCCATTGGAAGCATATTCGATGTGCATGGTCGGAAAGCAATGGATGCAACGATTGCACGCTTCTTCCATGCAAATGGCATTCCATTCAATGTTGTTTGATCCCCTTATTATGAGGAGATGGTTTGTGCTATCAACACTGAGCCAATGGGGTATAAACCACCTGGGTATGAGAAGCTTCCCACATCTCTTATTGACAAAGAAAAAACAAGGATAGAGCAGCAAACTACGCCAGTCAGAAAGATATGGTCTACATAGAAATGTAGCATAGTGATGAACGGTTGGACTGATACAAGAATCCAGCGTCGTCTAAACATTATGATAACTTGCTCCAAAGGCCCTTATTTTTTAAAGGCTATCAACTGTTCTAGACAAAAAAAATGCAAAGTTCCTTGAGAAGCAATTATGTGATGCAATTGATGAGGTGGGAGCATCGCACATTGTCCAAGTTATTACAGATGTCCCAGTTTGTAAAACAGCTAGCTTATTGGTGCAAAAATAAACAAACATATATTTTGTACACCATGTTGCGTGCACGCATTAAATAATGCGCTTAAAGACATTGGTAGGGTTTATTGGGTTTTTTAGCGTATTGAAAAAAGCAAAAAAATACACATTCATATGCAATCATCACCACGCACAGGGCATTTATAGAAGATCTGCCAAGGTGGAACTTCTCAAACCTACAGATATGCGGTTTGCTTCATTCTTCATATTGCTTGAGCGTCTTTATTCTGTCAAAAGGGCCTTGTGTTCCACTATGGTTAATGACGCAAGGGCAAGATGGAAACAATCTACATCAGAGATTGCAGTTGAGGTGAGGAAAATAGTCCTTGATGACCAATTTTGGGCAGGTGTGAAATTTGTTGTTGACTTTGTTCAACCCATTTGTGAGGTCATTCGTTTTGTTGATTCAAACTAGCCAGTTTATGAAGAAATTGATTCTATGTGTGAAAGAATCAAAAATATCGCAAACTTAAAGGATCCTTCTTTATATCCTTTGATTGAGAAACAAATACATGGAAGATGGAACAAGCTTAACACACCTTTACATTGCGTTGCTTACGCTTTGAATCCAAAGTGGTATGATACGAAGGTCACCAAGAAGAGGGCTCCATACGAAGATAGAGAAGTAATGAGGAAATTTTGGGTTGCAGTAAAAAAAAATTATGGTCGAAGAGAGAAGGCTTCATGTATTAGGACACAATGAAACATGTTTTCACGTGGTCGTGGACAATTTTCTACATTAGAGGCTCTTTATGATATGCGAGCGAGGACCCAATAGAGTGGTGGTGGAACCATGGCAGTGAAACCCTCAAATTGCAATTATTTGCAATACAATTACTCTCACAAGTAGCTAGTTCATCCTCTTGTGAGAGGAATTGGAGTACTTATGGTTTTATTCATTCATTGAAGATGATCTGACTAGGGTCGAAAAAGGCAAAGAACCTGGTGTACATTCATAGCACACTTCGTCTTATTTCTCGTGAAGACCCAAGGTACAAGGAAAGTCTTTCAGCAAAATGGGATCACATTCTACCTGATGGAGCAACAGAGATATCCTTGGAGGATGATGTGCTTAAGGTAGATGGCCTCAATGATTTGCCCCCTGTTATATTCCCTGCAGATGAGCCAGAGCTTGAGAGCAATGCCCATCTAGACAGCATTTTGGTGAAGGACCTAGAGGATATAATTGATGTGCCAGTTCATCCTATTGTATCAAATCATATATGATCCAAGTTCATATACGTGTTTTTTATTTTTTGCATGCCTATTGTTGGGATTTCATTGCATATGATGACCCTTAAGCTTAATATGATGAGATACTCCTTCGATTATTGCTAGTATTGGCATTGCAATAGTATAAATTTCTTTAAATTTTTCATAGTAGATATTATATATATAATTTATAAATAAGAAATATATGTTGCCTTCTCCCCGTACGAAAACCCCATCCCCTAGCCCCGAGACTTAGGCAACTATGAAATTTAGATAGTAAAATTTATAATTACTCTACACATTTATAATTTATTTAAACTTCTTGCTAATAATCAGTATGAATTTGATATATGTTTATAATTATTTTTTTATTTATTTGTTGTTTAAATAAATATAAATGATTATTATAAATTTATTACATTTAATATTATAACTTATTTGATATTTGTTTGAAATATTTTGATATTTAAAAAATAAATAAAAATAAATTGTCGTGATTTTATTTCACAACATTTTTTTTACTATTTATTTTCATAAAAATAAATTATAATACTTATTTTCATTACATTGTTTGTAAAATTTATTTGTTTAATAATATCAGGAATATCATTCTTGATGATATGGTGGACTCAAGTAGAGTATTTATCTTCTTTCATTGAGACAATATATGCCCTCATCCCCCATTGGGACAGAGATGAACCAATCTTGGAAGATATTTATGATCACATAGATATAGGGGAGGAGCAAATAAGAGGCAGCAGAACATGATCCCTCTAAAAAATTTACAAACAAAAATATGAGATTTTAGAAAAGAGGTAGGATAAAATCACAACCCCTTTGATTGTTTGGCATATTCTTTGAATCCCAAGTACCCTATTGAGATGTTGACAATGCCCGATAGAAAAGCACCAAATATGCATGTAGAGGTAGAAAAGCCTCTAATACAATGTCAATAGATTCTAGATGAGATTTGTTTGGGACCTTTGCATCCTCAAATGGGAGTTATTCACATGTTGATGTAATGGCATATAAGAAAGAAATGGACCCTATGAGGTGGTGGAACTTCCACAATACCATGACTAAATGTCTACAAAAAAATGGCAATCAGGATTTTGTCACAATTTGGCATTTCATGAATTATATTCTAATTTAAATGTTTTCTTGTTCAATTTTATTTTATTTTTATGTTTGGCCTCTATTTGTAGTTTTGTACCCAAAAATATTTTCATAGGTTTGTAGTTCTTCAGAGGAAGGGAATTGGAGCACATATGGCTTCATCCATTTTGTGAAGCATAATAGGTTGGCAAACAATAAAGGAGGACCTTGTATATATCCACTCCAATCTTCACCTCTTGTTGCGTCCCTTCGCAAACCACATGAAGGGACCTAATAGGCTTTGGGGTATGCAATCTGAGAATAACATATCCAATAAATGGATTAACACACCTAAATCCCATTTTTGAGGATTCTAACACAGCAGGAGGTTCCTATGGTGCATCTTCATCCAGCTCTGAGAGTGTGGTTGGCAGTTCTATCCAATTTAGCTATTCTGGCTTTCAAAAGATTCTTGAAGGGGAATACTGGTTTCAAGAGAATAGTGATGATATTTTTTATAACATGTGATTCTATAAATTTATTTGTTTTGATGATGAAATTATATCTATAAACATTTTGGGTATCAATGATCCTATATTACTTCTCTAGTAGGGAAAATCTACCCTTTACAACCTACATTTATGTTTTTAAAAATTATGCTGTCTTTTGATATATGTTTATGTATGTGTATGTGTTTCATGAATGTCGTATCCAGCCGTATCCATAAAAGGGGGTCTTGAAAATTAGTTGTATCCATATCCAAAGGGGGTCTTGAAAATTAGTCATATCCGTATCCATTATCTCCTCCATCAAATGGTGAATATGCTCTTCACATGGGCCAATACCCTAAATCCCGCACCCATCATTTTATGTAAGAAATCATTTAAGTTACTCCCTCAAAGATCTATTCATTGTACCAATTACAATAGTGCACTATAAGAGGATCCTATGTCCACCATATCACTGAATCTTCTCCCTCTAGTTGTTGTTAAATGGGGTATACTTCTTCAGGTGGAGTTTCTTCTTGTTATAAATTTTACTCAATGACAACCAGAATAGATTGGATCCATCATCTTTTATTTGACAGAAAGTATTTCTGATGATTCGATTGTTTATCAAAATCCATCTTCGAACTTTAATGACCTTATAATCTTAAACAAAATTGATCCAATTGTTCAGGCAAAGAAACCCAAAGGGAAGTAAGGAAATATTTTAAAGACTGAAAACATATTTGCAAGAACTAAACAACAGAAATATAACAGAATTTGGCAACCCTATCAACAATTTCTTCTCTTTGTTATGTAGGATGCCATCAAAGATCCTCATAGTTTGGAGCTATTTTGTGAACTTGTGATGCTTTTGCTATTGATGGACAAATTATCACCAAAAAAAAAGTGTCAATTAATAGTGCCCTAGCTATGGTTTCCATGGGTGGAGCACATTCTCTATAGTAATTGGGATGTAAAAATTATGATGTTGAGATGTAGTACTATGAAGAATGCCATAAAAAGAGGACCAAGGCTGTCAAAATCAGTTGGCAATTAACAACTCCAATTGGAAATCTAACAAACTATTATGGAAACTTTCTCATCACATAATATAACAGAGTTAGAATTCCATCTTGAATAATGCTTGCCAATTATTTAAATTGAGAGGTGTCCTGTATATAAGTCAGAACAACAGAATACAATCTTTGAGCTGTCATTAACCTTATCAGCGATTTGTTTTGGCTCCAAATGACAATGTTTTTCTATCTCCATAGCTAATGTGCTTCTTTGCCAATTACATACCGGATGGTGTAGTCTGCGCAATATTTACCACCTCCTTTGCCAATTTCTTTAGCTCTTTTCATCAAATAGAAAATCTCTTCTGACTTGGACCAGGACCCCTCAACGCTGCACCAATCATCTTATGCAGGAAATGTTGAAGTTAATCCCCTAGAAGATCTACTAAATGTATCAATTCCAAAAAGTGTGCTCAAGGAGGATCCTACCATCTACCTCATCACTGCATTGTTCTAACTTGTTTTCATCTCTCTTGTTGTTAGCTACATAGGCCATATTTCTCCAGGCTAGATTTGTGATTCTCTACAGTGATTGGAATGTAAAAATCCTGATGTTAGGATGTAGTGATTCTCTACATACAAAGGTACCGAGGTTGTCAAAATCAGTTGCACACGAACAAATCTAATTGGAATTTCTTAAGTACCATGGAAGCCTTCTATGTGTGTAATATAATTGAATTGGAATTCCATCTTGAGTAACGCTGGTCAATTATTTGAAACTGACAGGTGTCTTGATTTCATAGAGCCTTATTGATGCAGGAGCATCCAGGTCAACAAGCAATCTTGCACCAACCAAAAACACAGGTGGTTTGAAGGGCACGTTTGTGCACATGTATGTTTGTGCAATTTGCCGACCATGTCGATAGGTTTGTGCACATGGAAGAAGATCAACAACAGTCCTGAACACTTTGTCAACATTCAAGAACATGAAAAAGATCAAGGGAAGTCAGTTTCAATCATCTCCCTGAGGTTACATTGTCTCCATTTGGGAAGGTGACAAAACTACCGCTTATTGCAGGGGCCGGTTTGAAAACGGCAGTTACAAAACTGCCAGAGGTTTCACAACCGTTGGTCTGCACAAACCAATGGTTTTGCCCGCACATAAGCAAAACGCAAGTAACTGCCCAGATTTTCATTTTTGGACGTGGACCATTTTCCAAGATAGATGGAACTTGAAGATTCAGGCAGGATGGACTGTTTTCCAAGCAAGAGTCGGATCTGTTTTCGCAAGAGTTGAAAGTCAGTTGGAGAGGGATCATTTTTTGGAGATAAAAAGGAGAGTCGCAACTCCAAGAGAGGTAGAGCAGAGTTTAGCTTCCAGACAAGAGAGAAGCAGAGCTTGAAAAGCCTACAAAGTAGATGTATGTTTAATAGTCCTAGGATAACCAGTCAATAAAACTCAACTGTAATGTCTTCATCATAGTTCAGTAAGAAAGCTTGGGTGGATAATGAGATCTCTGTAATACTGGTTATGCATCAATAAAGAAAGTGGTTGTTTGAGGTACAAGTTTGTGTCTAGTGTGTCCAGTGATTCAAATTGTGTCTGCGCTTGGGAGTAAGGCAACCATTTATTTGGCCCCCTAATTCTATCTGCATCAATTGATCTCAGAGCAAGGTTTACCTCGATGGGTTGAGTATGTGAGACTTTGTAGAGTCAGTTGCGGGTAGTGAAAGAGAAGCTTGTACTGTTGAGAGTTGTGAGTAGTAGTCATGGCACATAGCAAGTAACTCTTAGAGGAGTAAGAACAGTAACTCTTAGAGGAGTAAGAACACCTAGAATTGTAGAGTTGGCAGAGATGTCAAGAGGAATCCAAGCAAGTGATGTAAGTGATGCTTTGGAGACTGCACAAAGAAAGGGAACTACAGTTTCAGATGTAAGTGAAGATGAAGAGGGAATTCAAGGAGTTCAAGTTAAAGAGCTAGTAGTTGAAGCAGAAGACAATTTTTTGAAAGCCATTGCAAATATGGGAAGCAAGCCAAAGTTGGATGCCCCTTGCTATGGAGAAAGTTTATGCTCTGAGGATCTTATTGATTGGATCACAAAGCTGGATAATCATTTTGACTATGAATCAATGGAGGACACCAAGAGAGTGAAATTTGTCTACAACAAGCTAAAAGAACATGCATCCTTGTGGTGGGATCATGTGCAGTTGAAAGGTAGAGAAGAGGGAAAGATAGAATCAAGACTTGGGATAAAATCGTTGCAAAGCTGAAAGATAAGTCTTTATCTTCTACTTATCTAATGAATTTATTCAAGAAGTTGCAGAATTTGAGATAAAGAGGAGCGTAGAGGATTAAACCCAAAGAGTTTTACAAGCTCACCCTCAGAGTTGGTCATGTGGAGGATGATCAAGAAAAGGTATCAAGGTATGTAAATAGTCTTCGCATTTCAATACAAGATGAATTTGGAATGTTTAAGTTGAAGTCGGTAGAGCATTCATGGTTACATGTTATGAATGTGCAATGTTGGACATATGGCATATGAATGTCCAAAAGCATTATGGAGCAGCGGTAGAAGAAATGATGCAATCAATCACATCGCACAAGCAAATGAGGAGAGTGTTGCATCCCCAAATCAGAAGGAAGAGTTGGAACATGGAGAGATTCTCATGATGAACAGAGTGTTGTTGAAACCAGCCACAGAGGAGAATGAACCAGAGCAAAGAAAAAATATTTTCCAGACTACATGCAGATCAAAAGGAAAAGCACTGTAAGTTTATTGTTAATAGTCGTAGCACCGATAATTTGGAAAACCCTGTGCTGAAAAAAAGAGTACATCCCAATCCACACAAGGTGTCTCGGTTGCTTAAGGGACATCAAGTGTTAGTGAATGAGTAATGTATGGTGAATTTTCAAATTTGGTCTTATAAGAATGAAGTGTTGTTTGACATTATGCCCATGCATATATGTCATGACTTAATGGGTAGACCATGGCAGTTTGATAGAAAGGTTGTGCATGATGGGAGAGCAAATACCTACACACTAATGAAGGATAGTATATTTGTCATTGTCATTGACATTGTGTATATTGATTACATTTTGATTTCTAGTAGAAAAAACAAAGCGCATTTGTTACATTTGAAGCAAGTGTTGCAAAGATTGAAGAAAAAAAAGTTGTTGGTCAATTTGAAGAAATGTAGTTTCATGAAAGAAGTGTTGATCTATCTGGAGTTAGTAATCTCACAAGAAGGGTTAAGAATGGACCCAGAAAAAGTAAGAGCTATTGCGGAGTGGCCATCACCTAGAAGCACATTTGAAGCAAGAAGCTTTATTGGGTTAGCTAGTTTCTATCAAAAATTCATAAGAAACTTTAATGGAATATATACACCCATTACAGAGACAATGATGGGTGATAGGACGGAGTCCAAATGGACTATTGCAGCAAAGCATAACTTTCAGATTTTGAACAAGAAAGTAACATAGCAGTCGTTATTAGCATTGTCAGATTTCAACAAAGTATTTCAGCAGTGGAACAGTCATAGAAGCAGTTTTGAGTCAAGAGGAAAGCCCATTGCTTACTTTAGCGAGAAGTTGAATGAAGCAAAGCGGTAAAATTCCATTTATGATCAAAAGTTCTATGTCATGATGCAAGCTCTCAAGAAAGGAAGACATTACTTGTTGCCCGAGGAGTTCATGTTGTATATGAATCATCAAGCACTGCAGTTAATAAACAGCCAAGGTGAATTGAATCAAAAGCATATGAAATGGGTTGATAATATTCAAAGTTACTCATTTGTGTTGAACCTTAGAAGTGATAAATAAAATAGAGTTGCAAATGCATCAAGTGGGAGAAGTCTCGAGACGAATGAAATGAAAGTAGAAGTAGTTGAGTTTGGTTCAATGAAGGAATTGTATGAAGAGGATTTGGATTTTCAAGATGTATAAGCAGCGTACATGAATCCAACCAAGATGGATAGAACTCAATGGCTAATATATTTCTTGCAAGATGGTTTGTTGTTCAAGGGACAGCAATTATTCATCCCTAAAGGTTCAATGAGGTACAATTTGATGAAAATAAATTATAATGGACGACTAGCCGATCACTTGGCATCGATAAAACATTGGCACAACAATGTGAGAGATAGTATTGGCCATGAATGAGCATGGATGTAAAGAAGTTTGTGCAAGAATATAGACTTTGTCAACATACATACGGCAAAAGTCAAAATGCAGGTTTGTATCAGCCTTTAAATATACCAGAGAGGCCATGGAAGGAGATCAGCATGGATTTCGTTCTTGGACTGCCAAGAACTCAAAGAGGTAATGACTCTTATCTTTGTTGTTGTTGATATATTTTCGAAGATGGCACACTTTATTGCTTGTAAAAAGACAAGTGATGCTGTCAACATTGCAAATTTGTTTTTTAAGTAGGTGGTAAGGTTAAATTGTTTGCCAAAGCACATAGTACTGAATAGGATAGAAAGTTTATTGAACATTTTTGGATAACTTTGTAGAAGAAGTTGGGTGCAAGATTGTATGCAGTTCAGCCTATCATCCTCAAACAGATGGGTAAATGAAGGTGGAGAATGGAAGCCTCAGTAATTTACTAATTTGCTTGGTGGAGACAAGCCTAAACATTGGAATATGACAGTGAATAGAAGTACAACAATGAGTCCTTTTCAGATTGTGTATCGTTGCAGCCCTAGAAGCATTTTTGAGTTGAGAGACACAGCTGCTATGAGTAGGAGTGCTGGAGCCGAGGATTATGCAGCATGTATGCATGAGGTGCATATGGAAGGGAAGAAGAGGTAGGAGAAGAGCATCATGGGTTACAAACAGCATGCTGATCAGAAGAGAATAAAAGAAGAATTTAATGTAAATCACTTGTTTCTGGCACATTTGCATAAAGACAAGATCCCCAAAGAAACTTATAAAAAGCTCAAATGGAAAATAATTGGGCCTTCAAAGTTCATGTGGTAATTCACAATGATTGCTTATGAGATAGAGCTATCCGGAGGATTTTTTATCTCTTCTATCTTCAACATAGTGGATTTGTACCTTTACCATGAGGGGCAAGCGAGGAAAGAACAAGTTTGGATTCATCAATTGTGGATTGGTGACAGGAGTTACCTAAGAAGACAAGTGAGGAAATTGAGGTGGTGCTAGATACTAGAGTCAGAAAGAGATCAAAAGATAAGTATAAACTATAAAGAGTATCTAGTTAAGTGGAGGAACAAAGCAATTAAAGATGCAACTTAGATGAGTGCATCTGAGGTTTCCAAGTACAAATCATCTATAGAAGAGATCACAACAGGTTTATGAGCAGAAGCTCATAATAAATTTAAAATTCTTTTACCCAAAGTGTATGATGAAGGGGGTTCTTGGTCAAAAATCAATCTTGCATCAACCAAAAACATAGGTTGTGTTGTAGGCACATTTGTGTGCATATGTGCAACTTGCCAACCATGTCAACAAGGTTGTGCACATCAAAGAAGATCAACAACAATCCCAAGAACTTCTTCAAGACTCCAGCACATCATAAATATCAAGGGAAGCCAATTTCCGTCATATCGTTGAGGTCATATTGACTCCATCTGGGAAGGTTAAAAAAACACAAATTGTTGCAGCAGTGGTTTCAAAACCGCCAGTTTGCACAAACCAGCAATTTGTGTGGATAAAGCAAAACACAATTAACTGCCCAAAACTTGATTTTTCACCATGTGGACCATTGTGAAAGACAAATGGCACTCAAAAAGCCTTGCAGAATGTATGTGTCAGGCAAGAAAGATCTGGATCCATTTTTAAGTCAATTGGAGAGGGATCAGTTTGGGGGAAAAATTAAGAGTCACAACTCCAAGAGAGGCAGGGTAGAGATTAGCTCCAAGAGAAGAGAGAAGCACAGCTTGAGAAGCCTGCAAATGTGATGTATGTTTAGTGGTCCTAAGATAGCCAGTCCATAAGACTAAATTATAATATCTTCTTCATAGGTCAGTACGAAAGCTTAAGTGGGTAATGAAATCTCTGTAATATTGGTTATGCATCAATAAAGAAGGTTGTTGTTTGAGGTACAAGCCCATGTCTACATGTCCATTGAGTTGAACTATGTTTGGGCTGGGGAGTAATGTAACTATTTATTTAGCCCCCTAATTCCCATCTGCATCAATTGGTATTAGAGCAAGGTTTACCTTGTTGTGTTGATTGTGTGTGGCTCTTGTAAAGTCAGTTACATGTTGTGAACAAGTTTGAATTCTTCAATGTAGCGGATATGTACCCTTACCATGACGGGCAAACAAGGGAGGGAGGAACAAGTTTGTATTCTTCAGTTGCGTATTGGAAACATCAATTACCTAAGAAGGCAAGAGAGGTAATTGAAAAGTTGTTGGATACAAAGAGTATTAAGAGTATTTGGGTAAGTGGAGATACAAAGATGCTAACGATGCAACTTGGATGAGTGCATCTGAGGTTGCCAATTACGGAACATCCACAACAGATCTCACGGAAGGTTCACGAGCAAAAGCTCATGGACGAATTGTAAAATTCTTTTACCTAGGGTGCCTGATGCAAAAGCATCTCAGTCAACAATCAATCTTGCATCGACCAAAAAACATGCGTTGAGTTGTAGGCGTGCATGTAAGTTTGTGTAACTTGCTGACCATGTCGACAAGATTGTGCACATGTAAGAAGATCGACAACAGCCCCCAGAAATTCATCGAGACCCCAAAACATCAGAAAGATAAAGGGAAGTCGGTTTCAGTCGTCTCCCTAAGGTCAGATTGACTCCAAGTCTCCATCTAAAAAGGTAATGAAACCTCCGCTTATTGCAGGCAATGGTTTCAAAAACACCGGTCTACAATAAACGGCAGCTATGAAACCGTCAGTCTGCACAAACCAGCAGTTTTGCAAGGGCAATAAAGCAAAACACAAGTAACCGCCCAGATCTTCATTTTTGGACATGTGGAGTGCTTTCCAAGACAAATGGAACTTGAAGAGACTTGTACGATGTCACTATCAGGCAGGTAGGATTTGCATCTGTTATTACAAGAGTTGGAAGTCAGCTAGAGAGGGATCAGTTTTTAGAGAGAAGGGGATAGTCCCAACTCTAGGAAAGTCAGCGCAGAGTTTAGCTCCAAGAAAAGAGACAGGCTGAGCTTGAGAAGCTTGCATATGTGATGCATGTTCAATAGTCCTAGGGTAGCCAATCCATGAGATTGAATTATAATGCCTTATTCATAGTTCAGTATGAAAGCTTGGGTGGGTAATGAAATCTCTGTAATACTGGTTATGCATAAATAAAGAATAAGGTTGTTTGAGGTACAAGTCTGCTTCTGTGTCCATTTTGTCAAATTCCGTCTGCACTGGGAAGTTAGGCAGCCATTTATTTGGCTTCCTAGTTCCCGCCTGCATCACTTACAATCCTTTGGTTTTGGGTCCAGACGAGCCCTTTAACTATCAACAACTCTACATTTGATGCTACAGCAATGTGTCAATCAGTTTTATTTTGTAGTCAACAGCCAACTTAAATAGGCAATGTTCAAAAAACAAGTCAATAATTGCACACTAAGTACACAATCAGAATTTGTTTGCAGAATTCTTTTGTGAAAAGTTTGAAAGATTTGATTAGAAAATTCGGGTAACCACATTTGTTTGGATTGAATCTCTAAAAAGACCTCCTGCAATACACCATTTGGGAACTGCTGAACCCATCTGTTACAAAAAAAAAGCTTGTCAATGTAGACATGGATCTTAGGTGCAAATATTGTTGCAAATATGTCCACATTGTGTTGTTGGGTCAGATAAACGTGTTTAAGAAAGCAAATGTGGAAATGGATCATAAGTCCACCACTGAGGGCTTCTAGGAGGTTAAAAAGAAGAAAAAGATGCCATGGTTTGAGGATGAAAAAGACAAGCTCGTGAACAGCAAAGGGATCAGGGCCCTCAAATATAATTCTAAGCACATGGTGGAGAACTCTATGGAATCTATAGAGTTGCATTCAAACACTTTTGACCATGAAATGTCTTCAATACATACAAACTCAGCTTAGGAGAAATTGTCCAACAAAGTCTCGTTAGATTTACAATAATAAGACATGCAAGCTTGCTCTGAGTAAGGGACAAGTATAAATTATAATGATAGAGAATGATGTATCAAATTGAATAGCCAAATTAAAGTCATGACATTAAAGCCCCAGACGACACAATTAATAAAGGCTTGGACATAAACTGAGGAGATAATGGAAAGCTTCTCAAAACCTGAAATATTAGATGCAAGTTGTGGATGAATCTAGCAGAACACACAACCCTTGATCATGGCATTTAACATTTTAAGTCAAACGGAGATCATCACCAATCAAAAGAAAAAGATGAATAAACTCAAACTGCTCAATAATATGTCAAAAGATAATTACCAGTAACTACAGAAAGGTTTACAGAGCTAATATTGTTGGATTTTGTGTGCTTAAAAGTTATCAGAAATTATTTAACAGTGGTAGCATAACAAAACAGAATTTTCAACATTACAACCATGAAAGAAAAAAATACCGAAATAAGAGCTTAAAGACAAACCATACCGTTTTGCTAAGACATCTATAGGCATTTCATAGCCCCATTTGAAACGAAATTCTGCTGCCTCATTCCGCGCATGCTGGACCAATGATCTTGCATCAGCTGTAGAAAGGCAAAAGCATCTGACCTTTTAATAAACTAGCTCACATAGACACAAACATGTGCACACAGTAATCTTTCTTTTTTTAAGAACCTTAAATTAAAAAAATTCTCTTCGCAATAAGTACAGCATAAAAGATTTAAAAGTGATTCTCTGGTTGGTAAAGCTAAACCAAATGGTTGAATTTTTTTAGCATGTGTGGTTAATCAAGCTTAATTTCTACCCCAGCTGGTTGTGTTAGACTATATTGAATAATAGAGTAGATGTCTATTAGATGAGCCGTATCTATTATAAAAATTACAATGGTTTGCTCTGGCAAGTGTGAAAATGTAATTGGTAAAGCTTGAATTGAAGGTTTGGTATGACATCCCTACTGCTGAAACTACAAAATAAATTTACTATATTTCAATTCAACATGCCTTAGTGGTTTCATCTGGAACCATTATTGCAGAAATGTACTATAATATAAATTTACATAAATTTATAAGATAAAATTTACTCTCTAAATATTTATTTTATTTTCCGTGACTAATTAGACAGGGAAACGTTTCAGGAAAAGCTTTACTGAGACTCAAAAAAGGAGTCGTGTTATATTCCACTGTCTTATACCTAATACCACTAACATGATTTCACACATTTCAAGGGTCTGCTAGGATTTTTTGCAACAGTTCTTTAAGCCCATTTGATGTGTCTCTGGGTCTTAAGTTAGAGATGATGGGTGGCCATTTGGGCACATTATTGTCAACATCGTTTTGGGTTTTTTTTTGGGATGCTCGTGGGCACTTCTAAAGGCCCTCACGGTAGAGTGTGGATATGCAGGGTGGTTGTATGGGTGCTTTCATAGGACTCTTTTTTTAATAATGCCACTGGAGGGTCTTTCTTGTCCTGGGCGCTCCCTCAGGCATTTAAATACTAAGTCTACTATTATAGTTGATGACAGAGTTAAATGCCTAGAAATTGTAACAGTTCTACATAGGTTTTAGGGGCCCTCTGGATCCTGACACAGTTCTGAAAATTATATAGAAGGTAAAAGGTAATAGCGCACTTCGTACATAAAAACTCTTGTGTGATCTGAATCCCATGAAGTATTTAGAGAACAACATTCTAAATGAGGATCTAGATGTGTCATATGCATGTGCGAAAGTAAGATGAAACATTATTTAGAATAGAGAAAATAATAGAATTGAAACAGAGATTTATTTGTTTGTGCATTCTATACAGGGCATACTCTCGAAGGAGATGTATGGCTGTTTATCTTATGCTATCCAATGCCAAGTACTCATGCTGATATGTATACATAATATTACAAAGCCATGAAGGTTAAGGAACCGTTCTGGAAATTGGAAAGGTTGCGCTTCCATTTGTGACTCTGCACCTTCCACGGTTGAGCTGATCGGCATCAAAATTTGAAGGCCAAAAATATTGGGGCAGAGGTGAAGAGGGCAGTGTTGTTTTGCTGGTGGTGCGAAACAGTGAGCTTCAAGACGAAAGACATTTGCCATGGTGCAAAGTATGAGGTTCGTAAAATATAGTAGCTTCATAAAAAAGAGATAATCTGAGCTTCGCAACAAATAAATGAGCTCCAGAAAAGACTTGCTTCACAACGAAGAAGTGAGGTTCGCAACAAAGAGCTGAGATTTACAATAAAGGATTTTGTGATATGTGCAAAAGGGTTGTAAACATCTTGCAAAGTCCTGGAAAATGTGGACAGGCCTTGGGAAGGTGAGGACCCATCTCCAAGGTGTTTGGATCACTGTGGGTACAAGAACCTTTTAAATTTCCTTTTAATTTTGAACCCCCTTAAATTTTGACCTTGTGACAAAGATCAAGAGTAACCTAGGCCTTGCCAAGCTGCCAATACTTTTTGCACGGAATTTCCCTATAGAATTATAATTCCCCTTTTTCCATTAAAAAAAATAGTTTCACTCTAGCTTTACTTTACTTTCAAAACCAGGAATTTTTCTGCCACACTTTCTAGACCTAAGTTTAACAGGGCAAACGAGTAAAACCCTAGCTGTCTACACAAATGGAAATGTAAGTACAAACATGCAGCAAACAATCATAACATCCAAAGGGTTGTGGTGTAATATTAATGGGAGACGCAAGGCAAAAAAATCCAGAATTTCTTGAAAAAGTTCAGAAAATATAGTCTGGAATTTATATATGAGCATAATTTTTAAATTTTATAAATATGCAAATTTGACAAATACAATGGAAAAAATTAATAACTTAATATAAAATGTTGATAGATTTGATATTACATACCATATAAGGTAGTTGGGTGTTTTTTTGGCCAGAAAAATAAATTTTAGAAACAACACAGGGATGACCCAGACTGAACTTATGCGGTCTGGCCAAAAAAATCCAGTCTGAACTGGATTTGGTGCAGATCTGGCTGGATCTGGTAACTATGTAAGAGCATAACACAGCATCAAATCCCCTCACCGCAGTAAGGCAGCGTATAACTTTATGGAAATGTGGTGAGGTTGTGATATAACAATCATGGGCTACATTCAAATATGACCAGCATTTAAAAATATTAATAATGCAGTCCATGCTTACCCCGCACTGCATAAGGCAGCCTATAACTTCACAAAGATTTCCAAAGCAAAGAAAGGCATACCTGTCATTCCAGTCGCCAACAAACCAACAAATTTCGTAATTGGAAAAAGATGGGTCACACTAGTCTGATCAAGTAGCTTGTCCTGCACATAGCAACCAATAAGAAGATATGCATTACACCTTCTTGCTATGTGCCAAATATTAATAATAATAATAACTAAAAAACTGGAAAGCATCCAAAAGCACATAGTTCCTGTCAAGGTTGTGGTGTAATGGTAATGGGGGACTGTCATAACAGCATGACAGAGCTTCATGTTCCCCAACCCAAAAGAACAGCGAACATGTGGCAAGGTTGTAGGGTAAATATTATGGAGTACATTCAAGTGAGGTCCATGTTTGTAAATCTTAGCAATGTGGCCTAGAAGCTTACCCCACACGGCATTAAATATGACACATAACCTCACCCAATAATTACCAAAACAAATAATAATAATAATAATAATTGTTGATCAGAAAAAACATAAAATTAAATTAAAATTAAAAAGTTCTGAACCATCCAAAAGCAAATAGTTTCTGGTGCACAAAAAAATAAGATCATACCGGTACTTTTTTCTGTGTAACAACACAAACCGAATCCTGTCCACGAACTCCTATGGATGTAATACCAGCAGCCTTCACAGCTTTAAATGCATATTCTGCCATTCAAAATCACAAAACTGACGTTATACTCAACCATACTACTCTAAACCCATGAATGCAACAATACAAACAAACCCGAGCCCTTTCCTGTAGACAACTGAGGCAAATTTTTAAATGTTATGGCATCAAATTAACCATCTGTCACGAAATGTTTAGGCTATTGATTCAAATACAAACCCTAGGTATTTGCATATCATTGTTATGTCCTTGGGGCTGGGTTGTCTGGCCAAGACGGGGTGTCAGCATAGAGAAGGCCTAGATCCAAACCCCATCAGGCTTAGAGCCCCAAAATTTTCAAAACCGTTGTTTGGATTCAACCGAGGTATCATAGCTCCTTCAATGAAATTAAAAGAGTGCTTAGACATAGCCATCTCGCTGAAATTAAAAAGATCATCCAGCCAAAGCCCCCTGGGTGAAATCAAAGAGCTTTTAGCCATATCCCCCAACCAAGTAATTATGAAGATTTTATAATCGTAGCATTTTACCCTGGTGAAATTTTAACATTTTTTTCTAACGGAAGATTCTTCGCAGAATCAATTCAAAATTTTTGATTTTCGATGATGAAAGGGATCCGGAAAACACATTGATTAAAAATATAGACATCTTTCAAATAAGAGATTTTATACTTTCACGGTACATAAAGATTAGATTGTAGGCCTTTGGAAAACCGTGTACAGGTTTTGCAAAAGCCTACAATCTAATCTTTCAAATAGTTAAAGCATCGAGACTTTCATAACTGAGCCTCGGGTTTAAAATCTTCAGGAGACTTAATAAAACGTTTGAAATTGGATAAAATACGAGGTGCTCCAACAGGCAACAGACAACAGCGGAAGCAAGTCCTGGCTAAATTTGTCGGAAGCGACTCCACTCAATCGTGAAGATGACACCCATTGTAAATTTTACCAAATCAGAAATAATAACAATAATAAAACAATGGACATCCGAACTAACCCTAGAAACAAGTTTGTAGGAAAAGAAATGAACTAACCAACTTGGTACAGTCGACCTTCTGGGGAAAATATAGTAATGTGTCGATCGTAGCCAGCTCCTGTTCCGCGGCTCATTCTGATCAAATCTGCTTACCCTCAAATCTTGAAATCAAACCCTAGCTTCACACCTTGATTGCAATGATTTTCAGGTTAAAGGTAGAGTGGTTTTTTCAACGACTTTTAAGTCGCGTTTCTCAGGTTTTGATTTCTTCTCCTCCACGTCTAAGGTAAAGCCGAAGGAAGAATCAACTTTTAAGTACCTTATGGGGTCTCGATTAATGAACAGCTTGTTTATTGGTTTAGGTGAACAGCCCGGTCATATGACTTTAGGAAGAGACGAGGGGCTTACCGTTGATTATCTCCCATGGGTTTTTGTGGTCCCCGATATACGATAATAAAATTTTATGGGTTACAATTACTAGCAATTGTTCCAATGGTCCAAGGAATGTCGGAAGGTGTATATTTTTTATTTTTAGAGGTTAATATATTGGTAACATGGACGAAGGGAAGTAACAAGATAATTATGGAATCTCAATGTCTTGTCCCCACATTAAGGATATTGTATCATTGATTCAAGCTGCACATTAGATGTGGAGTCTTGTTTCAATTAAATCAGATCTCATGACATCCTCATCCACCCTTGACATTAGAAAATGACAAATCAAAGATGTCGCCATCCTGCAAGCTATGAACCTCTTTTCAATAGGTGATGTGGGTCATGTAAATGCAACCACTACCCTAAATCCAATTTTTTTTTACAATATCGGCCCTCCTGGCATATGATATCACCTACTATACCCCTTGCATATAATATCACCTAAAATACCCATATCATTGATACTCACCATCCTTGCCTAGTGCACGTTGAAATCTTTCACCACTTTCATGTTCTTTATGACCTTGCCCTTTCTTCCAGTGGTCTAAGTTTGGTGTTTTTGTATGTTGTTAAATATGTTTTAATTGCTCTAGATGCTAATATTTTCACAGCATGGATGAACATAAGCTACAATATAGAGAAGGTCAACCTCATGAGGTTGACCAGAGTCAAGGCTGTGATTTGAGATTACATTGATAGATGTGACATGTTATTGAACTTTGTATGGGTATCTTCCCAAAGTTCATCAAGTCAAGGGTCTGAGTATGGTGTTTATGTATGTTCTTGAGCATGATGTAATTGCTTTAGGTGTCAATATATTGGCATCATGGATGAATGGAAGTTATAAGATAAACTGTAGGACCTCAATGTCTTGTCTCGGCATCAACAACATTGCATTATTCATTCGAGTTTTACATGAGACGTGGATCCCTACCACAATCAAATCAACTCATGTGATGTCTTCATCCACCCTTCACAATAGAAAACAACCAATCAAAATATCACCACCATGTTGTGACGTAAAATTTAATGTAGTTGCATGTGTAAGTGTAAAATATATGGAATAATTGTTATCCACATGTCATTGTAGAGAAAGATTCTTATCTTCCAAATGGTAGTATGTCCTTTGATGCTAATATTATATTGCATTATGATATTGTATATAATATTATATTGTTATATGGGGCCCCTGATGTACGCTATCAACTACAATACCTTGTCAATGCCCTTCACCATTACCGCCCAATGCACATTGAAATATTGCACCATGTGTATGTTCTTTATCACCTTGCCCTTTCTTCTGGGGGTCCGAGTTTGGTGTTTTTATATGTTGTTAATCCTGATTTAATTGCTTCAAATGTTAATATATTCATATCATGGATAAACATAAGTTAAAAGGTAGACTCTGGTACCTCAATATCTTGTTCACACATAAATAATATTGTAATGCAGAATCGAGCCACTCATCAGACGTGGAGCCTTGTCGAAATCAAATCAATGCTCATAACGTCCTCATCCACCCTTAACAATAAAAAATGACCAATTAAAGATGTTGCCACCTTACAAGCTATGTAGTCATTTACAAAGTGTATGAGTCATATAAATATAACAACTAGCCTAAATCTGGGTTTGGTGTATGATATGGGCTCTATGGTGTCCAATATCACATGGAATACCTTGTCATTTCCACTCACCATCACCACCCAACTCACCTTGAAATCTTTCATCACGTGCATGTTTTGTATTGCCTAGCCCTCTTCCTTGCATAGCTCATTACCACATCATGTGAAGGAACACACAATCTCATTATGTAGTATCACGTGCATGAGAAATATATGATTATTGTTATTTATCATTGTGTGCATAAAAAGTAAGATGGGAGCAATGGTCATGGGTTTCAAGTAAGGTGTGACTATCGATTTACACTCTTACACTTTACAAAACCACGTTTTACCAAAATAAAAAATTACATCTTGCATGTTATATATTATAATATAATATAAATGCATAATATTATATTATAACATTTATTATTGTTTAATATAGTTATTATGAAAAATAAATTTACAAGAGATATAACATAACAAGCAACTAGGTCACTAATGCAACAATGATTTGGTGGTGTTGGCATTCACATTTTAGAACAACACTTAAAATCTTTCATTACCACTCACCATCACCGCCTAGCGCACATTAAAATCTTTATACACTTGCATGTTATTTATCACCTTGCCCTTTCTTCTAGGGATCCAAGTTTGGTATTTTTGTATGTTGCTAAACCTAGTTTAATTGCTCCAGATGTTAATTTACTAAAAATATATATATAACAAATAAAATTAAATTCATCTATCACAAGCATGACAAGGATCAAATCGCATCCCTATTTGTATTGTGAATGGGTGTAGATAGATTTGACCTCAAGACAAGTTGAAGAACCAATTAAAATGTGTAATTATATTCCCATAGAGAGTCGAAAAAAAAGCCTTTTGATTTTCATGGAAAGGTCGGTGAGATGACAAGGAACATAACAAGTCTCTTAAGATTTAAGTGTTTTCCATGTCAGGGGCTATAATAAGAACCAAAGCAAGTGTTATGTTCGTTTCAAAGTCAAACAAATGTATAATGAATTTTAATAGGGAAAGTGGAATGATATGATGCAATCATTGGTGTATCTATTTTGATTATTAATACGGGATTCCTTGTCTTATTAAGTAAGTTTGTGGGCATTGCATGTGCTTCCATATGGTGATATGTAGTTATCGTACTACCTAGCATATGAAGGGAAATGTTGAACTAGTCACCATCATCAAAATCTTACATGACAGACAACAAGGTCAACCGTCAAATTTTGAATATATACCCTCAATTAGCCTTTGACAACATACTTGAACCCTATCCCAAAGTAACAGTGCATATAAGCCATGTGGAAGTTTTTACAATATTCCTCATAAAAATGTGTTGTCATGGAGTGGCATGATTATAGAACAAATGTTGTTTAGATAAGGATTTAATCATTTTAAAATAAATGCCTCACCCACATGTCATCTCTATAAATTTCCATAAGTGCATGTTATGCACAAATGAGTAGTGTGGAGTCTTTTTTTTTAACCCTAATTTGGGATAAGGATCCTCTTAAGTATATAGGGTTAAGGATATAGAAATGATAGGGCACAAGGGTGAATATCAAATCTATAACAAGCCAATTAAATGATAAACTCATATATAACATATACTGGATTTATTAGAATGAGAATAAGTTATTAATGAAAAGTATAATTATGCTAGATATATAAATGACATAAAAGAGAGTACTTAGTTGGTTTTGATGCTAACACAGTGTTGGATCTAGAATAGGTTGAAAGAAAGCATGAAGTAAATTCTAGAATAGTCGTTTGATTCTAGATTTGGTACTTCTGACTCTTTGGATAGTTGCGCAATGTTATTGTCTGTGTTTGACACTAGTGTCTTATATGAAATATCTATGAAAATAAGATGTGACCACTTGGATGCTTTTGGGTTTGGCTTCGCCTTCACTTTGGTGCATTCAAATCTAGGTCATAGATTGTTACTCCTTGTGAAATGGTAAAACCCTAGCTTTCTATCTTCAATGTGACTCTAGGGGAAAATGGGTTAGTGGGTACATGGTGTCGAGTTGACCCCAATGACCCCACTATCAAGGGTGCTACCTACATAGCCAATACTCTAGAAGAGGGCTTTAGACTTATGTAGTTATCCCCTAAATGTTGGCTTGTGTGTGAATCATGTAATGTGTGCAAAGCAAGTACAACAGTGACCTAGCTTGTACCTTGGGAAATATAACCTTGTGACTACTTTTTTAGTACTTCAAACCTGTAAATGTGTTATACCTATGACTAGTGTGGAAATAGGGAAGTTTTTTATCAATTTGAATGCTTGATAGAGTGATTTTTGATAAGTGCCTTGGTCTCTTTGGTCATTTACTAGGTGAGGAATGAATGAGGGTTGATATTATATTTATAACAATCCTATCGAGAAATAACTTGCATTAAATCACTTAGGTCGACCATTGAATACGTTTCATTTGTAAATTGGATGACTTTAGGGCACTGGACATTTGTGTCAGGTCAGGACAATAATGTTGATGCTACTGTCTATCCCAGACGTTAGTGTTTAGGGAGTAGGAAAGCAAGTACAAGCTCAAAACTTGCAGAGATGTAAGATAAATATATTTTAAGCATTCTAAGCAAGATAGGTTATTCATGTCATCAATGTAAGGTTGGTCAAACTAAGAGATATGCTGAGGGGCACAATATAGAGCAGATGCAAGGCTTGTGGAAGCAAGGCATGTATAAAACTAAGAGGAACAACTAAGGCATGTGCATGATATGGGTTAAAAATACTTAAAATATATTGAAATTGAAAGAGCAAGGTTTAGGAGTACACCAGTGTGTAGATGCAACCACCTTACCTATTAGCAAGTTATTTTTGCAAAAGATGTATCATTGTAAGGCTTTGAAACTAAGATTGGGATAAATATAGATAAATCTTTAAAGTGCATATATCTAAGGGGAGAGAGAGAGAGAGAGAGAGAGAGAGAGAGAGAGAGAGAGAGAGAGAGAGAGATTGGAAGACACATGCCCTGAACTTTGGAGCAAAAGCGAGTTGCCACTTGGTAGTTGATATTATCTCAACCGTGTAACCTAATGATACTTATAACCTGGGGAGGTTGGTGGATATAATTAGATCCAACTTGAAAGCTTGGCAAGATTGAGTGATTTGATCACCTCAACCATACCAAAAGGTGAACCAACTATTATAGTAGATTGATTTGCTAAAGTCCATAAAAGTTTATGGGGTATCAGTATGTGTAATGGTTTTGAAATTTAAAATTGATTTGGATTTTTTAATATCAGGCATATGTTGTATAACATATGTATCTTAGATATGTCTCATGCTAAAACTATGTATAACAATGGTACCATGTATAGAATTATCCCACAACTATGAATCTGAATCATATAACTATGTGTTTTGGATAATTTGGGTAATTTTAAATGTGTGGAGGACATGTTTCCAAAGCATTCCCCCACTATATATGGAGAAATCTAAAACTAATATAAGTACCATTGTGGAGGACATGTTTCCAAAACATGCTTTCACTATAAACTGGAGATGTTGAATGTTGAATATGTGTAGAGAACATGCTTCCAAAGCATGCCCCCCACTAAATTTATGAAGTGATATAAGTACCATATGTTACATAAATATGAAGAACGTGCTTCTAAAGCATGCCCCCACTGAATCTACAAATTGGTGTAAGTACCAAATACTAAATGAGTGTGGAGAACATGCTTATAAAGCATGCCCCGTTGAATCTAAGAATTGTGCAAATGTGGAACCCATGCCACCATGACATGCCCCCACTAATATTCCCCCCCTCTTAGGTGAGGGAAAGATAGGAACCCGGTAATTACCTTACCTCAAAAGGGTAAGACAACTATAAAATATGTGAATGTAACCATGTAACATATTGAAGGAAACATGTATAGGTAAATGTATAATTGAAATGCATAGAACCAGTGTGATCATATCCAGGCCTATGATGCATGATAAAGATCATGAAAATGTATAGATAATAATAGTACAAGCTCAACAAATAAACAAACACACAAACAAGAGCACTCAAAATTAAATCAACGAGCAATGGTTTAAGGAGACTGCAAATAAGGGGCATGTTCAAATGCCATAAAATTAAATGGGCATGACTTCATCAAATGTCCACCAAGCAAGAAATGACATATTTAAATGTCCATAGTGTTGGGTGAATATTTTGTCAACTAGCTAACTGATGAACAAAATAATTCCTATCACCATAGCATAGGGAGATTGGTCGTCCAGGTGTGCAGTTTTACTACATCAATAGGGGACAAATCTCTCCTCTCATCAAGGGGAGGTTCCCTATTAAATCTACGGAGGTTATATACTATATATATAAGTAGAAAGTAAGACACAGGGGTGGGATAAACTATCAATCTCTTTTTTTTCAGAGATGATGCTAACAAATAGAGGAGAAATCCTGGGTGATTGGTGAAGGTACTTCTCTTCTTTCAAAAGTAACATTCAGCCAAGATCCAGATCCCTCCTTGGATAGTAGAAATCCTGGTGAAGCAACAGAAGGCACTTCTCTTCTTTCAGAAGTGCTTGTTCTTGCAAACAACACGAATCTTTCTGGTAGGATAAGTAACAAAAGTGCAGAGTAACTAGCAATCTAAGATGTAGCACAAAGTCTCTACCTTGACTGCCCAAGAGTGAGATACGAAGAACAATGGGGGCACAAAGTCATTTGAAGGTCCTTTACACAGCGGTAGAAAATAAAAACACACACTAAAAATAATTATGTCAGCACAAAGTCTGAAAGTAACTGGTTTCAAGACACCTTCTTTGTTACTTTCACTAATTCTGCTTGCCAAATTAAATAAACAAGAACACATTCAGAAGACATGCATAAGAATAATCTTCTAAAATGATACAAGCCAAAATAGCACAAAGTCTGCAAACAACTTGCTTTCTCATTCAGATAAAATGAAATGAAATACAATCTAAGCTCAAAGTCTCAGTATTCGCCTTTCAATTGGGAAGAGTTTCGCTTCTGTATTCGAAAGATTTCCTTTGTAACAATAAAAGAGTTTACAATATATAGCGCTCCAAGAAAGACTTGGGTACTTGCTTTCATGAAAAAGGTCCATGCCGAATTGAATGCATTCAATGCGCCTTCAGTTTCGTTTAGAGGGACCATGCTGGGAACAGTGCATTGCCATAACTATGGTGTGTCCATTCCTCTAATATGTCTCTTCTTAGTATGGACTGTCTGGTCCCTTTCCTGATGTCTGTGCAGCTGTCTAATTCGCCATTATTTTATGAAATAAAAATAGGCTTGCGTCCTTGATTTGGTGTGCTCAAAAGTCTACTTGATCCACTATTTCACCTACTAGAAATAACTCTTTTGAAGATATTTCTGGTCCTTTGGTCTCGCTCCTCTCTTCACTGCTTAAGCGCTTATTTGCTCTCTAGTTGAACCATCACTTTAATTGAACTTGCCTTTGGAATCATCCATGTTGCTTCTTTGTCCTTTCTAGCCCTTCTTGTCTAAGTCTTTGGGGGGTCTTTTCTACTTCTTTGACAAGTGGCAAGTTCTGCTGTCATGAAACTCATTAGAAACTTACAAAAAATGGGATCCATGACACGTTTTGCCCGAGCAACTTCAAAAAGGGAACGTGGATGCAAACACTTGTCACGTTCCCCTGAGTCATAACATGACACGTGACATATTCCACTTAACTTATAGAAGCTTTAGAAAGCTTTTGAGGGTCCTACGAAAGATGACACGTGGCGGCTTCTGCTCTACTTTATAATGGACATGTGGCGGCTTCCGCTGCACTGTCTTTTTCTATCAGGTATTTTTTTGCGGGCTTTTATCTTTAGTTGGGCTTTTCCTTCGCTTTCTTTAGGCTCTCTTCTCGAGTGAATTCCTTCGGACAAAATGTCTGAAGGATTTTTGCCTTAGTCATTTTCCCGCAGAAAATACTTTCGAAAGAATTCTTTCAGCCTCTTTTACCTAGTCATTTCCTTCGAACAAAAAGTCTAAAAGAAATGTTCCCTATCGGCTTTTGAATAAATCTGAAGGAATTTTATCTTTTCGGTCAGTCGCTTTGACCCTTGAACTAATGTTGCCTGCCCTCCGCAAGGACATTTGTTCCTTCGGCCCTGGGGCACTCCCTTGAACCTGTCAATTGAATCGACCGATTGAACCAACTTTGGTTCAACGGCTCAATGGTTCAATCAGTTCAATCCCTTTATGTGGCTAAGTCCTTTGTTCTCTTGAACCAAACGCATTGAACCATATGGCCGTTGAACCTGTTGAACCATTGAACCCGTTGAACCTTTGAACCAAAGTGGTTCAATGGTTCAACGGTTCAATGGTTCAAGCCTTCTTCTCGTTGATAAGTGTTTTGAAGCCGTTGAACCTTGAAGCGGTTAAACTTTGAACCTTGACAAATGCGCTTAACTCTTGCTGATGACGTTGAACCTTTGAACCCATTGAACCCGTTGAACCAAAATGGTTCAAGGTTCAACGGTTCAATGGTTCAATCCTTGCGTAGAAGCTTGCCGATGGACATTTTGGTTGAACCTTGTCGTTGAACCAACCTTGAAATCGCCTAAGTGTTGAGAGCTTGCTTCTTTCTTGCAGAGTCCATAGAAATCAACATGCGAAGCCCGTAGAACTTGGCCTGCAGAGTCCGTAGATTTTCTTCCTGCAGAGTTCGTAGATTCAAACCTGCAGAGTCCGTAGATTCAAGCCTGCAGAGTCCGTAGATTTTTTGAGAAGATTGAAAAATGAGGAATTTGATTGCTCAGAACAAATTTTGAAAAAGGAAGAGACAATTTTGGTCTGTTGAACCAAAATAGTTCATAGGTTGTCCCAAAAATGAGTGATCTTTTTGGGGGACATAACATAGAATAAGCAATGACATATTCAAATGTCCATACCACAAATAATGACATATGCAAATGTCAATGAAAGCATGCATAGGCACAAGGGTCACATATAATGGAACATGTTCAAATGATTTAACAAACAAAATAATAAGAAGGCAAAACACTCAAGGAAGTGGATAAAAGACAAACATAAGCAACCAACATAAACATGTCATAGTGGCCCATGAATCATATGTGTTAGCAAAAAATGTCAAGTGCATATCATATGAAGTGCCCTGTATATGATATAAACATGGATAAGGCATGTGTAAGTATATATGTAAGCTCAAACATGCTACTGCAGAGTGATCATCGAATCATATAACCTATGTGTATCAAGATAATAGAATATGGATGCCCCCAATGTCTTGATGATGTTGAGTAGAGGGAAAACCCAACACCCATAAATGTATAAAATCATGTATATATGTGGGTAAGTGCACAGAGTTGGGGGAAAATTTCATGGACATTTTATGTAACGTGATCATGTTAATAAATAACATGATCACATTATTTAAATTAAGGTTCAGATATTACCAAGCCATAACATGATCGTGTTAATGTATAATGTGATCACATTATTGTAAAACAAAAACACAATCATGTTATTATTATTTTGCACATTTGAACAAATGGAGTGAATTTTGGTTAACATGTAACACGATTGCATTTTTAATAACACGATCGTGTTCATGGTATTTTGCATATAGAAGCACATGGGAGTTATACATGAAGGCAACTTTGGCCAAAAGCTTATATTTACTACTCTAAATGTTAACTATAAATACTTTAAATTTATTTTAGTAAATACAAGAAATTAGGGTCACTCAACATCTGATAGAGCTGGTCTCATAGCTGCATGACTTACGATGTGGAAAATAGTTTTCCAAAATCTAATTCGATTAGTACTTAAGCATTTTCAGGATCTAAGTATAAAACCTATGGATTTCAAGATATAGTTTTTACAATTAATGTCCATTTTTGGTAAACATATAGTCATTTTTAAAGTTTTTGTGCCTTATAAATTGATTCTTGGCATTTATAGGAGTCTTAGGTTTGTCAAAATTGAAGTTTGTAAACCACTCACTTTGAAATTGATGCAAAGTGGTGTGATTGGGGTAACATGGTCACATTGATAAAAAACACACATCCAATGACCACTTTGTGTTAATATCACTTGTTCATCATCCTTCCCTCATCCTTGATCACTTTTTACTCATGCCTCATCACCCCTAATCACTCTCTCATCATTCTTCATTGTCCCTAATCACTCCCTCATTGAACCTCACTGTCCCTATTCATCTCTAATCACTACCTTATCATCCTTAATTACTCCCTCATTGACCCTCACTATCCCTCATCATCCATAATCACTCGCTCATCATCCCTCATCATCCCTCATCACTCCCTCATTGACCCTCAACATCCCTCATAATCTTTAATCACTCCTTTATTATCCCTAATCACTCCCTTATTGGCTCTCACCATTCTTAATCATTGCTTCATCATCCCTAATCACTCCTTCTTCATCCATAATCACTCCTTTATTGACCCTCACCATTCCTCATCATTTATAATCACTCCTTCATCATCCTTAATCACTCCTTAATTGACCCTCACCATCCCTCATCATCCCTAATCACTGCTTCATCATACATCATCATCTCTAATCACTCAATCCTGATCCCTCATCACCTCTAATCACTCCCTCATTAATCCTCACCATCCCTCATCATCCCTAATCACTTCTTCATCCTCCCTAATCACTCCCTCATTGACCCTCACCATCCCTTATCATCCCTATTGACTCCCTCATCATCTCTACTCAATTCCTCCTCATCCATGTTTATCCTTAATCACTCCATCTAATACCTTGATGATGGTGTTTTATTGGGGTTTAACAATGCTAGGAGTTACATGTGGGGAGTTGAGTGGTAGCATAAAATATAAGACATAGTGATCAAAATGATGTGGAGGCAAATTTGAAACATAAATATTTAACACTTATGATAAAATATGGGCCTATTAGAAACAATGCAATTCAAAATTGAAAATCCACCATAAAAAGAGAAGCAATTTAAACCACCATAACACCAAAAATGGGTAGTAAATACATGAAAATCACCAAAATATGTGATTTCCTGAAACCAATCAATTGCTTTCCATATGAGAGCATTTTATGATCCAAATAATTACATTATAGGCCTTCTATTTGTATGTTTATTGATTGAGTCATCATACTAGAGAGTGGAAAATAATTTTCAAGTGATTAGATCAAGTAGTCTAAGATTGGAAAGTGGTGATTAATTCATAAATTCTATATTTAATCCAATGAAGAGTGTCACACTATGAGTTCTCTACTTGCATATCTCGAGAAGTGAGTACAATTTATCTAGTATTATAGAAAGGTAAGTAGATAATAGATTATGAACCCAATGATATGGTCGGTACTAAAAATATCTCTACTTCCCCCAACAAGAAATTATACGAATTAAAAATATTGTTTCATTAATAAATGTAGATCAATGGAGAGCCAATACACTTCAACATTTGTAATGGAAGTCAAAATAATTTAATTTCTCCTAAAACATTTTTAAAAAAATTGAACTTGAAATTTATACATCATCCATAACCATACGCTAGTGTATGGTCTAGTGTAGGCCTTGAGAAATGGATCACCTAGTAGTGTCACTTGGTGTACAAAATCAAACTTTTTAAAAATGCAATCCTTTGTGACATCTCACCATTAGAGGTGTGTGATGTTTTACATGTGGTTAACCATATATTTACCATTATGCCTTTTATGTTAACTCATGTAACGAATTCATTCATTTCAAGATGTTGAATGACATCCTCAGGGCTTTTACCTATGTCATTAGTTTAATCTACATTGATGACATCTTAATCTTTATAAAACATGGGATGAACATCTACACCATGCTGAAATAGTGTTTCACATTTTGCAAAAACATATTTTTATGATAACATGAATAAATGTTCATTTTTCATGCAAGAGATAAAATATTTGGGGGCATGATACACACACAAAGAATGCATGTGTGAACCTGACCAAGATTCAAGTCATATAGGAATGGGAGACACTAAATAACTTTGCATTTGATTCAAATCTTCTCAGCGTTAGAAAATTATACAAGAGATTTGTGTTTGATTTTTATCTTTTGAACCAAACTACCAAAGGTGAAACCAAAGAAAGTTTTATCTAGTGAGCTACACAACAAATATAATTCTATGAACTAAAATTTAATCTCTATTTTGTGTTGGTACTTATGTTAATTGACTATAAATTTGGAAGATCATCCAATTCATTTAGTAATAAAATTGACTATCACAAATGGGTATTGACATCACAAGTCCTAGAAAATAATTAATTTCTATTATAATAGATTAAACAATATATAATTAGAATAAAAGATATATTTAGAGTATATAATTATATTAGATGATGAGGGAGAGATTGTGGATGGTGAGGGATGGTAGGATCAATGATGGAGTGATGAGGGATGGTGAGGGTTAATGAGGGAATGATTAGTGATGATGATGGATGAAGAAAGATTGATTAAGGATTATGAGGGATGAGGAGTGAGTGATTGGGGATGATGAGGGATGGTGATAATCAATGAAGGGGTGATTGGGGATGATAATTTTGAGTGATTAAAAACTATGAGAGATAATGAAGGTCAATGAAGGAGTGATTAGGGACGAGGAGGGAATGAATAGGGATGAGGAAAGAGTTATTAGGGACCATGAAGGACAAGGAATAAGTGATTATGAATGATTAGGGATAGTGAGGGTCAATGAAAGAGTGATTATGGATGATAAGGGAATGATTAGATATGACTAGGGATAGTGAGGGTCAATGAAAGAATGATTAGGGATAATGAGAAATGACATGGGAGAGTGTTTAAGGGTAATGAGGGATGAGTAAAAAGTAATCAAGGATAAGGGAGGGATGATGAACAAATGAAATTAACACAAAGTGGTTATTTGATGTGTGTAGGTCATCAATATGACCTACACCATCCCAATCACACCACTTTGGATCAAGTTCAAAGTGAGTAGTTTTCAAACTTCAATTTTGACAAACCTAGGACTCCTATAAATGCAAAGAATCAATCTAGAAGGCACAAAAACCTAGAAATGACTATATGTTTACCAAAAATGGACATCAATTATAATAGTTATGTACTGAAATCCTTAGGTTTAATACCTAGACCCTGAAAATGTCTAAGTACTAACCAGATTGGATTTTGAAAAATTATTTTCTACATCATAAGGTGCATATCTATGAGACCAACTCTATTAGATGTTGAGTGACCCTAATTTCTTATAGATAATATAAGGGATGATAAGGGACAAGGAGGGAGTGATTAGGAATGATGAGGGATAGTGAGGGTCAATGAGGGAGTAATCAAGGATGATGGAGTGATATGACTAAGGACAGTGAGGTTCAATGAGGGAGCGATTAGGGACAGTGAATAATGATGAGAGAGTGATTAGGCATGACGAGGCATGAGTAGGAAGTGATGAAGGATGAGGGAGGGATGATGAATAAGTGAAATTAATACAGAGTGGTCATTTGATGTCTATAAATCATCAATGTGACCTATATTACCCCAATCACACCACTTTACATCAATTTCAAAGTGAGTAGTTTTAAAACTTTAATTTTTACAAACCTAAGACTCATAGAAATTCTAGGAATGAATCTAGAAGGCACAAAAACCTACAAAATAATTGTATGTTTACCTAAAATGGACATTAATTGAAAAAATTATGTCTTGAATGCCCTATGTTTAATACTTAGATCCTAAAAATGCATAAATATTGACTTGATTGGATTTTGAAAAATTATTTTCTAAATCATAAGGCGTGTAACTATGAGACCAACTCTATCATATGCTGAATGACCCTAATTTCTTATATTTACTAAAACAAATCTAAAGTATGAGAAAATAAATGTAACAAGACTTATACTTAGAATTTAGAGTAGTAAATTTAAGCTTATGGACAAAGTTGTCTTCATGTGCAACTCCCACATGTTTTAGGATGTTGAAAATATATAACATGATCACGTTATTAAGTAACGTGATTACGTTATTAAGTAACACGATAGTGTTATTAAGTAATGTGATTACATTAATAGTGTGATCGCATTATTAATGTGATTGTGATATTTAAATTAAATTCAATTCCTACACCTTTTATGTCAAGAATGGCTTGGATTCCTGAGCCAAAGGCTTGGACTGTCAATGTATAGCCGAGTTTCAAAAGGTATGAAAATAAACAATAAATTTCAACTTTGATTGTCAAATACACTAATAATTTCAATGTGAAAATTAAAAAACTTGATACCATCACAACGAGCACGCTCTCCTCTTTCCAAAAATATGATTCTTATAATTTTTGGACTAATTTAAGGTTTCAAACTATATTTATTTCTAACTATGTCTTTTTTAGGCCATTACATGCCGCAAACATACATGCCTATACATGTTCACGTAATTTATTTTTTGTTGATCCAAGTGAAAAACAAATTATATGGTGACGTAGTAAGCTTAATTCTACACATATTCAAAAAAAATGATTTTCATTTTTTTTGAGGTAGTTAGCCCTGACCCATGGACAACTATCCATTTTTTGTCAGTTTTTAGGATCTATTAACTTGAAAAATTCATAAAACAAGTATTCGTTGAAAAAATAAACAAAATATAGGTGATGTGATACAATATTTTATATAAAATTTCTCCAAAGGGTTTCAAATAAAATGAAACTATGTTAAAAAAAATGGTGTGCGTCATGGTCGTCTATCTACTATGTTTTTAAAAAAAAACCAGAGTTCCTCTTCAAATTTGGAAACTAGACTCAAAATGCTACATTTCATGTTTTTACACCATCTTCAAATTTGGAGTGTAGATATCTCTAATTATCAACATAATTTCAAATTTATAAAATTTTAGAAAAATCATGTCCACGGGTAGGCCACTTTTTGTCCCCCAACTTTGTGCACTTACCCGTGTATTATTATATATGTGCATGTAGGAGTAAATGATATACTATCCCTCAACATGGAACTAACACATAGATGCCAAGGAGCCAATAGAACACGTAGGTACCAAAAATGTTTTTAGATTTTTAAATGTTTAGATTTTTTGGGTATTTTTTAGAAAATAGAAAGGCTATCTATTTTCCTAATTTTGAAAGTAAGGAACTAACCATTTTCCCACTCATAATGCAAAGGAGTATATGGTAATTCAATTTTTTTATTCATATGGCAACGTGTCTTATGACTTAACATAGCACACCCTGCAATGCATTTTGGTAAAAGTATTCCATCTGTTATTATCACAAATTTATCATTGTACCCATCAAATGGAACATGCATTTGTTATCTTGAAATTGAAATGTAAGACACATGTTTTTCATATCGAGTTTTGCTTCCATATCAACCAACCAAGACTGACCTAGATGCAAAGTAAATTTTGGTTTTGGATTTGTTACCCATATCATATAATATACAATCTTTGGTTTGCATGTTATAGGTAAAAAGTATGTATCCAAGGGAATATGGATTTAATGTAGATTTCTTTAGCTCATCCATATGATGTCCCATTTGTTCAAAAAACACCATGCTACAAAGTGAGTCCCTTTATGTGCCAATTTAAATATATATGCAGCATAACCCATCAATATTTGCATAAATTGTTTTATGTCTCCCTGTAGGTGGGTTTGGAGGTTGATCTTTTTCAGAAATATGTGAAATATTGGACTTTCTTTGATGTGGGAATAAAAATAAAAAAAATCCCACACTCTTGTATTTTTAAATTTTGGCCTTCAAATTCCCACATTGACTTGTATCGTGGCCTATGATCCGATGGTAGTTACAATATGGAAATCATTCTCGAGGAAGAAGGTAATTACCTGATTTGCCCCGAGTAGAAGGTAAGGAAATCATGTTATATTCAAGTAACATGGATAAAATAGTATCAGTAGTATCATGTTGTGTTGTGATATGTAAATTTTATTGTGAAGCCTTTTGAAAAGACCCTACATAATGGAACTTGGTTCTCATATAAGTGATCCGATGTGTTCAATGAAGAGGAAGGTATGGAAGGATGAACATTAATATGTTCATCAATTTTGGTTATCGTACCTTTTTCTTGCTCTGATTTTGTATCCATCTTTCTCATGCCATAAGGGTGGATCACCAAAGGGAGCTCAATTATTTGATTATCTTGGAAGTTTTGTAACAATGGTTCCCCTTGTGATGGTTCCTTATTTTTATATGCATTCATGTACACCTCAATATTTAGTTCATTGATAGGTTGTTGGTTATCCATTTTTTTAATACTGTAAGCCTTGTTGATTTTGATTTTGCTTGAGAGCTATAAGATGAGTAATACCTTACTCATGTTTGCCCAATCCTTGTCCCTGTTACCCGTATTTAAGAAAATATCAAAGGCCAAAACTATGCAATATTTACTCAAGGAGCTTGAAATATTTCAAGAACATGATGTATCCACCATTATCATATTGGAAAGTTTTTACACCTTATGTTTTTTATGCTGTTGAAGTGTACAATGCTTCATTTTCCTTGATGGATTAATATGACTTGTTAAAGATGCCATTATTTTTTTATTAGCCTTTCAAAAAAAATCAATATCAAATGAAGGCCAAAAAGGATAATCACCCTTGATAAGGGAAATATTATTTGAAACTGTATAAATAAGAGGGGGTTTGATCCATGAACTTGAAAGAACATCCCTTTTATGATTGATTTGAAAATCCTCCATGATTTCCTTATGGAGTTGATGAAAATTGTCACGATCAAATAAAGGTACATTTTCTCCACGTGGAACCAACTTTTATATAGAAGGCAAGGGAAAATGCTTTGGATCCTCTTTGAGATGGTTCAAACCATGTCTTGAAGGGATGATAGCATGTACCTGATTAGAGGGATAACAACTACCACCATTCAAAGCCTTTATATTGTGTGCCCAATGCTTGGAGGAATGCAAGAATAATTGATTTTGATTCTCACTTTAAGAGATTGTTGAAGGGTCTCATAGCCACAGTCATCAAAACAATCAATGTCATCCATGATGAAAGAGAGAAAGAACACCAAGATTAGGATAAGGCAGTAAATAAGCATCTACAAGAGAATGCTTATACAACAATGATGCTCAAAGGTCAAGTTCACCAAATGTTTATCCATGTTTTTGGATAAAGATCCTCTTGGGTATATAGGGTTAAGGATATATAAATGATTGGGCACAAGGGTGAATACAATATCTACAATAGGCCAATTAAATGCTAAATACAAATATAACATATATTGAATTTATTAAATTGAGAATAGGCTGTTAATGGAATGTATAACTATGTTATTTATATAAATGACATAAAAGAGAGTACTTAGCTAGTTTTAATGCTAACATATTGCTGAATATGGGATAGGTTGAAAGTAGGCAAAAAGTAAATTTTGGAATAGTCATCAACTTTTGGATCTAGTACCAATGGTTCTCTGGACAGTTGTGTCAGCCCTGGATGGTTGTGTTGATGCTATTGTCCATGTTTGGTGCTAGTGTCTTATAAGGAATATTTTTTGAAATAAGATGTGACCACTTGGATGTTTTTAGGTTTGGCTTTGCTTTTGCTCTGGTGCTTTCAAATCTAGGTCATGGACTATCTCTCCTTGTGAAAAGGCAAAACAGTAGCTTTTCATCTTTAATGTGACCTTGGAGAAAAGTGGGTTAATGGGCACATGGTGTCAAGCTGACCTCAATAGACCCAATGTCAAGTGCATGCCTACATAGCTAATATTCTAGAAGAGGCACTCAAACTCATTTAGTTCTCCCCTACATGTTGACTTGTGTATGAATCATGCAATGTCTGCAAAGCAAGTACAATAATGACCAAGCTTATAACTTGGAAAATATAACTTTATGACTGCTCTTTTAGTACTTCAAACCTATAGATGTGTTGTACCTATTACTGGTGTAGAAATAGGGAAGCTTTTGATCGATTTGAATGCTTGATAGAATGCTTTTTGATAAGTGCCTTGGTCTCTTTGATCTTTTGTTAGGTGAGGAATGAATGAGGGTTGATATTATATTTATACCCATCCTACTAGGAGATTAATTGCATTAAAGCACTTAGGTTGACCATTGTAATACATTTTATTTGAAAATTGGATGACTTTATAACACTGGGTACTTGCGTTAGGTTAGTATAGTAATGTCGACATTACTATTTATCCTAGATGTTAGTGTCTAAAGAGCAGGAAAGAAGGTTATAAAGGTGTACAATAAGTATATTTTAAGCATTTTGGACAAGATAGGTTATATGTGTCATCAATGTAAGCTGGTTGGACTAAGATAAAGGCCAAAGGGCACAAGATAGAGTAGATGCAGGGCTTGCATAAGCAAGACATGTGTAAAACTAATAAGATGAACTAGGGTATGAGTTTTCCAAGTGTATAAGACTAAAGTGCTACATAACCACAAAATATCATCTACACATATAAGCAATTATAGATGGTAGTTTTGAATACACTCTACTACCCATTCAAATGCACATATATGGATGATATCATCAATTTTAGGCAATATGTGAAGAAGTTTAATTTACAAGCATGAATATATTAACTTTGAGAATTTGAATGAAGAATAAATTCCAAGAATAATTTGGTAACCACACTTAGATTATTCACAAATAAGGGAATGGTAATTGACCAAGCTTTTCTTGATTATTGCTCTAATAAAGTACTTAAACTACCACCTATAATTATAGTAAGCTTCCTCATCCATGGATTAAACTCTCATTCAATGTAGTCTTTGGTCTTAATTTGTTACAAGGCACATTAACATTGAAGAAAAAATATTAACAATAAAAGGAATAAATATGATGAGTACATGTATAGAATATCCAATGGAATTAGACAAATTCAACAATCAAACACCAAAAGGGGTGTGGTTTTTTTTAAATGTGAAGTATGTGTCAATAAATAAGTTGTTATATGGATGGCAGCTTAGTGAGGGTCATCCTCATTTGGGCCCATTCTTTGTGTAGACACATCATGTTTCATGATATGTTATAAATAATGATAAATTGAGTACAAGTCAATATGTATGCGATAAGATGTCGTTTAAAAAATGAAGCTTTGAACAAAATGCCATCATATGAATAGAAGAATAATTTTCTCTCAACTTGAAATTGAATTAAATAGTTTTAACTACATGAGATCTGCATAATTACATTAGCTTTGGCAAGTGGGGAATCATAATTAGACCACATTGAATGAATTGTTAAATTTCATGTAAGTATTTAGAAAATGAAGAGATTAATAGTGTTATCTAGATGTGATTTTCTATTTTGGTAATTCGAGGTTGTAAATCGAGAGTTGTTTCTCACTCAAAACCCATGACTGTTGATCTCATCTCATTTGTTGAACATGAAGGCTTAAACATAAATACTCGTATATTTATGGTGAACTTGATGGTGGAAAACTATGTTGTGTTTCTTCATATGATGCGACAATACATTATGGGGAGGAGGCATTTTTTTCACAATGAACTGAGCAATGGTGAAGTAGCAGGGAGGGGCAAGGCCATAAATAACATGCAAGTGGTGAAATATTTCTAGGTGAGTTGGGTGATGATAGTGAAGTGTAATGATAGGGTGTTTCAAGTGATATTGTACCCTAGAGGGCCAATATTGTACATCAAATATGGATTCAAGGTAGTGAATGGATTGACATGACTAGCACTTATTGTAAAGGGGTCTACAATTTGCAAGGTAGCGACATCTTTGAATGGCCATTTTATATTCTCATGGGTGGATGTAAATGTCGTGATAACTAATTTTATTATAGTAGGGTTCCACATCTGACATGCAGCTCAAATCAACACTACAATATTGATAATGCGGGAACGAGACATTAAAGTTTCAGAGTCTATATTTATATATACTAATTATAAATATAATGTATTATAAGTGTATATAATATATTATACATACAATTATATTGTTTATTTGTAACTATATATATATATATATAGAGAGAGAGAGAGAGAGGGAGAGAGAGAGAGAGAGACATTATTATATTAATATCATAATATTATATATATTATAATTATAATATATAATATCTATCTATTTTTTTCACTTAGTAGTGGAATAAAATAATTCTTATGAGGCCACCTATCTTTCTTGCTAATATTGTGGTGAAGCCCATCTCAACGGTGTGGCTAAAACCCTGAATGTCTGGCGTACCTTGAGCCTGTGAGTGAATTAATAAAGTGTAGGTTCTCAATTGATATTGGTGAGGTGTTATGTGATGACCAGGGACCAATTGCTACAAACCCTGGGAGATATGAGGATGATGGAGATGATAATGTTGGTGTTTTGAGCCAGGGCTCAAATTCTATGAAAATTTATAGTAGTGATCACTCTATGATGTTTAGACGAGTTACAATGAGGCTAGGTGAAAAGGGGTGGGAATCATCTTTGGGAAATTTAATTGGAGTAGAGAATAATAGTCATAAGTGTTAATCCTATGGGTTTTCTTCAGATGCCCATACATCCCACTTTCTTGGGACAACTTGCACAAAATAGTAGCATTCAAGGAGACATGACTTTTATGACTTGAAATGCTGACAACCTAACTATGTAGCTGGTGTAGACACTCCTTTTCAGCCATGTTCGTGTTTAAACAGACTTCATATTGATTTATGCCAAATAATGCAAATTAAGCATAGAAATCATTGAACATCCCAAATTTATCCATACATTGGATGTAAGTGCCCAAAATTACATCAAAGCATCCATATTTATGATATTACCTTGTACATAATGATAACCTCTTATAGATTCATCCTCAGTTAGCTTACGACCAAGCAAAATGACATTTTTGACCAATTAAGTAGGGCACTTATTCCAATTCTTGAAGTGACAAAAAGCCTAAGCAAAATGAATTAACCAACTAAATCAAATCAAATGCTTAGTTAAATAATCCATGTTAAATTAGTGAACTTAGAATTTCCAAAAATCAAAATTCAAAAAATATCAAAGGAAAATGAGGTCATGATGATGTCATCATCCTCAAAGTCAGAAATTATAAAATATAAACATAAATGCCATGAAAAATAAAAATGTTGAGTCATGCCTCCATAAATACATAATTAAGGATATTATTTATTGCATTTGGACTCCCAAGTCTAACCCAAAGTTAGCCTAAACCTAATCATATCTACGTTGAGGTTAGTTTGAAACCTATAAATACAAGTTCTCACTCACTTCCAACAAACTCTGTTACATCCTGATTTCACCCAAAATAATATAACCTGTGAATCTGTGGATTATTATGGTTATCATCTGATTATTATTACTTTGATTTGAGCTTTGTGACATATACTAGTTATGAGACAATTATATGTTGATTAGTTTACATGATGGATTCAATTGTGACTATTGTAATTTCTTATTTTGTACATCATGGATGAATATTTGTTAGTTATGCACCATTAGTTTCTATTATATATGATGACTTAGACTAATTATCTACTTTTCGCAAGGTGAATGCATGATTAATTATTCCTTAGAGCATGATGGAGGGAGAACATCATCAGAGAGGGTGGCATAAATGGGATGATTGAGGGATGACATAGGAACTACTAGTAACCCAAAACACACCACAATAGAATAATTTAACTAGTTAGTATGTGTTTGAGTGCTTCTGCATTTATATAGTGTTTATGTTTTCCATATATGCTCATGGTTGATATAATTGAGTGATTGCATCATGATACAACCTGTAGTTAGATTTTTATGATGATTTCTTCACGATTGTTGTGTTGACTATGTTTGGATGAGTTGATGCTTAACCAGTCAATATTTGTATTCTTTTCGCTATCTTGCAACTAACTATAGATTAATGGTAATGTCTTCAAAAACTCAATACCTCTAGTTGGAATTAATACAACATTGTTAGGGCATTGGAAGACAATACAATTGGTTTATATATATTTCTCAGATTGACAAACATTATAGTAACAACTTAGTGTTTTAAGATGTGGCCTAAACATTGTTTTTATGACAACATTGGATATGCTACACTTATAAAGATGAAATGGTTTGGGTCATTCTCTTTATAATTATTAGCATGTAATTTTGATTGTTTGGATATGTTAAAATCCTAAGCTACGAATTACCTTAATTAATTAGGAGTTTAGCCTAATCTAAAGAGGGCTCAAGGTATTGTTATCTTATTATTATGATTGGGGTATGCTTCTAACCTTAAATCAAAATACATGCATGGTTATTTTGGATAGGAATTTATTTATTGGTTTGATTTATCTTTAGAGAGATAATTACCTTTTACATTTAAGTTAAGGAAATATAACTATAATGATAATATTAACTTAAGTGATAAAGGCCAATACATGGAATACGTAGAGAATTAAAAGACTAAAATTATCATTTAAGAATAACTTAAGTGGACTTAAGTTAGAAATTAACTCGGTCTTAATCTCAAAGTTTTAAACATGAATGAAATAAGAAAATAATAAATCTAAAAGTTAAGTCGATGGTATAAAATGGAAAACAAAAGAAGCTCAAGATAAGTCAATGTAATTGATTTTAAACAACACAAAAAAATGGTGATCTAAGCATGAAAAAATAAAATAAAAGGAGAATGAAAATAATTTTAAGAAGGAAAAAGAAAGTGAGGAGGATGGTACGATGATGAAAGGAAGAGGGTACATCAATGGAGGGAGGAAAGGAAGGAACATACACGATGTAAGGTGTGGTTCAAGAAGGAAAAAGAGGTGAGTAAAGTGATAAAACAAGTTTGTGATGTATTGATATTTCTATGCATTGTGTTTTCTATTAAATCATTTCTTTGATAGGCTGGATAAGGTAGAAAGAAATGGTAGAAGACATTTTGGAGAAATGAAATTCTGTGTTATCAATTTGTTAATATAAAAATAAATAGACAAGTCATTTTTAAAAATTGGTAGGTATAGTGATGAATAGGACCGGCCGAGCTTATTATTTAGTTGTGGATTTATATAAATTACTAGACTATATAAATTTAAAGTGGAGTAGATTTATGCAAATCCCTTTTTAAGGTGAATCTGCATACCTACGTATATTATGCTTGTATAGTTAGAAAAAAAAGACACTATATTAAATATACTAGGCCGTACTAGATGGTATCAAAGCAATTGGCTGTATAGTCAATTTAGAAATTATAAGTATGGATATGCATTGAAAATAATTGTATTTTGTGTATTGTAATAAGAGGTAGATTATATATTTTTACACACAAAATTATGTATTTATATTCACGAAGAAGTTTTTAACTGGTGATATGGAAGCCCTGTATACTCCATTTGGAAAGGAAATGGTAATTATATGAAGGAAACTATGTTTCCTCTTTATGGCAAATCATATTTAGGGTGGAACTTTATTTTGCCTTAGATTTATGTAATGTAGTTTGAACTCGAGTTCATAAGTAAACATGTCTTTTCTCACATTCTATTTAATATCACCAGTCAATTGGGTCAAACCAATGTCGATATATGTGTATGACTTTGCATGCGTCTGCTTGTTGTGAATACAAACTAGCATTGCTTGTAATAGGCTAAACAAGAGTTAATTACTAGGAATTATGTTGTGACCATTCAACTGAGTTAAGCACTTATGAGGTGAAGTTAGGATTTGACTATGATAAATATATATTTTATTTTATAATTATTTTAAATCGACCTCAAAACATTTAACATAGTATACATAGATGGGATTTTGTGTATAACTTGTAAATAAATTTCTATATCACATTCGAGATATAGGATATTTGGATGGATAAACCCTGTAGCAAATTTGGGAACTTGTATGCCAACAATAGTTGTATATAACTGGTTGTGATCAATGAAACTTTACCTATACATATTGGTTATAGGGGTGCTTGTATTATTGTTTAAACTTAGTTAAGATATGAATATGTTTATGATTAAGATTCAATGAATTCTTGTGATGTTTAAGTAATTATGAAACTGATATGATTCATTACCAGATGGTAGAAATATTTGAATAATAAATGATTATATTCATTATATATGAAATATCATTTTGTGTGAGGTTTTATTAAATGCATTTGATAGACTAATTGCATAGTTATGATAGCACACTCATATGCATGCACTATATCTAAATAATATGTGATTACTTTATGGAAGATAATATTTCATAAATCAATAGATGGATGTACATAATTATTAGAGAGATGAATAGTGTTATATAGTTTAGGAATATCATTATAATTTGTATGCTAGCAGAGACCAAATAGTATATTACTATATTCCATAATGATTAATACTATATCCATGGTTGATATAATTATATGATCTAAATCTATACTACAGTTATGCTTTGAATGCTAGTAGAGACCAAATAGTATATTTGTAACGTAGTAGTGCTATGCAAACGTGTTGATAGGGTCAAATCTGTAGCATCATATAAAAATGAAATGCATAGATTGTGTAGAGTATAAACACATAAAAAGAACTTTGTGAATTCCTTATGTGGTGGTTTTGAGTTAGAGGTTATTTTCTTCTATGTTGAGAACTAACAGTAATTAACAAGAATGGAATATTGATGTTTGAAGAGGTTTAAATGACTGTAGTACTCAGGTTATATCTTAAAGTTTCATAGAAATACTAATTATGAAAATCTTGTAAAACCTTGACTTGTGTCATAAATGACTATTAGTATACACGCATATAATATTGAAAAATTATGTATAGTATATATTATGAGAGTATTAATATGTACAAGTATTGAGATATTAATAACATAAAATAGTGCATTGTGATGTGCACTTAGAGATTATGTTTCTTATTATTACTACTTTATAGTATAATCTAAGGTATACTAGGCAATATATTCCCATAATTGGTTGATTAGTATTTATAAGTGTAAGATTATTTGTCCGTGATTGAGTAGGGTGCTTAAGCACAATAATCTATGATATTATGGGATGTTATAGAGTTTTTCAATGTAAAAATATGTTATACCTAGATGGTACATATTGTAATTATTGTAAATAGACCCACACCTATGTAAATATATGCATGTATATTATTACTATGAATAATATGTTTTGTGATAGTTAGTAGAACATTTTGTGTGTGTAAACAACTTTTGAGAGTGTAACGAATGCTAGGATAAAATAGTGTTTGTTTCATGAAAATTGTGACTTACTTTGTTATATCTAGTTGCTTAAATAAAAGATTATGTTTCCATGTATTTAAGACTACTTTATATGAGTGATTATGGAAAACTAGTAGTTATGTCTTGAAATACTAGACTATGATAATATTGTTTATCACGAGGTGTAGTATGTTTAGAAACTAATTATGGTAGTTGAAATGTATAGTTAAAATATATATTTTACTTGGGTGTTATAAACTATAGTCATTATTTTTAGTATAGATTAGATAATAATGTAAGATTCATTCATATGTTTGATTGAATAAGTGTATGCTTTGATTATTCCTATGTTTAACACGTTATGTGATATGATTTCTAGTAGGATGTAAGTTGAATGAATATTGGGGTTAAATTATGTTACCAAATCTCACTTTATTGATATTAAGTAAGAAATGAGATAAACTTCACTGGCTTACTAGCATCACAATGTCATATGAAAGAAATCTGATCAAATGGTATGTATGAATTTGATTGATCTATAGATTGCTATTAATTATGTTTAGTGAGACATTATAATTATTTGAGTATGATTTACATGTTTGAGTGATATCTTACAATGGAATGGGTTTTTTATGACACACTACATATTTAGTTTTAGAAATCATACATCACATGGGTACTTGCTTGTTTCTCTAGATTCTCGCACCGTCATTGTCTACTCATTCGTGAAGGGAGGGAAAATCCCTGATGGGATTAGTGTGGGGGATTTTTGATCCAAATTTGATGTGGAAAAGTGCTCAGATGATGCTCTCCCTCCTCATAAAAATACTAATTTAAAGATGACCCATGAGATTGCCATAGATACTAGAGAGACCCAAGACCTGATGCTTCGGGGAGCCTTGTATCTTATTTTTGTACATTGTATAATATTATATTGTATTTATTATTGGAAACATTATCTTAGAAAATAGTAATTATTATTTATTGTGGATTGAAAATAATGGTTGTGTATTCTACCAATAGTGGTTAGTTATTTGTAATTACTTTTTGTGATTGTATTATGATGTGTTCTTCATACATTGATAGTGTTCAGTGACTGTTAGATGTCTTGAGCTTATTTGTATGTAACACTTAAAGTATTTTGTATGACCATTGCTTAGATTCTCGTGATAAATTATATTTATAGTATGTGTTTAAAAAAATCATGTATTTCCAGTTAGTACCGAACGGGTTTGTTACATGTGGTATCAGAGCTATGGCTTGAACTCTAGGACCTAATGAGTGCATTAGTGTTTTCATATCTCTTTGTTTATCATAAAGGAGAATTATGAATGTGTGTGGGGTACATTGAGTGTGTACTCTAAGAGCATTCATACCCCTTCTTAGAGTTGTTAAAGGGTTGGTTTATCAAGTTTCTCATTGGTGATGGTTATATAAGGTGTTTGGGTAGGTAAGTTCATAACATAGTTCATGAGTTATGAAGAAGAGTTCCCTACAATATTATTGATCTTTTAAATTGAACACCTCGAGTATGATTACATTTTTATTGGTAAAAGAAATCAACTTCACCATTTGTGTTTTATCTTTTGAGTTTTTTAAAAAGCATGGATTGTTTCTCACTTAAGTATATATGCATTAGTTTTGTGTCTTATATACATAAATTCTAGGAGTGATAAATTTTATAAGACCATTTTTAGTTTAGTATCACCTAGTGCAGTGGGAATTTTCTTGTAGTTGAGTGTAGATGTCTTGGTTGAGAATTATTTTGTGTTAGGAGTTTATTTATGTGGATTGGTATTTTCCTTCTGGTTGTGGAAGTAGGTTATGATATTAAAGTTACAAGTTTGGTAAGTGAATAGTGATTTGGCAATTTGGGTTGTGGTGTTTCCTTTTACCATATAAGGGTATGTAGTAGTTTTGTTTTTGAGATATTAGTCCTCTACTTTCCACTTGTGATTTTGTAGAGTCACTATTTTATCTAACTTGTGAACTTGACCATGTGGAATGGTGAACCTTGAATTCATGTTAATTATAGATGATTATAATTATTATGTTATTATATACCTTTGTTTAGACTGATATTTTTCTCTTTTTGAAGCATTTTATTTTGAAGAGTTATTCATGTACCTTTCACCAGGAGCAAGTAGGGTATGGGATGTATATAACATCTTGGTATTCTAAAAGGGTCGAGATAAACTTTTAACTTGTTGAGTGCTAACCGAGAAAATAGGGATACATTATCTCGCTTAAAAGGTTGTAAGGTTGGTGTGATCCTTGGCCTTTGTATGTTATGCTAATTTTAACATAATTTCCTCTTATATATGAATATAATCCTATAGTTAAGCTATGAGATATATTGGGCTAGTGGCAATTAATGTAATTACAGAATGATTGTATTATTATTTTTGAATGTATGTTGGTACATATGGAATTATTAAACATATAATATTATTTACTATGATCTGTTAGTATAGAATTGTGATTCATAGAACCCTATGCACATTTTGAAAATCATTAGGTCGTGAAGACCTAAGGGAAGAGTGTGATTTATGAACATGAGTATTAAGTGATAGGAATGAATCCTACTTAGTCTCATATTGACTCGATAGTTATTGAGTTTGGATCTGATAGATAGACTTGTCAAATCCCAGATTTGACAGACGGACTTGTCAAATTCAATCGTATGGCCATACACATATATATGATTGAATGTTTATTCCTTAATTTTGTATACATTAGAAATGTAGTATTTTTAGTTCATATTCATCATCATACTTATCAGAAGCTCCATAAAGTAGTGAAAATATTCACATATTATTCTTATCAAGAGCTATATGGAGTAGTGATAGTATTAACTTATATACATCATCCTTACCAGACTCTAAATACTTTTCTTTGAAATGAGAAAAACACTCTCTAGGGTTGATAGATGTGCAGGGGTTGGAAGGCTTTGTGGAACTCTCCATAACCATTTGTTTTTGGTTTTTGTGATGAACTCACGTGCTTTTGGGGAAGTCAGAGAAATTTTCATTAAGGTTCTAGATCCTAAGATGGTCATGATAAAACCAATCAGAGTAATTGACACTTGTAAACTTCATTTACGTAATAGAGAAGTGTCACTAGACAAGGTTTTGTAGGTACAATACTCTGAGGATAGTGCTATTTGGGAGGACTATGATGAGTTTTATAGGCTAATTTCATATTTGTTTGCATGATTTGATATTATATACTATGTATTTATTTTTTTAAACTTTGTTGTTATTTTTAACTATTGTTTGAATAAGTGCCATTGGGATGATGACCATTTTTAGGAGGGAAGGATGTTACATCCTAATTTTACCCTAAGTAATATAAACTTTGAATATATGGATTATTATATTTATCATCTGATTATTATTGCTTTGACTTGATTTTTGTGACATATACTGGTTATGGGACAGTTATATGTTGATTAGTTTACATGATGGATTCAATATGTGACTACTATACTTTTTTATTTTGTACATCATGGATGAATATTTGTTAGTCATGCATCATTAGTTTTTATTATATATGATGACTTAGACTAACTACCTACTTATCATAAAGTGGATGTAGAATGGATTCTTTCCTTAAAGCATGACTAAGGGAGAGCATAATCAGAGAGGGTGGCATAGATGGGATGATTGAGGGATGATGGAGGAACTACTAGTAATCCAACACACACCATAGTAGAATAGTTTAACTAGTATGTGTTTGTCTATTTCTACAATGTTTATGTTTTCTATATATGTTTATGCTTGATCTAATTGAGTGATTGCATCATGATACACTTTGTAGTTATAATTGTATGATGATTTTTTTATGATTGTTGTGTTGACTATGTTTGGATGAGTTGATGCTTAACCAATCAATATTTATATTCTTTTAGCTATCTTGTAGCTAGATATAGACTAATGGTAATGTCTTCAAAAACTATGTACCTTTAGTTGGACTTAATATAACATTGTCAGGGTATTGGAAGACAATACGATTAGTTTATATATGTTTATCAGATTGATAAATATTATAGTAACAACTTAGTATTTTAAGATGCGGCCTAAACATTGTTTTTATGACAACATTATATATGATACACTTATAAAGATGAAATAGTTTGGGTCATTCTCTTTATACTTATTAGAATGTATTTTTTATTGTTTGGATATGTTAAAATCCTAAGATATGGATTACCTTAATTAATTAAGGGTTTATCCTAATCTAAAAAGGACTCAAGGTATTGTTATCTTGTTATTATGATTGGGGTTTGATTATTAATCTTAAATCAAAATACGTGCATGGTTATTTTATATAAGGAATTATTGATTGGTTTGATTTATCTTTAGAGAGATAATAAACTTTTATATTTAAGTTAAGGAAATATAACTATAATGATAATATTAAATTAAGTGCTAAAGTCTAATGCATGGTATATTTAGAAAATTAAAAGTCTAAAATTATCATTTAAGAATGACTTAAATGGACTTAAGTTAGAAATTAACTCGGTCTTAAACTCAAAGTTTTAAACATGCACAAAATATGAAAATAATAAAGCTCAAAGTTAAGTCTATGGTACAAAATGGAAAACAAAAGAAGCTTAAGATAAGTTAATGTAATTAATTTTAAACAAAATAAAAAAGTGACAGTCTAAGCATGAAAAAATAAAATAAAAAGAGAAGGAAAATAAGGTGAAGAAGGAAAAAGAACGCGAGGAGGATAGTACGACGATGAAAGGAAGAGGGTATGGCAATGGAGGGAGGAAAGGAAATGAGAATATGTGATGTATGACATAGTTCAAGAAGGAAAAAGAGGTGAGTAGAGTGATAGAACAATTTTGTGATGTATTAAGATTTTTGCACATTTTGTTTTCTATTACGATCGTTTCTTTGATAGGTTGTATAAGGTAGAAAGAAATGGTAGAAGACATTTTGGAAAAATTAAATGAAATTTTATGGTATCATTTGGTTAATACAAAAAGAAATAGACAAGTTATTTCAAAAAAATGGTAGGTATAGTGATCAATAGGACCATTTGAGTTTATTGTTTGGCTGTGGATTTAGAAAAATTACTAGACTGTATAAATTTAAAGTGGAGTATATTTATGCAAATCCCTTCTTAAGGTAAATTTGCATACCTACGTGAATTATTCCTGTATAGTTAGAGAAAAAACACTATATTGAATACACCAAGTGGTACTAAACGGTGTTGAAGTAATTCGCTATATAGTCAATTTAGAAATTATAAGTATGAATATTCATTGAAAATAATTATATTTTGTGTATTGTAATAAGAGGTAGATTCTATATGTTTACACATAGAATTATATATTTATATTCACGAAGGAGTTTTTAACCGATAATATGGAATCCTCGTATACTTTGTTTGGAAAATAAATGGTAATTATATGAAGGAAACTACGTTTCCTCTTTATGGCAAATTGTATTTAGGGTGGAACTTTATTTTGCCTCAAATTTTTTTAATGGAGTTCAAACTCAAGTTTATAAGTAAACGTGTCTTTTCTCACAATCTATTTAATATTACCAATTGAATGGGTTGAACCAGTGTCAATATATGTGTATGGATTTGTATGAGTCTGTTTGTTGTGAATGGAAACTAGCATTACTTGTAATAGGCTGAACAAGAGTTAATTTCTAGCAATTAAGTCATGAACATTTAGTTGAGTTAACCACTTATGAGGTGAAGTTATTATTTGATTGTGATAAATATATATTTTATTTTATAATTATTTTAAACTGACCTCAAAACATTTAGCATAGTATACATATATGGGATATTGTGTATAACTTGTAAATGAACTTTTATATCACATTTGAGATATAAGATAGTTAGACGGATAAACCTTGTAGCAAATCCAGGAACTTGTATGCCAATAATAGTTGTATATAGCTAGTTGTAAGCAGTAAAACTTTACCTATACAGATTGGTTATAGGGATGCTTGTATTATTGTTTAAACTTAACTAACATATGAATATGCTTATGATTAAGATTCAATGAATTCTTGTGTTGTTTAAGTAATTATGAAATTGATATGATTCATTACTGGATGGTAAAATTCTTTGAATAGTAAATGAATATATTCATTAGATATAAAATATCATTTTGTGTGAGATTTTATAAAATGCATTTAACAGACTAAATGCATAGTTATGATAGCACACTCATATGCATGCACTATAGCCAAGTAATATGTGATTACTTTTTGGAAGATAATCTTTTGTAAACTAGTAGATGGATGTACATAGTTATTAGAGAGATGAATAGTGTTATATAGTTTAGGAATATCATTATAATTTGTGTAAATAATAACAAAGATAGACATTTAAGTGGAAATGTTACCATACTTCAAAATGATTAATACTATATCCATGATTGATATAATTATATGATCTAAATCTATACTAAGACTATGCTTCGAACATTAGTAGAGACCAATTAGTATATCTATAGCATAATAGTGCTATGCAAACATGTCGACAGGGTCAAATCTATAGCATCATATAAAAATGAAATGTATAGACCATGTAGAGTATAAACACATAAAAAGAACTTTGTGAATACCTTATATGGTGGTTTTGAGTTAGAAGTTGTTTTCTTCTATGTTGAGAACTAACAACAATTAATAAGAAAAAAATATTGATGTCTAGAGAGGTCTAAATGACTATAGTACTTAGGTTATATCTTAAAGGTTCATAGAAATACTAATTATGGAAATTTTGTAAAAACTTGACTTCTGTCATAAATGATTATTAGTATAAATGTAGATAGTATTGAAAAATTGTGTATAGTATATATTATGAGGGTATTAATATGTACAAGTATTGAGACATTAATAGAATAAGATAATGCATCATGATGTGTGTCTAGAGATTATGTTTCTTTTGATTACCAATTTGTAGTATAATATAGGGTATACCAAGTGGTATAATCCCATAATCTCTTGATTATTATTCATAAGTGTAAGATTCTTTGTTCATGATTAAGTAGGGTGTTAAAACACAATGATCTATGATATTATGGGATGTCATAGAGTTCTTCAGTATAAAATTATGTTATACCTGAATGGTACATACTGTAATTGTTGTATCTAGACCCACACCTATGTAAATGCATGTGTGTAAATTATTACTATGAATAGTATGTTTTGTGATAATTAGTATAACATTTTATATGTGTGCAAACAAATTTTGAGAGTGTAACAAATGCTAGGATAGAATAGTATGTGTTTCATAAAAATTGTGACTTAATTTATTATATCTAGTTGCTTGAAGAGAAGCTTATATTTCCATATAAGACTACTTTATATGACTGGTTGTTGAAAATTACTAGTTATGTCTAGGAATACTAGACTATTGTAATATGGGTTATCATGAGGTGTAGTATATTTGGAAACTAATTGTGGTAGTTGAAATATATAGTTAAAATGTGTATTTTACCTGAGTGTTATATATTATAGTCATTATTTTTACTATAGATTAGATAATAATGTAAGATTTATTCATATGTTTGATGAAATAAGTGTATGCTTTGATTACTTCCATGTTTAGCATGTTATGTGATATTATTGTTAATAAGATGTAAGTTGAATGAATCTTGGGGTTAAATTATGTTAACAAATCTTGCTTTGTTGATATTGAGTAAGGAGTGAGATGAACTTCACTGGCTTACTTGAATCACAATGCTAGATGAAGGCAATCTAATCAAGTGGTGCATATGAATTTAATTGATTTATAGATTGTCATTAATTATGTTTAATGAGATATTATAATTTATTGAGTATGGTTTATATATTTGTGCGATATCTTATAATGGAGTGGGTTTTTTATGATACATTACATGTTTAGTTTTAGAAATTATACAACACATAGATACTTGCTTGTTTCTCTAGATTTTTGCACTGTCATTATCTACTCATACATGAAGGGAGGGCCAATCCTTGATGGGATTAGTGCAAGGGATTGTTGGTCCATGGTTGATGTGTAAAAGTGCTCGAATGATGTTGTCCCTTTACACAATAGTATTAATTTAGAGATAACCTATGAGATTGCCACAGATACTGGAGAGACTGAGGACCTTATGCTCTAGGGAGCCTTGTATCTTATTTTTGTATATTATATTTATTATTAAAAACATTATCTTGATGAATCATAATTGCCTATTTACTATAAATTGATGGAAATGGTTGTGTATTGTACCAATAGTGGCCAGCTATTTGTAATTACATTTTATGAATGTGTTATGATGCATTCTTCATACATTGATAGTGTTTAGTGATTGTTAAATGTCACAAGCATATTTGTAGTTAACACTTATAGTATTTTGTATGATCATTGCTTAGATTCTCATGGTGAAATATGTTTATAATATATGTGTTTTAAAAAATTCACGTATTTTTAGTTAGTACCTAGTGGAGTTGTTATATGTGGTATCAGAGTTGTCGCTCGAACTCTATGACCTAATGAGTCAATTAGTGTTTTTGTATGTTTCTATTTATCAAAAAAGAGAATTGTAAATGTGTGTGTGGTACATTGAGTGTGTACCCTAGGAGCATTTGTACCCCTTACCCCCTTAGAGTTGTTAAAGGGTAGGTTTATCGAGTATCTCATTGGTGATGGTTATATAAAGTGTTTGGGTAGGTAAGTTCATAACATAGTTCATGAGTTGTGAATAAGAGTTATCTACCATATTCTTGATCTTTTAGATTGAACACCTCAAATATGATTACATTTTTTTTGGTAATCAAGTCACCTTCACCATTTGTGTTTTGTATTTTGAGTGTTTTAAAAAGTATGGAGTGATTCTCACTTAAGTATATATGCATTAGTTTTGTGTCTTATATACATAAATCCTAGGAGTGGGAAATTTTATAAGACCATTTTTAGTTTGGTACCACCTAGTGCGGTGGGATTTTTCTTGTAGTTGAGTGTAGATGTCTCGATTGAGAATTCCTTTGTGTTAAGATTTTGTTTATTTGGATTAGTATTTTCTTTTTGGTTGTAGAAGTAGGTTAAAATACTACACTTACAAGTTTGGTAAGTGAACAGTGATTTGGCTACTTGGGTTGCGATCTTTCCTTTTACCATATGAGGGTATGTAAAAGTTTTGTTTTTGAGATGTTAGTCCTCTACTTTTCACTTGTTACTTTTTAGAGTCACTATTTTATCTAACTTGTGAACTTGACCATGAAGAATGATGAACCTTGAATTCATATTAATTTTAGATGATTATAATTGTTATATTATTATATACTTTTATTTAGACTAATATTATTCTTTTTTTAAAGCATTTTATTTTGAAGAGTTATTTATGTACCTTTCATTAGGAGCAAGTAGGGTATGGGATGTAAAGAACATCTTGGTAGTCTGAAAGGGTCAAGATAATCTTTTAACTTTTTGAGTGCTAACTGAGAAAACAAGGAAACATTATCTCCTTTAAAAGGTTGTAAGGACGGTGTGATCCTTGCCCTTTGTATGTTATGTTAATTTTAACATTATTTCCTCTTAATTATGAATATAACCCTATATGTTAAGCTATGAGATATGTTGGGCTAGTGGTAACTTAATGTAATTATAGAATGATTATATGATTTTTCTTGAATGTATGTTAGTACATCTAGAATTATTTAGCATATAGTATTATTTACTATGATTTGTTAGTATAAAATTGTGACTCATAAAACATTATGCATATTTTGGAGATCATTAGGTCGTGGAGACCTAAGAGAAGAGTGGTGAATTAGAAACATGAGTACTAAGTGATAGGAGTGAATCCTACTTAGTCTCACATTGACTCGGTAATTATTGAGTTTGGATCTGATAGACAGACTTATCGAATCCAAGATTTGATAAACAGACTTATCAAATTCAATCGTATGGTCGTACGCATGTATACAATGGAACATTTATTATTTAATTTTGTATACATTAGAAATGTAGTATTTCCTATTCCTATTTGTCACCATACTTGTTAGGAGCTTCATGGAGTAGTGGTAATACTGACATGTTATACTTATCGGGAGCTACGTAGAGTAGCGATATTGTTAACTTATATATATCATCCTTTCTAGGCTCCCTAAATTCTTTTCTCCAAAATGAGAAAAATACTCTTTAGGTTAGATAGATGTGCAGAGGGCTGGAAGGTTTTTTGGAACTCTTCCTAACCATTTGTTTTTGGCTTTTATGATGAACTCATGTGTTTTTGGGGAAGTAAATTAAATTTTCACTGAGCTTTTATATCTCGATATGGTCATGATAGAACTAATCAGAGTAATTGACACTCGAAAACTTCATTTGCATAATAAAGAAGTGTCAAAGTGTAAGGTTTTGTGAGACTAATACTCTGAGGATAGTGCCATTTGGGAGGACTATGATGAGTTTTATAGGCTTGTTACACATTTGTTTACATGATTTGATACTAGATAGTTTGTTTTTATTTTGTTAAACTCTGTTGTTATTCTAAACTATTGTTTGAATAAGTGTCATCGAAATGATGACCAGTTTTAAGGGGGTAGGATGTTACATCCTGATTTCACCTTAAATAATATAACCTTTAAATATATAGATTATTATGGTTATCATCTAATTATTATTGATTTTATTTAAGTTTTGTGACATATAATAGTTATAGGATAATTTTATGTTGATTAGTTTACATGATGGATTCAATATGTGACAGCTATACTTTATTACTCTGTATATCATGGATGAATATTTGTTAGTTATGCATCATTAGTTTATGTTATATATAATGACTCAAACTAACTACCTACTTCTCAAGAGGTGGATACATGATTGATTTTTCTCTCAGAGCATGACAAAGGGAGAGCATCATTAGAGAGGGTGGCATAGATGGGATGATAGAGGACCTACTATTAACCCCACACACACCACACTATAATAGTTTAACTAGTTAGTATATGTTTGAGTGTTTGTGTATTTCTATAGTGTTTATATTTTTTGTATATGCTTATGCTTGATCTAATAGAGTTATTGCATCATGATATAGCTTGCAGTTAGATATGTATGATGATTTCTTTATGATTGTTGTGTTTACTATGTTTGGATGAGTTGATGCTTAAGCAATAAATAATTGTATTCTTTTAACTATTTTGCAGCTGGTTATAGACTAATGGTAATGTCTTCAAAAATATAATACCTCTAGTTGGACTTAATACAACATTATTTGGGTATTGGAAGATAATACAATTAGTTTATATATGTTTATCAGATTGACAAACATTATAATAACTTAGTGTTTTAAGTTGTGTCCTAAATATTGTTTTTGTGACAACATTGGATATGCTACACTTATAAATATGAAATGGTTTGGGTCATTCTCTTTATAATTATTAGCATTTACTTTTGATTATTTGGATACGTTAAAATCCTAAGCTACATATTACCTTAATTAATTAAGGGTTTAATATAATCTAAAGAGAACTCAAGGTATTGTTATCTTATTATTATGATTGGGGTATAATTATTAATCTTAAATCAAAATACGTTCATGGTTATTTTAGATAGGGAATTATTGATTGGTTTGATTGGGAATTATTAGAGAGATAATTATCTTTTATGTTTAAGTTAAAAAAATATAACTATAATGATAATGTTAACTTAAGTGCTAAAAGCCAATGCATGGAATACATAGAGAATTAAAAGTCTAAATTTATAATTTAAGAATGACTTAAGTGGACTTAGTAAGAAATTAACTTGGTCTTAAACTCAAATTTTTAAACATGCATGCAATATGAAAATAATAAAGCTCAAAGTTAAGTTGATGGTATGAAATAGAAAACAAAAGAAGCTCAAGATAATTCAATGTAATTGATTTTAAACAAAATAGAAAAGTGATGATTTAAGCATGAAAAAATAAAATAAAAGGAGAAGGAAAATAAGGAAAAGAAGGCAAATAGGATAGTAAGTGATGGAAGGAAGAGGGTATAACAATGGAGGGAGGAAAGGAAAGGAGAATACATGATGTACGACATAGTTTAAGAAGGAGAAAGAGGCGAGTAGAGTGATATAATAGGTTTGTGATGTATTAAGATTTCTACGCATTGTGTTTTCTATTAAAATCATTTCCTTGATAGACTGGAGAAGGTATAAATTAATGGCAGAAGATGTTTTGGAAAAAGGAAATGAAATGATGTGTTATTAATTTGTCAATACAAAAAGAAACAAACAAGTTGTTTTTAAAAAATGGTAGGTATAGTGATGAATAGGATCGATTGAGCTTATTATTTGGCTATGGATTTAGAAAAATTACTAGACAGTATAAATTTAAAGTGGAGTAGAGTTATGCAAAGCCCTTGTTAAGGTCAATTTGCATACCTACATGTATTATGCAAGTATAGTTAAAAAAAAGACACTATATTAAATAACCAGGTCGTACTAGATGACATCAAAGTAATTAGCTATACAATTGATTTAAAAATTATAAGTATGGACATGCATTGAAAATAATTATATTTTATGTATTATAATAAGAGGTAGATTGTATAAATTTACACACAAAATTACATATTCATATTCACGAAGAAGTTTTTAACTGATGATATGGAATCCCTGTATACTCCATTTGGAAAAGAAATGGTAATTATATGAAAGAAACTACATTTACGCTTTATGCAAAAGCATATTTAGGGTGGAAATTTATTTTACCTTGGATTTATATAATGTAGTTCAAACTCAAGTTCATAAGTAAACGCGTCTTTCTCACATTCTATTTAATATCACCAGCCGACTAGGTTGAACCAATGTCGATATATGTGTATGGCTTTGCATGAGTCTGGTTGTTGTGAATGGAAGCTAGAATTGATTGTAATAGGCTGAATATGAGTTAATTACTAGGAATTGAGTTATGGACATTCAACTGAGTTAACCACTTATGAGGTGAAGTTAGTATTTGACTGTGATAAATATATCTTTTACTTTATAATTATTTTAAACTAACCTCAAAACATTTAACATAATATACATAGATGGGATTTTATGTATAACTTGTAAATGAATTTCTATATCAGATTTGAGATATAGGATAGTTGGATGGATAAACCCTATATCAAATCCAGGAACTTGTATGCCAACAATAATTGTATATAACTAGTTGTGAGCATTGAAACTTTACGTATACAGATTGGTTATAGGGATGCTTGTATTATTGTTTAAAGTTAGCTAAGGTATTAATATGCTTATGATTAAGATTCAATGAATTCTTGTGATGTTTAAGTAATTATGAAATTGATATAATTCATGTCCAAATGGTAGAATTATTTGAAGAGTAAACAATTATATTCATTATATATGAAATATTATTTTGTTTGAGATTTCATTAAATGCATTTGATGGACTTAATGCATAGTTATGATAGCACACTCATATGCATTATCAAAGATAATCTTTTGTAAACTAGTAGATGGATGTATATAGATGTACATAATTATTAGAGAGATGAATAGTGTTATATAGTTTAGGAATATCGCTATAATTTGTGTAAATAATAGCAAAGATAAACATTTTTGTGGTAATGTTACTCTACTTTGGAATGATTAATACTATATTCATGATTGATATAATTATATGATCTAAATCTATACTAAAGCCATGTTTCAAACACTAGTAGAGACTGAGTAGTCTATTTGTAGCACAATAGTGCTATGCATGCATGTCGACATGGTCAAATTTGTAGCATTATATAAAAATGAAATGCATAGATTGTGTTGAGTATAAACACATAAAAAAACTTTGTGAATGTCTTATATGGTGATTTTGAGTTAGAGGTTGTTTTCTTCTATGTTGAGAACTAACAATAATTAACGAGCATAAAATATTGATGTCTAGAGAGTTCTAAATGACTATAGTACTCAAGTTATATTTTAAAGGTTCATCGAAGTACTAATTGTGAAAATCTTGTAAAACCTTGACTTATGTCATAAATGACTGTTAGTATATATGCATATAGTATTGAAAAATTATGTATAATGTATATTATGAGAGTATTAATATGTACAAGTATTGAGATATTAATAGCATAAAATAGTGCATCGTGATGTGTGCCTAGAGATTATGTTTCTTCTAATTACTAATTTACAATATAATCTAAGGTATATTAGGTGGTATAATCCCATAATTTCTTGATTATTATTTATAAGTGTAAGATTGTTTGTTCGTGATTGAGTAGGGTGTTCAAGCACAATGATCTATGATATTATGGGATGTTATAGAGTTCTTCAATATAAAAGTATGTTATACCCAAATGATACATACTGTAATTATTATATCTAGACCCACACTCATGTAAATGTACATGTGTAGGTTATTACTATGAATAGTATATTTTGTGACAATTAATAGGACATTTTGTATATGTGTAAACAACCTTTGAGAGTATAACGAATGTTAGGATATAATAGTATGAGTTTTATGGAAACTATGACTTACTTTGTTATATCTAGTTACTTGAATAGAAGCTTATGTTTCCATGTGTTTAAGACTACTTTATATGACCGATTGTGGAAAACTAATAGTTAAGTCTTAGAATACTAGACTATGGTAACATAGATTATCATGGGGTGTAGTATGTTTGGAAACTAATTATGGTAGTTGAAATATAAAGTTAAAATATATATTTTAGCCAGGTGGTATAAACTATAGTCATTATTTTTAGTATGAATTAGATAATAATGTAAGATTCATTAATATGTTTGATGAAATAAGTGTATGCTTTGATTTATCCTATGTTTAGCATGTTATGTGATATGATTGCTAGTAGGATGTAAGTTGAATGAATATTAAGGTTAAATTATGTTATCAAATCTCACTTTGTTGATACTGAGTAATGAGTGAGATGGACTTCACTAGCTTACTAGCATCACAATGTCAGATGAAGGCAATTTAATCAAGTTGTGTGTATGAATTTGATTGATCTATAGATGACTATTAATTATGTTTAGTGAGACATTATCATTTCTGGAGTATGATTTACATGTTTGTGTGATATTTTTTAATGTAATGGGTTTTCTATGATACACTTCATGTTTAATTTTAGAAATCATACAATACACGGGTATTTGCTTGTTTCTCTGGATTCCTGCATTGTCACTATCTACTCATTCGTGAAGGGAGGGTCAATCCCTGATGAGATTAGTGTGGGGGATAATTGGTTCATGGTTGGTGTGGAAAAGTGCTCAGATGATGTTCTTCTTCCCTAAAATAATACTGCTTTAGAGATGACCCATACGATTGCCACAGATACTGGAGAGACTGGGGACCTCATGCTCTGAAGAGCCTTGTATCTTATTTTTGTACATTGTATTATTTTGTATTTATTATTGGAAACATTATCTTAAAGAATTGTAATTGCCTATTTACTATAGATTGATAGCAATGGTTGTGTATTATACCAAAAGTGGTTGGCTATTTGTAATTACTTTCTATGATTGTATTATGATGCATTCTTCATACATTGATAGTGATCATTGACTATTAGATGCCATGAGCTTATTTATAGTTAACACTTAGAGTATTTCGTATGATCATTACTTTTATTCTCATGGTGAAATCTATTTATAATATATGTGTTTAAAAAAAAAGTTCACATATTTTAGTTAGCACCCAGCGGGGTTGTTACAAGCTCTTTTAAGCTAAACTTATAATGCCAAATTGATGAAGAGAGAGCTTCATTGACAAAACATGCCAAAGTCAAAACCAAAGTGAACAAAGGGGAGGTGCTACTCATAAATCAAGAGCATCGACAAAGACTCCATTTGGACACAAGCTAAGCATAAGTCAACTACCATTTCAACAAGTGATTCAGAGCTACAAGGAAGGTGAAAGGAATTTATCTCTTGTTATTCAAGTTGTGTTGTGTTTTATTTTATTATCTTGTTCCCCCAAGTATATAGGCTTGGGAATGCTTGTCTTAAGCTTGTTTTTGATGTTTATTATACTAATAAGTGACTACTGTATTTTCCCCTTGTATTCCTATTGCATATGTAATGGCATGCTCGATGAGACCACACACCCCAACTCATCATAATATCATTTTTGGACATCATACGAGCCAAGAAAAACTCATTTTAGATCTTAATTTTAGAAAATTTCCTTCAAATTCTTGTGTTTTTAATTTGTTGCTAATCGATGACTTCGACCCAAGAAATCAATAACTTTGCCAATTTTCTATATTCTCTATGTTACTGCATTTTTAAAGGATATCAGTGACTTAACTACTACGTATCAATGATTTTGAGTTCAAATTAAAATGGTGACTTTGACCTGCAACTTTCTCCATCTAGGAAATAATGACTTTGACCTGAGAAATCAATGTCTTCGACACTACATATCGATGACTTTGCCAATTAACAATCTATTATGAATTCGATGACTTTTCCACCTTTTTAGCAAAAATAACTTTTACAATTGTAGTCAACTAATTTATGCCTATTAACCAAAATATTTTCCAAGTTTTGCATTCTATGTTATAGGTAAAATGATGAAATTGACCTATCTGGTAAATGACGACTTCACCCTGAGACCAAAAACTTGAGACTTTAAAAGTTTGAAAATTTGCTTTGTTAAAGTTATTTAAGAAAGCACAAATTAATCCCATAACATTTTGTGCAGGGAATAAAATAAAAGAGAAGAGGTTTTACATGCAAACAAAGCCATTTCACTTATCTTTTGGTGCTTAAAAGACTTTTGCAAACTAATTCTTGTCATTTAAAAGTTACAACAAAAGCCAAACTTCAATCACACAACAATCACATTTAGACTTAGAGATCCTAAGAGTAATTTGATTTTTGTTGTTCTTCTTTTACAACACACTCAGTTTTATTTCTTAATGTAGTTTCATTTTAGTAAAGTCTTGCGTGTATGCTCTCCCCTTGTCCTCTTTAGGGAACTTGGGTGACCCAAAACACATTGTTTTACTTGTTTTATTGAGTCAAATCTATAAAAATGTCATGTATGCTCTCCCCTTATTCCTATGGACATGGGTGACTCAGAAATGACCTATTTCTTATTTTATTTTTATTTTTTATGCGTTGCGAGTGAGAGTTCATTACCTCCTCACAGGTTCTTTAGGTGGACTTTGAACCAAGGTTTCATCTGCCAGCATTATTCCAACCCCACTTATGTGGTGGGATATGTAAATTGATCATGCTAAATAGATGAGACAGTGGTTGAGAAATTAACGTAATCAAACGGAAGAGGACTCAGGTTAAGTGATAATCTAGACATCATAATTCTTGAAGTAGTACATGGTTGAGGTCATTGTGCAAGGGATAAGACCCTTGCATAACAAGCTAGGTAGTTTGAATCCATTGATGGATATTTATTATGTGCAAAGTGTTTTTAGGCACTTGTGAACCATCTAAATAATTCAAGTTAAAACTTTAGATTAATTGACCCCACTTACCGTGGATTATCCTCACAAATGTTGAGTTGCTTCGACACTGTAAGTTCCTTATCATGTATCAGTACTTGAGAGATAGAGGGGGGATTAAAAAAATCTACCTACATGTGCTCTTTATTTTTGGATTAATAATTAATTCCTTTCAAGATCGATATGTCAGTGGAAGCTTTAGCAAATACTATGCACACCTCATGTCAGTTTTAGCATAAGAGCATGCACTTAAGTGCTACTTCTTCTTTTAATTGTATTATTTGAGTCTAAAATCACTTTGCCAAATCAAATAGATCAAAACATCGCACAAACACATATTACACACACCACTTTACACAAATAAGTGTTACACTACCAAAATTGTTCTAAACTATTTGCCTTGTTCAAATGTGATCAAAATAATTTGTGACCCTTGTTTATAAATAACATTGTTATGTTAGCTATGTTGCCTAGATAAGTTTAAGTTATCCTTGACCAAGTTTCAAGCATCTTAAAAGTGTGGAGCTGATTTCAAATCTAGCATGGTTATGTCGATCACATAGACTTACAACCCTTTTGCCAAGAGTTGAGTTGTCTTCTCAAACCAAGTCCAAAACCCACTTCCAAGTATAGATCTAAGCACAACTAGTTTATATTTGAGTCTTGCTTATCACTTGGATTAACTGTTTTACTTTTTGTACTTAGTTGATGATACTTGAGTTGGCTTTCCAATTGGTTTAAAGACATTTGCCTAGAATAACTTCAAACTTTCATTTTTTGATTGCAAGTTCCTTTTACACCAAGTTCACTTTTGACCTAGTTTCCAAGTTTACCTTGACCAAGTCCACTCTTTATTTTAGACAAATTACCTTAGATTTTAAGTTCATTTCTAAGACTAGTTTTGTGACTTTTGCCAAGGACCTAACACAATTTCATTCTTAGACATAGACCAAGTTTGTTTTACCTTTATATAGTTCAAGACTTTTGTAAAATATTGGTTTCATGTTTTCATTTCAAATTTGCCTGAGACTTAGTATAGACTTTTGCCAAGACCATGTTCACATTTCACTTTTAGACTTCTTTCCAAGAGCTAAGTGTGTTTCTCATGATAGTTTTAGATCGTGACCAAGGTTATTTCAAGTCTCCCTTTTAGGCCAAGTTTCAAATGTTTGCAGTGATAAATCAATATTTTTGAGATATTCTTACCATTGCTTCAACCATGCCTCGTTATACATGTAATGGAACCATGTATAATTCAGAGAACAAAAACATTGTTACAAATGACCCTTTTGATCAAGATCTTTATGGAGATGACATAGCATATGAGATAGATCTATATCCCATATATGATACCCACTATATAGAGTAGGGTCCAGACCCATTAGCACATTATCTTGCCAATACACCTTCTTATCCATAACAAGACCAATACCAAACCACACAATACCTTGCTAGCATACCACCTAACATGGAACAGGTCCAACCATAATAGCCTTACTATATGACCACTCCAACTCAGACCACTTATTTGATCACCATCTCTTAGAGAATAGAGATGAAATCATTGTCAAAGTGGTAGAGGTAGGTGCTAAATTCCCAACTAACTTTCTACATGAAAGTTTACCAATCTTGGTTAGATCTCCTAGTAACATGCCTACCTTTGGACTATTCAAACATGCATCATGTAGCCATAATCGGGCCTTCATACCAATGCATAACCAAGATCTTATTGCACTTGCAAAAGGAAAGGGTCAAGTTGTTGATTAAATAACATAAATGCAACAACCGTACCAAACATATCTTAACTTGGATAGGAATCCAAATTCCATGACTATGTCCAATATGCTACTCATAGAGTTAACTCCATCAACTGGGGTGTAAACTAACTCATTAGGCTATGCCAATATGAACACAAACCCATTTATATAAAGCACCCAAGTTGGGGACATATTTAGTGTCCTGGTCATTGAGAAAGAAACTATGGCTCCTACACAAGACCCTTTGTAAAACATGACAAATAACATGCAAGTGAAACCCAATCCACACCAATTTGGGTCACATGTAAAATAGAGTAACTCATAATAAGTTTCCCCTACAAACACCTTAAGTGGTTCACAACAGTAGGGGGCAGGAATGCCTTGTTCACAAACATAACAAACAACTACTCCTCCATTAGCTGCTTACTCAACTACACCATAGGTAGAAAATAACCAAATGCAAACCTACATTCCACCCCAATAGGGGGTGACCAATCCTCCACCTCAACAAGTGGCAAACACTATTCTATTAGATTTTAGTATTTACTATAGTAAACTAGTTTGTTAATACATTTATAAGTTTATTTGTAACATATTATATTTGGTGAGTTGTACTGTTATAAGTTATAACATTACTACGCACTTAGGTTTGTGGTTGAGATTATTAAGGGATTGGTTATATCCTTGAATATAGGAAACCCACTCCTATTTATTTGTAGCAGTGTGTAATAGGAAATTAGGTGTGATAAATATATATTACAACACATGCTTAAATATTTTCCCTGTGTATGTCCCCATTATTCATTGTATGAGTTGAATCATTGCATAATCTAATTTAATTATCATCAGTGTTATCAGAGCAACCCTTGATCTCTCTGTGATAGAGCAACTATGGGTGTATGAATGAATGTGAGGGGTAGTTGCATTGCGCTTTGTCCATGTGCATGGTGAAACTATTATATGATAATATTTAAGATTAGTTTGTATTTGTTTTTAAGTTTAGAATAAGTTGTCAATTCATTGAGTATCTTTGGCACTTGCCTACGTTTCAAAATTGAACGTGTTGGGAGAGGATTTGATTCAATTCATGCTATCATTCACAAGTGCGTTACAAGGAACAAAGTGATTTTTCATTGCAGTCCTTGTCAGATCTATTCTATAAATAGAACGTCCTATTTTCACTACTCAGATCTATTTTATCATATTCTAATACCATTTCTAGACCAACATTAGATGCACTTGGAGTATCATTCAGGCTATATAGGAACATCATGAAGGATTGATGTTTTAGTTTAGAGCATATAGAGAAATATGCTTCACATAACTCATCTTTCTTTTCTTGTGCACCTAGTCTTCCTCTTTAAATGTCCATGTCAATTTTCCATTACTCACAAATTTCACTATAAACTTGGCTTCTTATGGTGTCAATCATCTTTTTTTGGGTTGGAAAACCTATTTTCAATTGCATCTCGATTAGAATTTGCATAGATTTAGATAGTTTTTAGTACATGTAGTTCAAAAAAAGTTTGTGACATGTCTGTAGTCTTTTATCCATGTGCATCTAAAGTAAGCTTCATTATACTCACCATGCATATAATTTATACTTCTATCTTTCCTTTGTGATTTCATGCACAAATCTTCCAACGATTGTCTATCAGTCTTTAGTTCCAAATTTGTTCTCTGAGCATTAATTTCCATGGTGTCAAAAATACCAGATCAACTCTTGTACATCAATTATGATTAGACTTTGTTTTGCACCATCTTTGTTCTGATACAATTCAATGACGAGACCATATAGAAGTAGCTCTAAATGGCTTTAGGTTTAAGATTAGTCATTTTTTAGTTTGATGCAAAGTCATTAATATCTTAATGTATTCTTAATATTTTGGTTATAGTCATATATAGTATATGATTTAGTGTTTAGCTATCTTTTTATGTGTTATTATAATAGTCAATTATTTAGGTCCATTATCAAAATCAATACAGAGTCAATGAGTTTAATTAGATTTCATAAAATAGGTCTGTGTGTCTATATGCCTATTTTTTATTTGAGTCATTGTGTAATTATTTATCAAAAGTTCTTAAAATTTCAAAGTCATTTTAGAGAGTTGACATTGTCAAAAATTATAAAAATAAAAAAATTGCCTTATAGATGCATTTTCGGGCAACCTTGACATCCCGAGTCAAATGTTAAATGTGTCAGTCTTATGGGGGGGAATATATTCCCTTCAAAACAACATGCATTTGATCTTCAACACTTCATCAGTTGAGTAATAAGCTTCACCTGTTAGAGGTCAGAGGCAATGGAGGATGGAGGCCATTCAAACCTCTCATTAGCCACTAGCGACAGGGCCACTTCTACTTTAATGGCATTTGATTTTAGTTGTATGTATTTTAGTTGTTTAGTTTTTTCAGTGTGTTGTGGAAATAAGAATAAATGAATAATCTTATTCATTTGTGAGTATTCCCCATGTAACCTCTTTTTGTAGAAATATTTTATAATGTTGATCAAAATGTATTGTAACAATCGTGGTGTGAAGGTTTTTGGTAAATCGAGAAAACCAATTGTAAGGTTTTTGGTGAACCTATGAAAAACCAATTGTGTAAGGCTTTTCGTGAACCTATGAAAACCAATTGTGTAAGTTTTTTGGTGAACTTGTGAAAACCAATTGTGAAAGATTATTGACACACCTGTAAAACCAATTGTGTAAGTTGTTGGTATAGCCAAGGAAAACCATCAGTGAGAAGATCATGAGCACACAAAGGTGGCACACTATAATTGAAGAATGAGATATATTTCACCATGTAAAAACTAAGGGAGGGAATGTTGGAGTTTACTATTTTTTATGGTGAATTAGTTTATTAGTCAGGTTATAAGTTTATTTGTAACATAATATATTTGGTGAGTTGTTAAGTTGTATTGTTATAACAAAACTACATACTTAGGTTAGTGGTTGAGAATTTTGAGGGATTGGTTATATCCTTAAATATATGAAATACACTCCTATATATTTGTAATAGTGTGTAATGGGAAATTAAGTGTGAGAAATATATTATCAATGTGTGATTAAATATTTTACCTGTGTGTATGTCTCCATTATTCATTACATGAGTTGAATCATTGCATAATCTGCTTGTTATCATCATATTCCACCCCAACAAGTGGCAACCAATGTTCCAAGATAATATATACAAACTAATGTGCCACCAAAACAAGTGTTAAATCCATTGAAAACATTTTCTAATCAATAACATATCTTATTTAGTCAATAGTAGTTGGCAGATGGTCATCAATAAGTGCTAAACGTTCAACAAGTGCCAAACATTCAAAAAGTGTTAAACCAATAATATTGGCTTAATCCTGCTAGGAAATCATTACCTTTTTCCCAAAAAATACCTTGCACTCAACAAAGGCATAATACACAACACCTTCAAGAACAGATCCTTAACCAATAATGAATACCTTTTATACAATAAGGTTCAACTAATCAACAACATGTTCTTATTCAAACCCAACATGTAGAGTACATTCCACAAATCAAAATACCTCAATCCTGGCCATAGTTCCCTTGAAACTAGTTTTGTATTACTAATTTCATCCATAATATTTACCAACAATGCATACCGTATCAATAATACAATCCTAACCAAAGGATATGTATTTCGAGTTAGTCGATCAACCAAGCCAATATTTTGTAATACCACATACCTCCATTATATCCTACTCAAGGCAAGTGACCTTTGACTGCATAGCCACAACCACAACAAAATGTACCTCCTAGCTTTCTAGCCCAAGAATTGAAACAAATGAAGGATAGAATTGTAACCATTCAGATTGGGAAGTAGACAAAAAAGTTTAAACTAGATGAGGTATGTTCATATCTATTTAACATGGAGTACCTTTGAATACTATTTCATCCAAATTATGAGACACCAAACTTTGATAAATACAAGGGTAAAGGTGACCCTAAGGAGCATTTGAAGGAGTTATTTGTTGCTTGTTAGCCAGTGGCTTATAGTGATATCTACTTGCTTCTCCTTTTTCCTAGAATTTTAGCTTGACAGGCCTTGGAGTGGCTTCTCAAACTACCCAAGAATTTCATATCTAGCTTTGATGACCTTTCAGACAAATTTGTACAACATTTAACGTATAATCCTGAACATGAGGTTAATGTGGTTGATTTGGGTCAAGCTATACAAAGGGTTGGTGAGAGCTTTGAAAACTACTTGTAATGGTGGAGAGCACTTGCTAACCATTTTACGCACAATTTCCCTGACAAACAATTGATAGTTGTATTTACCAAAAACTTGCACAGTGAGATATCTTATCACCTTCAGCTTCAGAGGAGATCATTGAAAAGGGTATACAAATAAATAAGGCCCTTATCAATAAGGGGATAATGAAATTGTCTTCTCCTAATCAAAACTAGAATTAGAATTGAATCCAAAACTAAAATGAAGGTCAAAACCAAAACCAATGTCCAATTCAGATGCAGGTTCTTGTACCACTTTAGGTTAATATTTTTGAAAAACCTAAAGCTTATAACCTTAAAATAATGTTTTCATTAATGTAATTACCGAATCATGCCATGTCCAAATGGTGCAAATACCATCTACACAACCATCTCCACATATGCAACCAACTTCATATACATAGCCAATTCCACAAGCTCGGCCAACTCCACAAATGCAACCAATTCCACATATGGAAGAATTCCCACCTCCTCCTTTGTAAACACCTCTTCTAAGAAGAAAACCTAAAGATAAATCTTTAGTGATCTTGGAGAACCAATTGAGTTGGTATTCATAAAATTAGTCATTACCAATATGATTAGTTGGACCATACCAAAGCCATTCCATAAAAGTGTTCATTTCCTTGATTGGTAAAAGAGCATGTTATGTGACTATCATCGAGTAAAAGGGCATTCCATATGTTGATGTGTGCAATTAAGGCACCTCATTTAAAACATGTTAGAAAATGAAGAGATCAAGTTAGATAATAGGGCTTATACTTCCAATCAGAAGCTAGGTATTCATTGAGATTATTTTCCACAACATAACACTAATAATCAGAATAAAAAACCATGAAGGCCACCTCCACAACAACATTAACAATGATAGTAACAACAACATAATGAATGTAACCAAGGTCAAAATGACCCATCTAACTAAGAGACTTATCACGCTATCACATATGACTATAATAAAGTTGTAGGTTGTATTATAGGTGGTCATATAGACACCATTACCATCAACCCTAGACCAACTTCCAATCAACCATGACCATTGCCTAACAATGCCTATCATCCTCCCTATACTAGTAATCTTCCTTTGACCTGTGATCACAACCAAACACAATAACAATCAAGGATTGTAATCCCAAGTCCTTCTCCTTATTCATCTCATTATAATATCCCTTTACCCAATCTAGATTATGCAATTACAACTTGGTGGAATAATGTCACCATTCTAGGTCCACAACCACCTTCTACCAATGAGCCTTTTCAATCCACCCTACTAACTAAGAGTAATCCAATTACTAATGCTAAGGAGAAAATGTATGATATTGTTAAGCAAATGCAAAAGACACCTGCACAAATCTTTATTTTAGATTTGTTGCATACCTCTACCATCCACAAAAATATCCTTACAAAACTCTTGATCCAATCCCAAGTACCAAATGACATTACACCAGATAAATTCTAAGCTTTGGTCAGACACCTAGTTCTTGGCCAACAATTAACCTTTGACCAAAGTGATATGTCATCCTTGGGCCCTCTCCACAATAATCCATTGTATATAGAAGTTATCATATAATGACACAAAGTTAAACATGTCCTCATAAACAATCGATTGAGCCTCAATATTATGTCTCTATGTTCAATCAAGCATCTATGATACATGGTAGCTAACCTTCAGCCAAAGAACATTACTTTTAAGGGCTATGATAATGAAGAATGAGAATCACAAGGAATAATCTATTTGATAGTTATCATTGGGCCCTTGATCCACATCACACTTTACCATCTGATGGATCTGGAATTATCATACAATTTGCTTTTGGGCTAACCATAGATACCTGAAATCTATGCAATACCTTCTACATTACACCAATGTATCAAGTTATCCGATTCTAGGATGGAGGTAACTATTCTTGAAAACCTACAACCATACCAATTTCGCAAACATCTAGAGGTTGAGTATGAAAGTTATAATTACCATTTTGGCTTGGACCCTAAGCCTAAGAAGGATAAAGACATACCTATTGAATTACCAAATTCTAATTATATAGACCTTGATAGCCTTGCCTCTACTCTCTTTTGCCCCCTTCAAAGATATCTAATCATTTTACCATCTCTAATAAAGGCCTAGGAGAATACCTCACACATAATGCCTTCCATGTAGCTAACCTTCCACAGGACCCTAAATCCCATGGAAGACCCAAAGCTAAGGCCATTCATATGGAATGGAAACAAAAGGGCAAGTTTAATGCCCTATAGCTTATTATTTTCAAACCAGCCACTAGCCAAAAATAAGACCCACTGATTGAGGATGATTTTTCGCTATGCTACCAAAGTAAAAGGTACTCATCCCTAACCAGATCATGGATAATCAAGCTTATGAGGGTAGAGGCCTAGGGAAAAATCAACAAGGTTCTCTTCAACCAATTTCCATAACCAAGTATAAAGGAACTCACAATATTAGATTTAAACCATCTGAGGGTGACCCTACATACCGTATCTATGTTCCTACACCAACGACTAGTGAAAATGATGCTGACTATGACGTAGAGTCCAATTATAGTGTATATAAGACTTAGTTAATACCAACATGTTTAACCACAATACCATATGTACCATTAAAACTATTATTCATTATTCCCCACTTTTCCTTCATCATCCACAACTCATCAACTAAGACCAACAAGAATCCATAGTGTCACTCGATGATTTTGAAAATGATGAGGCTATTTATGATTTTTTGGGTCTAAGATACCATATTCCTTTTGGAGATCATAAGCAAGGTTTTTATATTAGATTGGATCATGCCACATATTTCAGAGAGCAGGTGAACTTTCTTTGCCAAAAATAAAAATAGAATCAAACATTGAGGACCAAAAGTGAAAAGCTTTTTGAGGCACTTTTGGACTAGGGTAAAAGTAAATAAAAAGGCCAATCTCATGGTGAAAACCTGTTTCAGGCACCATTAGAGGGAGATCTTCACCCTTTTTTGAATGAAGCTCAAGATGCCACCAATGCCATAATTATATTTGGGTTTAAAATTAGTGAAGAACATTAGGGCTTTACACATATTGTCTAAGAATGTCTCAAGGTGTTTATCACATGGCCCTTGCCACCATTAGGTGATTCTAATTCACCCTATTTAGGAGAATTAGACAAACTAGTCTGACTAGAGGACTTTAAATTGCTAACCAATTTACATCTTTATCAATTCTCTTGGAAGATGGTTCTACACTCCTTGTGGAGGATACTTATGAGGTCAACTTTAAAACACGGGCCAATCTAAAATGGATCAAACTAGGTGTTTCCCTCACCAAGGAGGAGTGTGACATCCTTACAACAATCCTTAGGGAGTTTATTGACATTTTGTATGGGCTTATTCTGACATGTCAAGTTTGAACCCTAAATTAGTTATACATCATCTTATTATACATCTTGATGCCAACCTAGTTAAGTAGAAACTGAGGAAAATGCATCCTCGTATTATCATATTAGTCAATAAAGAATTGGAGAAACTCTTAGACACAGGATGCATTCATCCTATTAATTACTTAGAGTGGATATCCAATATTGTAATAGTCAGTAAAAAGCCAAAAGGTATCAAATTTTGTACTAATTTTCATGACATTAACAAGGCCTATCTAAAGAATGACTTTCTTCTACCGAATATTGACATTATTGTTGACTACATAATTGGGTAAGAAATTCTTTCTCTCATGGATGGTTTTTAGGGTACAATCAGATCAAGATCACACCAAAGGACCAACACAAGACAATATTCACCACTCCTTGGGGAATCTTTTACTATCAGGTCATGCCTTTCAATCTCAAGAATGCAGGGGTAATGTACCAATGGGCCATGATGGTAATTTTCCATGATATGATGCATGATATAGTTGAGGACTATGTTGATGACATCTTGGGTAAATCCAAGACTTGTGTCTAACATCCAGTTGTGCTTTGTAAGATCTTTGAACAACTTTAGGAGTAAAAGGTTAGACTTAATCCTAAAAAGTGCATATTTGGCATAACTTTTGGTAAATTAATAGGCTTCATTGTATCTTTCAGGGACATTGAAGTTAATCTAGCCAAAGTCAAGGCCATTACCAAGATGTCATTACCATCTAATCTGAAGTAGCTCCATAGTTTGTAGGGAAAGATATAATCAACCAGATGCTTCATATCACAATTGGCCAACAAGTGCCATCTATTTACCCATATACCGAATAAGGGTACTACTTTTTCATGGATTACAAATTACTAGAAGGCCTTTTATCAATTAAAAGAATACTTATCCAATCCACCATTTTATTTCCACCTACACCAAAAAATCCATTATTACTCTACCTCTCTATAACTAAAAATATCCTAGGGGCATTGTTGGCACAACATGATGAACAGGGAAATAAACATGTCATCTATTACTTGAACAAAACATTGGTAATGTATGAGCACAATTATACACCAGTAAAAAAATCTTGTTTAGCTATGGTCTTTGTAGTACATGAGTTACACTACTACATGCTAAATAATAAGACCATTATCATTGCCAAAGTAGATCCACTCAAATATCTACTTTCAAAAATAGAATTATAAGGCCATATGGCTAAATGAATTATGCTTATAAATGAGTTTGAGATTTAATGTGTTAACCAAAAGGCCATCAAGGGACAAATAATTACAGACCAGTTCATAAAAGCTCCTCTTCCTAACACTCAACCACTCACATTTGGGTTTTTGAATGAGTTCATCATAACCATAAAATAAACACCTCCTGAAGAAAACAAATGGAAACTTTATTTTGATGGTTTTTTCACATCTCATGGGTTAGGATCAAGACTGTTATTCATAACACCACAAGTGGATCTCATTCCCAAGTCCTTTTATATCAACTTTCCTTGTACCAATAACATGGTTGAGTATAAAGTGCTCACTGTAGGACTTCATTTAGCAGCACAATGGAACATTCAACATCTACTGGTTCATGGAGATTCATAACTTATCATTATTAGGTCATAAACCAATTCTAGACCAAAGATGAGAAGTTTATACCTTATAAAGCCATGGTGGACACTCTCAAGTGATATATTTCCCATCTTTAGTTTGAACAGATACCTCAAGCCAATGATAGAATAATAGATGCCATGGATACAATTGGTTCTATAGTCTACATCATAAATAAGGCAAAGGATTATCTGTTCCTCTTGAACATCTTCTAGTGCCTCCTCATAAACCCTTGACCATCGAGGTAATCTATGATATTATTGGTCCTAGTTTTACCTGGTATTTCAAAATATATAACTACCTTCATGACCAAGTACTTCTACCTAACCTATCTCAAAAAAATAAAAAAGCCTTCACTCACCTAGCTTCTCGTTATACCTTACTTGGACCTACACTCTATCATAGAAGCTTTGATGGAACTATGCTTCGTTGTTTAACCTTAACAGAATCTGGACTAGTGTTAAGGGAAGTACATGAAGGTGTTTGTGGGGACCACACTAGTGGGGTCATCCTTACCAAAAATTTACTACATACTAGTTATTATTGGTTGACCATGTATCTAAATACAAGTGCTTATGTTAAAATGTGTAAACAATGTCAGAAGCATGCCAATTTGATAATGCTCTAACCCAGAAACTCAAGCCAATGACTACACCATGGGCATTTTCAACATGGGGACTCAACCTCATAGGCAAGATTAACCCTACCTTATCAGATGGCCATAAACACATCCTTACCAACTTTAATAACTTCACTAAGTGGGTGGAATCCATTCCCCTCACTTACATGATAATCAAGAAAATATTAAAAATCATTTTCAATCACCTCATATGTCACTATGGTATCCCTTCCAACATTATGTCTGATAGTGAAAATTCATTAAAAAATAAGGATGGCAAATCCCTTTGTGCCAAATATAATATTACCCAACATTTCTCCATTGCATATTCCCTGTAAGGTAATAGTCGAGTAGAGGCATCTAACAAAACCATTATCAATATTCTTAAGAAGATTGTCAATGATGCTAGCAATGATTGGCACTTGTAGCTCTTTAGTGCCATTTGGGCTTATTGAACCAATTTTTACACTCCAATAGGAGCCACACCCTATTCCCTAGTTTATGGCACTGAGGTCTTTCTTCCTATCAAGGTCAAATTGCCTTATTTATGCATTTCAGTGAAACATATCCTTGATGATGAAGATTATAGAGTAGCTCATTTGTAAGAGTTGGAACTATTGGATGAAAAATTCAAGGTAGTTGTGAATAGTCTTCAAACATACCAAAATTTGTTGCATATTCAATATAATAGGTGTGTGAAACATAGAGAATTTGATCTTAGTGATCTTGTACTCAAAGAAAATTAGAAGAATACCAATGCTGAGTGTAAGAAAAAGGGCAAGTTCAAACCTAACTGGTTGGGACCTTATATGATTGTTGTTAATTATGGTTCTAGAGTATATAGGTTGGCTATGCCATAAGGAGATGAACTTGATGAACCAATGAACATAATACATCTCAAGCATTTTTTTGTTTGAGTGACCTGAAGTATTGTCTATTAATATCGTGTAAGTTATATTGTAACATCACCTTGTTTATACCATATCATATACTGTCCCCCCTTCGTACCTTCCCTATTGGCTAAAGTTTTGATTTACCTCACCTATTACCATTTTGACCTTGGTTTCAATTCATTGATACTTCAAGCACCTTCAATAATTGGATTTAGATGTAGTTTCAATGGCTTATTCTATTCTAAGACTCTTGGAGCGCATTATTTCATAAAGAGGCAATATCTTAGGGTAATATGATAATGCTCTAGCAATTACATCCTTCATTTTAGAAACCATCCTATATCACTTACCTATGTCATTGTTCCCTATAGCCTAGGGGCAACCTACTTGTGTCATTATTTTGTATAGCCTAGGAACAACATTTTACCATGCATTACCTTGCCATTATTTCATACCTTGCTATTTGCCTATTCATGAACATGTTGTTACTTAGTTATATTCTTTGCTATAGGGTAAACTATAGTGTCTTGAGGTCTATTTGGACTATGTAGCTAGTGCTCAGTGTTTTTTGAGGTCAGCTCAGCCATCCTTAGTCCAACACTCTAATTATTTTATGAGTAATTTAAGTCATGCTCTCACCATTTTATGAGCAATTTAAGCCATGCTCTCACCATTTTGTGAGTCACTTTTATGGGTGTTGGTGAATTTGAAATTAATGCACTAATACACCCTAGACCTCTAACACTCATTATTTTATGAGTTATTTACACTTTCATCATTTTATGAGCTTGTTTTCTTTATAAGAATTAGATCTAGTGAACACTATGAATTATCAAGGAAGTTCATTTGTGAACACTCACATTTTATATTTTAGTGTGGTTTTAGCCTAAGCTTAAAAGTTTTTGTGCCTGATGTTCTCACAATTGTGAGTGTTAACCCCCCTTTTTATGCTCTTGCCATTTTGTGAGCCCATTCCTACTTTCCTCTATGATCAATCTCTTTTAATTATCAATTTTATTCTCTTCCCAAATCCTGGGAGATCTACATTCAGCATGAAGTCTATGTTAGATCTCGTATCTATGGGACTATATAGGCAATGTCCAATTGCCAAGTTCATTTGGAGACAACTCAGCCACACTTTCCTTATTCTTCTATTCCCCCTGACCATTCTAGTGTCATTGTTCCCTATAGCCTAGGGGTAACCTTTGTTCTTATACCTTTGCCATTGTACCTATGTTACTGCTCCCTATAGTCTAGGGGCAACCTTTGTGACAAGCATAACACTTCTATTACATGTGCAAAAATAGTTAGATTAGTTGGTTGCTCATTTTCTTTATATTAGTTGTTTGTCTTATTTATTCCTTAGATTAGTCTTCATTACATTATATTTTCAAATTTATTCATTTATTGTATATGCCTTGGATTCATTTGCCTTAACTTAGGTTGTCTATCATTCTTTCTTTAACTTAATTATTTATTGATTACATCTTAACTCGTTTGTTTGTTCATTGTGCCTTAGCTTAAGTTGTCTATTGCTCTTGCTTGAACTCATTAATTTATTTTTAGTGCTTTAACTTGGTTATTTACTACATTTTGCCTTAGTTTAGTTGTTAACTTCATTTTTATTCTTTAGTTGGTTGATGACTAACATTGTTTCTTTCATTAGTGTTTTTATTTCTTTAGGTTGTTTGTTTTTCCTTTGTTTATTTGATTAGTGTGTTTATTTTAATTGGTCAGTGACTGAATTCTTTTCTTGTGTCTCTTTTCCTCTATTATCATAGGATTATTACATTTTATTTGCACTTGAGTCTTGATTAATGATATCTTGTACTTGAGTTGTGAATCTTTTTATTCATTCCTACACTTAGTTTATTGCATTATATTCACTTTGGATTTGATTGTTTATATATTACACCTAAGTGGTTTATATTTTCATTTAAATTAAGTTCTCCATGCTTAGGATACACACTGTTATTATGGTTGTCTATAACCATGATGCATAATATCACAAGGTACAACAAAAATTAGGCCAAAGGTGATATTAAACAATGTCATTAGTAATACTTCCCATTATTCACAATAGACCTACCCAAACAAATCCAAACCCATAAAAAACCAAATCATAGTGCTTATATTATGTGCTAATATAGATGCGCATATCTGAATAAGCATATACTACTAATCATCAACATGAGAAAATAAAAGTAGAGTGCAACCTCTCATATACATGGCATATTATAAATGAAAGAACATACATGTTTAAATGGAAATAAACATCAACATTACAAAATAATCACATCTAAACATGGAACCATGGCTAATCAGGATAAAGCAAATAAATAAAGCATCACATATATATTAAAAAGAATAACAATCCATGTACAAATTTGTAGACCAACTATGAATGTCATATATTTCTCAAAATAATGTCATATACATTGTGACTATATACATATCATAATGCCAAAATACAAAAATAACACAAAGCTATACAACATCAACTCTGACTCTGTAAGTTCATAGATCCTGTAGGAGGTGGTCCTCATAATGGTGTTGACAATGGTCATCATTATTGTATTGATTAACCTGATGTTGTTATCCCATGTGTCCTAGTCCTAGATTGAGATGACCTATTGCCATCCCTTTGTGCATCCAATACCTTAAAATTAGGAATCTATTGATCTTTCAATACTATAGTCTCATAGGCCCATCGATATTAGGAGGCCTCATCCTTAACCTGAAAGCTCTCCAAAACCATCCTAGAAAATCCTACTTGTGAGCTAGCACCTCTACCTTCAATCAGTCAATCTCTAACTGAAGGGAAGTAATTTAACAATATTTGTGGGTCAGTTGAGCCTATAACATGCCAAGTTTTATCTCCAAGCCCTGAATCTTGCCTACCCTAGTTGTAATCTCCTCTCGTAAGGCACTATCCCTAGGTTCTCTAGCTATGCCAGATGGCCCTACTTGGCCTAGATCTATAGATGTACCTACTATGCCTACTGATCTGGGATTTACCATCATAGATTGTGTATCATCCCCCTCATATCCCCATCATATTCATCATCATCATCACTACCCCCACTATTTTACCAACTATTACTGGTATAATTGGTACCATTGCTCATCTCAGCCTCAGCCTCTCTTTCCTCATCTATATCCATCTAATCACCACCCCCAACTTGTACCTACCAAACTTGTACCTATGTAGCTTATACCTACACAACCTATACCAACACAACATGTACATTTCCATCCTAGACTTATCCTAATGCCTAAATTGGTGCTATCAATCTCAAAGGACAAACTTTTGCTCAACATATAATATAAGTCAACGTCACACCTAAATTTGTTAGGCCACCAACATAGGCCCATGGAGTAGGTGGAACTCTCCCATAACTACCCATAGTTGTTCTCCTTCAAATCACTGGAGTCACATAGCTAATCTCTTGAGTATTGTGTACAAATCATCTCAGGTCAACAAGGACATCTTGTAACATGCCAATCTACCATAACACTCAATTAGGCTTATACTTCTTGATAATATGGGCCTGTCTACCAGATAAGAAGTAATAAGAAGTCATGAACATCATGTACCAATCATCCTATGGCTAAGACAACTAATATGATAAGTAAGGTCACCAAATGAAAATCTCAACCATCAACTCATCTAACATGCACTAATAGAATTATATCTCACCACGGTGTCTTTGGTGGCTTACATCTATCTAAACCCTACCATATGCCACTGGATATTATGGGCCTCATACCCATCTCTAGCCAACTAACTACTTAATAGCTATGTATTCCCATCCCCAAACTTGGGACAAAGTAAAAGCACCAATATTGTGGCCTCCTTGGTAGGCCATGATGTGCATGTCTCTATATAGTTGGGTCAATAATATTGGCCCCCAAATAAATATGGTCATATCATCCATCATAGATAGGATCACTCTACCTAGGCCCATGTGAAAGAATCAATCTCTCTTGTTAGGTAAAAATACTCCGTTGACAATAGCCATAAGAACAATGACCTCTCTATCAATTAATGCTAGTGTTGATGGGTCCTCTAGGGCTAGGCCATCTAGCTGAATGTCAATATATGTCTCCAATAGATCAATGTTGACCTTTCTGTGGACCATGGGAATATATCTATATCCAATCAAGTCATCCAACATAGTATGTTGTTATCTAGGCTCTATCCAAAATAACCTCCAACCTCTCATAGGTATCTTGAAGATATGCTAGGTATCCTCAACTATCAGTATAAGCTCCCTTATCAATAGGTGGAATGTTGAAGTCTTTGAGTGCCACCGCTCCACTAGTACACTCAAAAAAGCCCAATATTTTTTGATCATGGGGATTTGAACTATGTTATGTAGACCCAAAATGTGTAAAAATTCCATCATGTCCTCTATCCAGATCTATGGTAAACGTAAGCAATGAGAGCATCGCTCATGTGCCATCAATACCTTAAGCTACTCTTGCAACCATAGATAGCTCCATGTTAGCCTAATGCTATTATTTAATAAGTACCTTCCTAATGCTTATTTGCCTTAGGGTTGTCCTAACTAGTGTTTTTTGATGAAGACACCATTTTCTCTTAGAACTCTTGTGAAGTCATCATTTTCATTTTGCACAAAAATGGTGAATTTGCCTATTTTAAACAAACTCAATGATTTGACATTTTATAAGGATTTTTGGAAAAGTTGTCATTTTTTGTTTTCCATGAAAACAATAAATTCACCTATTTTTTGATAAAATCATTAAAATGATGGTTTCCACAAAATTTTAGCAATATTATAAAAAAGTGGAGGGTAAAGCTACCCTTTACCTTGCCATGCAAATGATGACTTCACCATTTTTCCTCTTAAACCTAGCATTTATTATGTAATCAATGCCCAAAAAGTTCAAGTGAGGTGACTTACTAGTGGCTTGTCATTGGTGGTCACCCATGTTCTTTCACCTGATCATTCAAGTGCGTCCATCTTCATCCATGTGTTATTTTTTGTCACCTTTCTCTTACTAGGTCAGAGCTCCAATTTGTAAATGGTTTGGGTGAAAATGATTTTTTTCACCCCATGGGGTGAATATATAGCTTGAAAATTTAATTTTCACCCTACTAGTGCCTGAGGTTCCTTACATTCATTCTAGGGGGTCTTATTTTTGACTTTGTGGTCCATTTTTTTGCATTATTCAATGCTACATTCCTTATTCTTCTACCATTTTTATCACTAGACCATCTTATTGGGCATTTTTAGAGACACCTTTAACAACACTATTTTCTAACCATCCCACATGTTAATTTGAACATGTATCTTCATACTAGCCAGTCTTCTAGATTAGTGTTGTTATTCTATGCTAGCTCAACATTCATCCATATTACAGATTTATTGCATGAACTCCCTTTACCAATTTGTTTAGATGTAGCAAATTATTTTGATTGATTAATGATCTATTCTACCTTATTGGGGTAAAACCATTTTTATTACATGATCAATGTGCCCTACTGGGGCAAATCATTGCATTAATGATTATAATCGCCTTTGGGAAAATCATTATTTTGACCCATCCACCCTATAGGGGCAAATCACAGTGCCACTAATAATAACCACCTTTGGGAAAATAAGTATTTCCATCCCCATTACCACTATAACATGTTGTTTCCTCTTTTCAAGGCCCATTTAATGATAGTATTTACCACTTGATACCTCGAGGGGGTATCTAGGGATGATAAACTACCCTATAAGGCATTAGCCAAAACATTAAATATTTCAACATACTAACTTTTTAATTATTTGATAAGACATTATTGTCCCTGTCTCTTGTAACACCTACTCAAACAAGGGCAAAATGTAGACACTCATTTTTGGTCACATCCATGTCTAAATAAAATTTTGATTGATTCCTACCAAATAATGCAAATTAAGCTTAGAAATCATTAAACATCCCAAATTCATTTGCATATTAGACATAAGTGCCTAAAATTGTGTCAAAGCATCCCTATTTGGGTTATTACCCTCTATTTAATGATAACCTCTTGTGGATTCATCCCTAATCAACTTGTGACAAAGTAAACTGATAATTTTGACTAATTAAGTGGGGCACTTAATCCAATTCTTGAAGTGACAAAAATCCCAAGCAAAATTAATTAACCAAGTAAATCAAATTATATGCTTAGGTAAATAATCCATGTTGAATTAGTGTATTTATAATTTCTAAAAATCAAAATTCAACAAATATCAAAGGAAAATGAGGTCATGATGATGTCATCATCCTCAAATTCAAGAATTATAAAATATCAACATAAATATTATGAAAATAAAAAATGTTAAGCAATGCCTCCATCCATAATTAAGGACATTATTTATTGCATTTAGACTCCCAAATCTAACCCAAGGCTAGCCTAAACCTAATCATACCTAGGTTGGGGTTAGTTTGATACCTATAAATATAAGGTCTCACACTCACTTCCAACAAGCTCTTTTAAGCCAAACTTATAATGCCAAATTGATGAAGAGAGATATTCATTTCTAATACATTCCAAAGCCAAAACTAAAGTGAACAAAGGTAAGGTGCTACCCACAAATCAAGAGCATCGATAAAGACTCCATTTGGACACAATACAAGCACAAGCCAACTACCATTTTAACAAGTGATTCAAAGCTAAAATGAAGGTGAAAGTGATTTATCTCTTATTCTTCTACTTGTGTTTTGTTTTGTCTTATTATCTTACTCCCCCAAGTATTTAGGCTTGGGAATGGTTGTCTTAAGCTTGTTTTTTGATGTTTATTCTACTAACAAGTGACTAATGCATTTTTTCCTTAGATTCCTATTATATACAACTAGTGGGTCTCAGTTACCACCATCAAATGCCAATCAAGGCATTGGAAAGCCACTAAATTTTAATTAGATGCACACATGTGTTGGGTATCAATTACCACCATCAAACAAAATCAAGGAGTTGAGAACTCACAAAAATTTAATCATATCTAAATGTGTGTTGGAATACCCATTTTACAATAGCCAGGATAATACAACATTAAAGGTGCACTTCCTAGGAATAATGTTATAACATGTCCCATGTCACGGGGACAACAAACAATTCTTCAGGCGAGGCCAACTCAATAATTTCAAACTAATTTAGCATCACAAAAACCTGAGTGTTCCCTTTTCTTGGCCAAATAATATCTCTGGTAATATTCAAAGACCACCACATCCATCTCAAGTGGAAAAAGATAGACAACATAGGTAAGAGGGATTTTTGTAAGTTTATAAGACATGCTTTTTTCATTGACTATACAATTTAGAGTTAAATATAGATTTTTTTAGTTTGATTTGAGATGAGTCAAGTTAGGAACATAAGTTTTTACCATTGTGTCTTGTTATTTAATTTGATCATGTAATTTATGTTAGCCCTATAACTGCATAAAATATGAACTAAGCTAACTGATTATCAAAGGAATAATGTAAACCAAATTAATTTCAATTTGTATTATTCTATAGATTTGTCTTCAAATGCCAATTTACCATGTAACATTTACATAATCCATGCTTAATTAAATTGATAGAGCATAATCATTCTAACTGATTATTTGAAAAACTAATGGTGAAATATATTAGCGTTTGAATAAGGATCTTAATTTAAAAAATGGGTAATCCTTATTGGGGTCATGAAAGGCTTATAGGGTATAGTGGCATAATGTACAATGCTACATTTTTAGATTTTACACATGTGATTTATAGGTACATGTGATTAGAATCCATAATATGACATTAATTTCTACCTTTATGATGTATAATGTACAACATTAAACTATGACTACAATCTATGACCCTTATTTTTTGGTCTATTTTTCCCTTTGTACACGTGTCAATAATGGAATCACCATTTTTTTTAGAAAAAGGTCTTATTTGTGTGGGTGTTCATGTGGTGGTCATGTATTTGTGGTGGAGAAGGCATATTTAGATCTACAAATGAATCTAAGGTGTATTCTTGCCTATAACATGCCTTCGATGTAATTATGGGGAAGGTGTTTAGGTCTTATAGGAAATAAAATGAAAGTCATTTTTAAGGTCCATGAGGGTTTGGGTGAGGGTATGTAAGGTAGTTTACAATATATGAGACCACATCATACTTACATTATGTATGGGTTACCTAAGAGGTTCTAGTGAGGCTTTATAAGTTAGTTTACAATATATGAGACCACCTCATACTTCCATTATGTAAGGGGTACCTAAGGTAGTTTATAATGTATGAGACAACTTCATATTTATATTATGGGGGTGATACCTAATTTAATTTATTCTTCCATTATGTTGAGGACACCTAATTATGTTTCAAATATGAGGTGCTTACCCCTATTAGATATGAGACTACCTCATACTTCCATTATGTTGGGGACACGTACTAGTGTTTCAAATACGAGGCCTTTACCCCTATTAGATATGAGACTACCTCATACTTCCATTATATAGGGGGCACCTAAGAGGTTTTGGTAAGGGTTTGTAAGGTAGTTTACAATATATGATACCACGTCATACTTTCATTATGTACGGGGCACCTAAGGCAATTTACAGTGTATGAGACCACTTCATACTTTCATTATGTTGGGGACACCTAATCACTTCATAATTCCATTAATTAAGGACACCTAATTATGTTTAAAATATGAGGCATTTAACTCTATTATATTTGAACTTGTGACCTCCATTTCATGAGCACAAGTTCTTCACCATTAGGCCAATTTATAAAATATAAGTTTGAATTTAGAGGGGTAAGGTTGTATCTTTCTTTGAAAAATATATAAATTAATTGGAAAAATAATTTCCTCATGGGTTTCACAAATAAGGTTTCATACCCTAAATTATTGTCTCATTTGATGATGGTCTTAAAAACCTACATTTAATTTTAACATATTTTAGATTTCCACAATCTATGATTTTTTATTGAAAATGTATCATCATATCTATTAACTAAAAAATATAAAGATAAATTAAGAGATGGTTTATAATAAAAGGGTGGTCATTTGGTATTCATGACTCATCATCAAGTCCAAAACACATGTTTAAAATTCTTTGATCTACTACACATAGGGCACTTATGATGAAAAATCCAATGTGATGTAGTCTCTCTCCTAATAGCAAGTCTTGGTAGACTAAACACCAGATTAATGAGAAAACTTAAATTCCATCTTAGCTTCCCATATTTAGTTAAGAAGAGCAATCCAAGTATGGGGTGAAGATTTTAGACTCCATCAACTATTTAATTTGCTAAGAACTAAAGAAAAAGGACATGTAATTTGATAGAAAAACCCACAAAATAGTGCTTAAATGGCATGTCACAAATCCAACCCCAATATTTCCACCATGCCACTGGCAGTTGAAGCTCTAGATTGTGCATCATAACATCTAGCATAAGCTTTTATATATGCATAATATAAGACATATCAAATGAGATCAAATTGTACTTTCTTTGTAGAATAGGCCATGGATTCCAATCTCAGGAAGAGATAAGATCTCACATAATACAAATGCCTTTTTTGAAAAGTCAAAGATATTTAATGCCAAAATTTTTAACAAGTGACATGTTGCTTTTGGAAGAAATGGGAGACCACCAAATATTATGGTTATTGAAAGAAAACTCGTTCTAATTTGATATATACTAATTTAAAAAATAATTTGACCATCTCAAAAGATTTCTAAATACTTTGAGTAATAAAATACCCCTCAATCTTGATAGGGGTAAAGGTAATGAGTAAAATCAGGAGCCTAATAGTTTTCCAACTAGTCTTGCCATAATATTAACCTATATAAATGTAGTGTCAAATCAAAATTCCAAGCTTTCAAGCCTTCAATGGTGTGAACAACCCATTTGGTGAAAGGATAAACATTTTGTTTATAAACATCAATAATGACCATGCTTCCTTTGTCATGTAGGAGACAACATATTTTTGAGGCAACCCTATGAAAGCCTTGAGTTTTCTTGGCATTAGCCCATAGTAGTCTCTAAGCAATTTACAAGCTTTGTATAGGACATTATATAAAATGTCTAACAAAAAGAGTAGTGCACATGTGTGATTGCAAGAGTCTTAGTACAAAATTGACATTTCCCTACTAAGGACAAGGATTTGGTGATCCAAAAAGTAATTTTATTTTCTACTCTATATAAAACATATTTCCAATGCTCTAAAGAGGAACTTTTAGAGGTAAAAGGGATGCCCAATAATCTGAACATCTCCCCTTTATTGATCAACTTCCATTGAAAATTATTTATCTAGTTTATCATCTAATTCATACTCTAGTGGTAAGATTGAGTTTTGGACCATAGTATACTTGATCCATAGTCTTTAAAAAATATATCAATGCATGTCAAAGCTTTTTGAAAGGAAGTTTCATTCTAAGTGAGAGTGAGAAAAGAGTTCTCAGGGAAATGACCATTAATAAGCTGACTCTTCCTCTCTAGGAATATAATTCCTCATATGAGCCCTTGCTTGACTTTATGGCCTAGACAATAACCAAAAACTTATACAACCAAAACATATAGCATTGGAGTTAATGAATAACCTTGTTTGAAAGAGTGGAAAAGGCCAAAGTTCTCAAGCTTATGACCATTAATGGTTAAGCAAGTCATTGCATTAAAGAAGAGGGTTTGTACAACAAAGAGAAAAAAAAATCCAAACCATAAAGCTTTCAACATGGCAATAATATAAGGACATTTGATATGGTCATATTTTTTTAAAAAAATCTTGTTTTATAAATAAATTATGTTTCCAAAGGTATGAGCACATTATTTTTCTTCCAACACAATAAAGATATTGTCAAGGATATAATGACTTTTAATAAAACACATTTTTTTTTTTGATAATTTAGGAAGGATGTGTCACAAGAAAAGTGCCATTCATTTAACAAGAAGTTTGTATGAGACATTTGACAAGGTTACGACTCACAAAATTTTTATGAGTTCATAATCTCTAACTTAAGGGATAAAATTTTATATATTTGATTATTTTCCCTGAATAATTTGTTTGGCAATCTTCATGGTAAATTTAAAGCAAGTCTAGACCACTAGAATGGTAAGTGGATTTATAAAACTCACAATGGAAACCATCAACGCTCGATGCTTTATTTTATCCATGTTTTGCATTGATGCATGGAGCTCATCGAGATAAATCTATACATTATAAATACATGGAGTAGAGGGGCTACACTTGCAAGGAACAACATCAATACAACCTTGTAAATCTTTAGCACATTCTAGAGAATCCTCTTATCCTTAAAACACTATTTTATAGTGGTCTAGAAATTCCAAAGTGATCTCAATAAGCTTTATGAGGTGGTCATGAAAAACACTAATGGATTTAATATGCTCTTTGAAATGCTTGGCATTTAAAAAATTAAAAAATTCTTTTGAGGTTCAATCTTCCACTTTGAGCTAATTCAAGTAGACATAGATTTGAGCACCTTTGGTGGCTTGGCATTTTGCAAGATTAATATTGTGTTTGAGACGAGTGGTTGTTACTTATAACTAAATATTAAATGGGTTATTATATACCCATGTCATGATCCTTTGGAATTATTTGTCTAAGGCATTATCAACCTGCTTTTGAATGTTTAACCCCCAAATATAGATTGGAGAAGCTAGAGTTAAAGGGATATAGATAGCCTAGGGCACAAGGATGGTAGACTATCTATAAAGTAGACCAATTAATTTTTAAACTCAAATAAACATATAATGAATTTATTATGATGAGATATGCTAAAAATAGAAAGTTTAACTATACTAGATATTACAATGATAATGAAAATAAGATACCTAGCAAGTTCTCATGTTAATACAGATCTAGATATGGAACAAGAAGGAATAAGACTAGAAATGGATTATGGATCTATCATGTAATTATGAAAATTATACTTATGTGGCCTCAGACACTTGTGTCGACCTTGGATGGTTACATCGATGTTTCTATGTGACCTACACATAGGTGTCCATTATGAAATACCTACTAGATCTGGATGTAACCTCCTTTAATGTTTTAGGTTTTGTGTTGCCTTCATTCTAGTGTGCTCAAATATAGATCATTGGATGTCACTCCTTATCAAATAGAAAAACCCTAGTTCTTCATCTTCATGGTGGTTGTGGGAAAAATGGGTTAGTGGGCACATAATGTCAATCTACCCCAAAGACCCTCTATCAATGAGTGTTACCTATATATGCAATACTCTAAAGAGGACCTCAAACTTATGTAGTTATCCCCTACATGTTGGATTATGTGTGTATTATGCTACAATGTGTGACAAGAAAGTACATTAAGTGACCTAACTTGTAACTTGGCAAATGTGTTTCATGGGATGCTCCTTCAATATTTTAGACATGTAGATGTGTTGTCCTTATGATTGATATGGAAATAGGGGAAATAGGGGAAATAGGGGAAATAAGGAAGTTTTACTCACTCTAGTTCTTTATTGAATGCATTTTGGTAAGTTACCTTATGAGTTGTTTGGTTTGTGCTGGGTGAAGAATGAATGAGGATTGATCTTGTGTGTGTGTGTGTATCCATTTGGATAATATCTTACATTAAATTAATTAGGATGATGATAGGAATACATTTCATTTATAAATTAGATGACTTTAAGGCACTGAACTCTTGCATTGGGGTAGGACACTTGCATTGACATAGGCATCTGACTAAGACACAAGTATCCAAAAAACTAGAAAATAAGCAGAGGTCCAAAAATTGCAGAGATAGAAGATAAACATGTTTATGACATTTTGAGCATGATAGAAGGTCTAAGTCATTAGAATAGAATTGGTCAGATTAAAAGATAAGTAATTTTGCATAGAGAGATAGTGTATGCGAGCCATTCAATAGTGGAAAGGGTCTAAAAGCTGAAGGTATATCCATGACATGTATTTTCCAAGTATACAAGATTGAGGTGCTATATAATTCAAAAATAATGTCAACATTTGCCCCACCCTTTAATCTAGTAATGAAATTGCTAGTTTAAAGGAAAATAAATGTGTACCTAGGTGTGTATAGCACACATTGCCTTTACATGAGTCCAATTTGAGTGATTTGATGGTGAATCATCTAAAACCAAGAGCATGCTATAGTATATAATCAATGCATAATCTAAAATTGAAAGCATTTGAATAATTAAAAGTAAAGAGAGTATGATTTAGGAGTACACCTGTGTATCGATGTAATCACCTTGCCTTTTGGTAATTTGATTTGGAATATATGTATCATTATGAATCATTAAAACTAACATTAGGATAAATATAAAATTTGTAAAGTTCATAAATATAGAAATATTTAAGGGTAAAACTTGCCCCTAACCTTGGAGCTAAAAGGTGAGTTGCCACATGATAGTTGAAATTAGCTCAACTGTGCAACCTAATCATACTTATACCTGATGAGCATGAGTGAACCAAGTCAACTCACACTATAAATCTGCAGAGTTTGGATGATATAATCAAGTCTAACCTATAAACTTGGCAAGATTGAGTGATTTAGTACCTCAACAATACCAAAAATGAACCATCTACTACAGTAGACTGACTCAATACAATTTGTAAAAGTCCAATTTAAAGGAAAATAAATGTGTACCTAGGTGTGTATAGCACACATTACCTTTACATGAGTCCAATTTGAGTGATTTGATGGTGAATCATCTAAAACCAAGAGCATGCTATAGTATATAATCAATGCATAATCTAAAATTGAAAGCATTTGAATAATTAAAAGTAAAGAGAGTAAGATTTAGGAGTACACCTGTGTATCGATGTAATCACCTTGCCTTTTGGTAATTTGATTTGGAATATATGTATCATTATGAATCATTAAAACTAACATTAGGATAAATATAAATTTTTTAAAGTTCATAAATATAGAAATATTTACGGGTAAAACTTGCCCCTAACCTTGGAGCTAAAAGGTGAGTTGCCACATGATAGTTGAAATTAGCTCAACTGTGCAACCTAATCATACTTATACCTGGTGAGCATGAGTGAACCAAGTCAACTCACACTATAAATCTGCAGAGTTTGGATGATATAATCAAGTCTAACCTATAAACTTGGCAAGATTGAGTGATTTAGTACCTCAACAATACCAAAAATGAACCATCTACTACAGTAGACTGACTCAATACAATTTGTAAAAGTCCAACTTGATGTGTGATGATAGTCCATAAAAGTGTTTTAAAATCTAAAATTTATTTTCATTTTGCGATTTAGGTACCCTTTGCATAGTATATGCACCTTATGTATGTCTCATATTGAAACTTGGGTATAATAGTGGTACTAATGTATAGAATTTTGCCACAAATTTGTATATGAACCATATAACTATGTAATATTGCCAATTTTGAAAATTTTATGAGTGTGGAAAACATGTTTCCATAACATGCCCCCATTAGAATATGAAACTGAAAGCTGGTGTAAGTTTGGAGAACATATTTCCAAAACATTCCCCCATTGTCTATCTGAATCAGGTAAATTATGAAAAATGTGGAAGCCATGCCTCTATGGCATGCCCCCACTAATATTATACCTCCTTTTGAGGTGAGGGGAAGTATAAATTGGTATTCATCTTACCTCAAATGGATAATATAATTGTATAATATGTCTATGAACCATGTATCATATAGAAGGAACATGTCTACGTATATATATCATTGAAACATGCAGAATGTGATCACATCAAGTCTTAGAATGCATGATGTGAATCATGGAAACATTTAGATAGTATCAATACAAGATCACACACACACACAAGGATACTCAAAATAAAATCAGAAGTCAATGGTCCAAGGAGATCTTAAATAAGGGGCATGTTCAAATGCTACACAATCAAAGGGACATGACTTAGTCAAATGTCCACAAAGCAAGGAATGACATATTAAAATGTCAACATATAATAAAACATGACATATTTAAATGTTAGAGAGGCAAACAAAGGCATAGGGGATGTAAACAATGAAGCATATTCTAATGCTCAAACACGTAAGACAAGACACTTGAGGAATTGCATAAAGGAAAACATAGATAATAAGCAACCAACATAACTAGCATATTAGCCCATGGATCATATGTGTTAGCAAAAAATGTTAAGTGCATAACATATCAAGTATATTGTGAAATATTTAAACACATATAAAGATTTATAAGTATATAAGCTTAAACACGATAATGGAAAATGATCATACAATGATATAATCTAGGTTTATCGTGATCAAAGAAGTAGATGCCCTTAATGTCCACATGACACGAGTAGAGGGAAGGCTAAACATCCAAAATTACATAAATCATATATCTGTGTATGCCTGTATCATACTCAAAAGATGCATAAAATATGCGTATATAAAAATAAATTATATGCTATCTACCAACATAGAACTAACAACATATGTGCTAAGGAGCTAATAGAATATGTAAATATATTTGGATCTTGATTTTGTTTTTTGTTTTTTTGGTGTATTTTTAGAATATGTGAGACCTTTTATGTCCCCAAGTAAGAGTTATCGAATGTAGGCTCACCACTACTAACTATGTAGTGTATCCTCTTCTTTAGAGCCAAACAATGGTTTGTGTGATGCCCCTGCACTCTATGATATTGGCAATAATATTTTATTTTGTTAAGATGTTTTAAAGGTGGTAATGTGATCAATTCATGTTGAAGTAGTACACTTAAAATGTCACTTTGACTTCTATTATCCTTTTGTATATTGTGTAAATTGGTAATCATAAATGCCATTTCTTTAAACGCTTGTTTTTGAAATGATCCTTTGTTAGTAGAAGATGCAATGGCATTACTAGCACATTTTGAGTTTTGTATATGGAAAAAGAGATTTTGCAATGATGTGTGCTTTAAGTCCAAATATTGGTTTAGTTTTTGTAATATTTATATTGACTTGATTATAGTGGTAACTTTATCCTTTAGAGTTTCATAATCACAAACCCTAGTTGCTTCTGATTGAATATGAATGCATATACTATCTAGGGATTTAGGAAGGGTTTATTTGTTACCTTATCTAGGCGTTATAGAATGGGCCATTTTACCCCTTGAAGAAGTGATAACATGAACCTAGCTAGAGGGATGGTATCTATCACCCTCCTTAGGTTTATAAAAGAGAATAAGGTTTATAAAAAGGAATAGACTACAATTTGTCCATTTAAAATGTACTAAATGTCAAAATGAGGACAAGATAGGAGAGACACACAACTCTAAAGACATTAAATTTAGAAAAAAAATTATTTTTGAAATAAATATTAGACAATTATAAATAAGAAAAATTAGCAAGTTTTTAAAGCACCTTAGAATATTTTACATTCGTAAAAAGTTAGGTTCACCAAATGTTTAACCTTAAAATATATATTTTCAAAACTAGGGTTAAAGGGGTAGAGATATCGTAGGGCACAAGGATGGTAGACTATCTCTAAAGAAGGCCAATTAATTTTCAAACTTAGATAAACATATACTAAATTTATTATGCTAAGATATGCTAAAAATAAAGAGTATAACTATGCTAGATATTACAATAATAATGAAAACAAGATACCAGTTGGTCCTAATGCTAATATAAATCTATATGTAGAATATAAAGGAATAAAATTAGAAATAGATTCTAGATCTATTGTCTGATTCTGTAAATTATACTTATGTGGCCTCAGACACTTGCATCGACCTCATACGGTTACATTGAGACTATTATTTGATGTACACATAGGTGTCTAGTACAAAATACTTGTTAGATATAGATGTGACCACCTAGAATGTTCATGATTTTTTGTCATCTTCACACTGATGTGCTCATATATGGATCATGGGTTGTCACTCCTTATCAAATAGAAAAACCCTAGTTTTTCATCTTTATAGTGTTTGTAGGAAAAATGGGTTGGTGGGCACATAGTGTCGAGTTACCCCAAAGATCCCTTTTTCAATGAGTGCTACCTACATAGCCAATGCTCTAAAGAGGTCCTCATAGTTATGTATCTCTCCCCTACATGTTGGCTGGTGTGAGTATCAATATACATTGTGTGACAAATAAGTATATAAAGTGACCTAGCTTGTAACATGGAAAATGTGGTTCATGTGATGCTCCTTTAGTATTTCAGACCTATAGATGTGTTGTCTCTATGACTGATATGGAAATAGGGGAAAATAGGAAAGCTTTTCTCACTCAAGTGCTTGATTGAATGCCTTTTGGCAAGTTACCTTATGATTTGTTTGGTCTGTGCTAGGTGAGGAATTAACGAGGGTTGATCTTGTGTATATCAATCCATTTGGAGAGTATCTCACATTAAATCACTTAGGCTAAAAATAGGATTACATTTCATTTGTAAATTATATGACTTTAGGGCATTGGACACTTACATTGGAGTAGGACATTTGTGTCAATGTAGGCATCTAACTAGAACGTAAGTGTTCAAAAATATGGAAAATAGACATAGGTCCAGAACTTATAAATATAGATGATAAACAAGTTTATAACATTTTGAGCATGATATAAGGTTTGAGTCATTAGAATAACATTGGTTAGACTAAGAGATAAGTAATTTTACACAGAGTGATAGTGTATGTGAGCCTTTTGACAATAATAAGGGTCTAGAAGCTGAAGGTACATCCATGATATGTATTTGTCAAGTATACATGATTGATGTGTTATATAATTAAGAAATAGTGTCTACATGAACCATCCCCACTTTCTTACCATGGTGTTTGATAAAGGTGGTAGTGCAAGTGATCATGTCATTCCACAACCTAATATAGTTGATAACATAAGGAAATGAGTCAAATGGTACCCACATGAGTAAGGAGTGGCATGTTTAAATAAAAATGAGTATGTGTGATGTTTTAAAGTCCACCTCTCCACTCTAATTAAAACTTGATGGGACTATTGTTAGAAAGGTCAATCTCCAAGTGTTCTATGATAACTTGCCTATCAGTGCTATGAAATGTGAACATGTGTTACTTAATGAGCGTAACATAGTCTAGAATTTTGAGAATGTAGTTAGGGCCTACATAGAAATTAAACCATGTAAACCATATATTTGGGCTATTATATCATTTTTGAAAGAGTGGTTGTGAAAAATTCCTAGTCATTTTAAAAATAAAACTAAGCTTCATGCTCTCCAACTCACCATCACAACGGCACAACACCTTCCTTGTCCTTAGAGTTGTCAACCATATTAAAGTATTCATAGATAAAACCAACTGGAAAGAAGTAAGTATCTACCAACCAAATCCATAAATTCACTCCTTTTGGGCTATTAATAGGTGCAAGACATTAATAAGGCCCAAAGCATAACCATCAATATCCATCATGACCCACACACCATGATGTATTAGATCTTTGCCCAGCGAAATAATTGATTATGCAATCTTAGGGCAAATAAATATTCTAGTTTTGTCATGCCTATCCTTGAGAGCGGTGGATAACTATGCAATGTTTGACCAAATATACTTAAAATAAGTCAATAGAAGAAATAGAGAAACTTTAAATTTTTACAAACATACACTTGCTCCTAGATTACATACAAACATAAACAGCGTAGATTACAAACAAATAAAAATAGTGTAGACTTGATATCATATTATAGACATAGAAATAATGTGAATTATAGATAGAAAGAAACAATGCAGAACCTGGAGGCTAAATGACTACGTCTTCTAGTTATTATTTCAAACAAACTTTACAATAAGATTTTACACAATAGAATAAGTTTTTTGATCCTTAGTATCACACTAAGCACCAAAGGAGAACATACATATTTCTCCTTTCATACCTTAGAATCTTTATGATTAAAAAATTTATAATGCAAAATATAAACCAAACCTATTTATTTATAGTAGAGAGTAGGGTCCTACCAAGAATCTTTACTTTGACGGTGTCAACTGTTTATTTACTTTACAACTCTTAATATTCTACTTTATGTACACATCAATTATTAAATTAAAATGTTGTTAAATCAACTAGAGTACGAAGACGTAAGTGGTTGTGAGTATAATAAGGCTTCTACTTCACACAAAAGATCATCCTCACTAATTAGACAAAATAAGCATCTTAGCTAGAAAACATGCATCATATTCTAATACCTTCCTTCATTATCTTCATGACGTAAGACAATATAAAACTAATATTCCCACTCAAGATTTTAGCAGATGATCATATGAACTACAGTATCTTGGTCATATCTTTCATTTTCATGAATTAAATGAGGACTAAATTGTGCTATCCACCTATAAAGATGTTCATGATGTCTTATCTAGATCTTTATTTGCCATGTCCAATTTGGTCTTTGGACTAAATCAAAAAATTATATCATGATTAATTCACCATTTAGGTGATAAATAATGATTACTCCTTTTCATGTCGATTAACTGCCACATGTGCTTCTCTTAACATTTATAAATTTGAAGAAGTAGTATGAGAAAATCATAGATATATAGGATGGAAGTCTTAGATAATTTGACCCTGGATCAAAAGACTTAAATTAGATTTTTGGTTATAGATCCTTGTCCAATTGAAACCAGGATAGGGTTGGTACATCAAAGTAGTTGCAAGATTCCTACTTAACCAATATGCCACATGATTCTTCTTTCCTTCAGTATGATCTACAATGTAGTTAAACTAATTAAAGTATGCTTGCCATCTAACATATTTGCCTTGCCCATCTTTTCTTCCATGATACTTATCTTTAAAGTCAATAATCGAGTACAATAAGTTCTAATAATAAAATGAGGTAGATGCATGAGATTGAGAGAAATTTTTTAAAGATACTTCTTAACAACATAAATCTCCTTATCAAAAGAAATACATTTGTTAACATCATTGGAAAATACCCCACTAGCATATTCATAAACATATTCTTTTCCATTTTCTAAACAACAGAGTATTCCTCCCCATGTTGTCTGATGCATCTGTATATAAAATAAATTGATCTAATTGTAGAAAATGAAGGATGGGCTGCTTGAATACCTTTTATTTGATGGTTTGAATGCCTTTGTATGATATTTGGTCCAAATATATTTCTTGTTCTTTTTTAGCAATTTTTGAAGGACTACTCTATCATTACGAATATCAACATAGAAACTATTAACATAATTAATCATTCCAAAGAAGTTTTGGAGTTGTTTTTTTATCAAGAATATCAATAACTATAAAACTTTCTCAGTAATATGAGGTTGGACTTGTAGCTCACCTTTTTTAACAACAAGGCCTAAGAAATTGTAGATATTTTGACATAACTAAATTTTAGTGCTGGAAAGCACTATTCCTGCTTCTTTACCAATCTTATAAAATTGAGTCAAATGATCAAGATGTTTTTCAAGAGTTTGGCTAAAAATTAAAATATCATCAATATAAATTAAGACGTTCCTTGAAATATTTCATCTGTATGTTCCTAAAAATAAGCTGAAGCATTCATTAGACTGAATGGCATAACATTCCATTGTTAATGTCCAAAAGGAAAACTGAATGTTGTTTTGTGTCTATCTTTAAGTTTAAATTGAATCTGGTAAAACCCATATTTTCAATCAAACTAAGAAAAATATTTACATAGGGTAACCCTTTGTAATAAATATGACTTATCTAGAATGGGATAAGGACAGGGCTTTATTATGACATTCAAAGGCTTGTAATAAATTACCATTCTCTTTTTGCCTCTTTTCTATTCTGAATGTTTATTCACCATAAAATCATAGTAACAAAATGATGAAATAGAGGGCTCTATAAATTTTGCATCTTTCAATTCTTGGATTTCCTTTTCCATATTTGGATAATTGAAGCTAGAATTGGAGTTTTCTTTCCAATCTTCATTTGAGATTTCAAACATTTTCTTGGCCCAAAATAATGGATGATTATCATAACAAATTTATTATTATAGTTTTTTCCATATTTATAATATATTTTTGTGTGTAAAATTTACAAGTTATTGATTCCTCGTCCTAGGAAATTGTTCAGAATCATAGGTAAGATGGATAACTCTAATCCTTTCACCATAAAAAGTGAAAATAACACTTTGAGGAGTAGATCTGTATGCAATAAAAAATGCATCAAGTTTATAAATCAATTCTAACTCAGAGAAGATAGATCTTACTTACACTTTTGATTGGGGATACATTAGATAAATGAGAACATGACCAATATGTGGATCTGCTAGACCTAATTAAGGGATCTCTTATCATAATAATAATACTGGGGAGGGTTCCAAAGCCTCAAGTCTAATATAATCAAGTAATAACCCTAACTAAGCCCTATGTTTTCATATTCACTATACTTATAACAAGTAAAGCAAAAAAATCTAATCTAGTACTCACCAAAGCTTATGGCACAAAGTGGGGGTAATAAACACTAAAAGTAAATATGCATAGAAGACATATACTCATGTCAATGTATACAAAATCTTAATGTATGAAATATAAGTACAAATGCATATCTATTTACTCTTACAAAAGAATAACAAAGTTAAGAATACATTCTTTTGAAGATGAACCCATCGAGCCTTAATCTCTCCCTTGTCCAAGGTGATTTGCAAGAGGTTGTTATGGTATGTAAGGATGATAAGGATAAATTAGCTCTAGGCTACACAACCTATCAATATATCCAAAAGACTTCTTTAAAAGATAAGATCTATATCTCTAAAGAAAGTATGAAACCTTAAGCTTGCTCCTCAAGTAGAATAGTGGATAAGCAGATGTGAAATAACCCTTACTTCTTTTTCTATTCTCTAAATAATAGAAAAATGATCTATATATATAGGTAGATTTAACACTAAACCCTTATGAAAGTTTCAGTTGATAGGGTTAACCTAGTCAACTTAGTACTGTTATGGACAAAAAATCACTAGGTCACGAGCTAGGTCATCCAAGAGCTGACCTAGACCCTAAATGAATTTCACCCACAAGAGTACAAGGTCAACCCAGTCAACCTAGTACTATAAATAGTTGAAAGGGGTTTTAGGTTAGGAAAAGGGGGAAAAATGTAGAAAATGGTTGGAGAGTATATAAGAGATAAGAACAAACTTAGGGTTATAATTTTCAGAAGATAAGTGTGTAGATAATAAGTGACAAAAGGGATAACAATCTTACAAAGCATTAATGATCTTCCCACCCCTTTCTCGATGTACCCCTTAAGGCTTGCACGTAGAGAGATTGAGATTCGATAGGTTCCTATAAGATAAAAAGTGTCATTAATTTATAAAAGTTTAAAAATATTGTGTATACATATGCTCCACTCTAAGCTCATCACGTTTCACATAAGTGTAACATGGGATGGTGATTCAGGAATAAAACATGATGACATATAATGCTGATGCTAAGTAAGTTATAGTAAGGAATAAATGGGATAAATGAAAGGATAAAATTGAAAAATGCATACCTTTACTTACCTTAGTGTTGTAGATAAAGAAGGAAATTGTAAGAGATTGTGAAGGCATCCAATGTGAAGAACATTAGGTGAACCTGTAGAGATTATTGTAAAAAAGGATCGAAAAATCATTTTTTTTAGAATATAGTCATATAGTAGTGGAAAATATTCTCTATGACATCAAGATTCTAAAACTTTTTATGGTTCTAAAAATGAGCGAGTAAAAATAAAGATATGATCAAATAAGGAATCTGGCGATAAATATTTGAAAGGTAAAAGATTGTGAATAGTAATGTTAAATAGGGTGAAAATAAAGTCATTTGCTTATTGTTTAACTTATTTTGAGACAAAAATAGAGCTTGGAGAGACCAAATGAAAGCTGAAAGAGCCAAGATGGTAAGGAGATGACACCTGAGATGAGGAGGATGCCTAGTGGCTACAATAGGTGCAACAGAGGTAGGCAACTGAGAATTTTATTGGAAAATAAGTGTTTTATAAACATTTATAATTTAGAGCTTTCCTAGAAATGAGAATGAACCCCAGAGAGTTTATAAGGGTACTAGAGGCTGAAAGGGGAAATGGGTTGAAAAGAATTAGAGCAATAAATGCCAAAGGCATTTATTATAAGTAAGGGAAAGAGTTGGTAATTTGAACTAATAAGGTCAACTTGGTCGACCTAGTAGGTTGAAAATCTTGATTCCATACTGTCGAATTAATAGGCATGGGTCAACTTAGTTGATTGAATTAGGGTGACAACTTAGTACTTCTGTACCAACTTAGTAGGTTAATCCAACCTATCGCCTTAATACTAAGGAGGAAATGAAAGGGTCGACTTAGTGGAATAAATCCATAGAGTTGACCCAATACTATTTGGCTAACTTGGTATGTGACTAAGTGGTTGGTAAAGTACTAAAATGCAGTAAATTAGTTAAAATAATACTTTGAAGGCCCAGGTTGACTGAGTAAACACCAAAATGGCAAAGTAGGTTCAAAACAGGTGAAATTGGTTGAAAATGGATAGATTAAGGCAAATTAGGTTTGTTTTTGTTAATATTTAAAAAAACGAATGTATTTTATTATAAGTGACATGGAGGTCTAATACATCTTTTATTGTTTGATGGTTGCAAGGGCATCATAGATTTTGGTGATTAGTGGATGCAACATGGCTACCAGATCTATTATAGTGATTAATAGTGGAAGACCAAGCTAGGTTAGTCACACTAGGCTTAAGAGGTATCATGGAGATGTGTCGAGTGTCACTAAGTGTAGATCTTATAGTCATGTTCTTAGGAGTTTGAGAGTGCTTGATTAATACCTTCAAGTGGGTGGTAGATGGGGATACGATTGAGGTTGGTATCACATTAGAGGATGTCCATGTTTTACTTGGACTTCTTATAGGAAGGATGTCAATGATCATGGGGATACCAGATGGTTAGGAGGAGAGATGTGCATTAGTTTGATGGGCAACTTGTTTAGATAGGATCTACTTGGGTCTAAGGGTGAGTCTATTGGATGTCTATATATCCTAGATTCTAAATATCCAAAAGGTAGTGATAGGACTTGTGATAACATGAGTGTTGTATCATAAGTAAGATGGCAAGGTATTGCTATATGTGATAGCCTTATACCAATTGATATTAGAGCAAGGGGCACTCTAGTTGGCACAAGTGTAGATCACATGCCACTATACCTAGTGGGTAGAGCCACATACAATGACATGCTTACTAGGATAGTTTAGACTCCCTCACCTAATGGTTCTTATAGTGGTTACCACATTTTGGGTTAGGTATGCAATAGGAGAGGAGGAAAACCACCAATCATGAGACTAGAAATTAGATCATGGTGTGAGATACCATGGATAGGTCAAACATGATGGCTAACAACTAGAAAGGACATGGTTATAGATGTAGGAATGTTTTAGGTACCATAGTCAACACCATAGTAGGAGGAGTGATGACTACCTTAGTCACACCATCAATGAGAGAGAACACAAAGGGTAGTCATCCAAGATGACCCATCAGTCAGCCTAGGGCATAACTGGTCTATAGAGGCACCATTGAGGTGAGGCTTGAGATGGGCATGGGTAGTGACCCAAGGGTTTGTGTTGATTAGGAATCATCCCAAAAATGAGGTACTTAGGGGATGAGTTGATGGAGAGACTGTGCTCGATGGTCGAGTAGATGGGGAGACAGTGCTTAGTGATACCAGGATAGGTAAGAAATGGTTGTAATTTTTTTTGATATTTAAAAATAGAATATTAGTTGTATAAGATTTGATTGATAGATTATAGATATATAAATTTTGAGGTATATCTATGATTTGACATTTATCTAGTTTGAATTTTGTAGATCCTACAAATGAGGAGACTAGATGGGGATCCTTAGTGAAGGGATCACTCCATGATATTCTAGATGGGGCACTGATGTCATATGACCCTACCACATTGGAGGATCCCATGGTACCATTTTCCCTAACTTAGGTGAGTTGGTTAAGACTAGAAGGAGAGGTTACGAGGCAACTAGAAGCATGTAGAGATGGGTTACAACCACCAGTAAGGGTGGGAATAGAAGAGGCACAGGTATAACAGGCCTTGGCTTAGGAGAGAGCTACATATTTGGCTACCACTATTTAGTTAGGATAGATACAAGCCCAGGTGGCCAACCTATAGGGATAAGTAGTAGGTTTGAGATCTTGAACATCCTCTTTATAGTATACTATTCAAAGGGGACTGTCAAAGGCATCGATGGGTAGCATGACTAGGCGACAAGATAAACATGATAGAGCCCAACTTTAGAGCTGGAGCAATGTATTTTTTATTTTTCATCAAAAACAAATTATATATATATATATATATATATATATATATATATATATATATATATATGTTCTATGTTGACAGTTGGATGTGGATCTTATGTGTTTGTATTATGGTTGTGGTTGTATGGATATATTTATTTATAGCACATGTGTTTTGATAAAAAAGAAAAAATACATTGCTCTAGCTCTATGATTGGGCTATATATGTTTTTGATACAAAATAAAAAAACATTGCTTCAACTCTACGATTGGGCTATGTGTGTGTGTGTGTGTGTGTTCTATGTTGACAGTTGGATGTGGATCTTATGTGTTTGTATTATGGTTGTGGTTGTATGGATATATTTCTTTATATCACATGTATTTAGCTTTTGTTGTATATGTTATAGGAAATATATGTGTTGTGGTTTCTTTTCTAACATTATGTAGGACACATGCATGGTTTAAAAGAAATAGGCAAAAAGACTTGGTAAAGTATAATCAATCAAAAACAAATATACAACACACTATTTCATGTTATGAAATGTGTAATAACAAAAATATGACTAAGTATATTAAGCCAAAGAGTGGTAAACAAGAGGGCAAAAAGTTTTTTTTAAACCATGAAATAGCTTTTGGTACCAAATTAAAAAAAGTAAAATCACACTAAATCATGTTGGCAAGTATGAAAATAATGTAATAGAATGAAAAGTACGTGAAAGAATAATGGTATTAAAAAAATCAATTAAAGTAATCAATCATACTAAATCATGTTGGGAAGTATAATAGAAAAATAAAATTGGCAAAAAATGCTCTTAAATTTGTCACATTAATTCGAGTTGGGAAGTATGAAAAACTCAAGAAATGGTTGGATTCTTACATGCAATCAGAAAATAAGAAGATAAAAGTGAAAAGATTAATAAATTAAGCATAAAACATACTAAATCAAAATGGGAAGCATGTAAATGATGTGTAACTCATAATCAGTCACATCTTATCTCATATTTGACACATGTAATTTTGTTTGTGACTTAGATTATTGGACAATTTTGTGATGAAGGCTAGGTCCTATCCATTGTATTACACTGCAACTCACAAAGGGAAAACCAATGAAGTGGAAGTAAATGTGAAAATTTGGTAAAAGGGGATGTTGGTAATAGTAATGTGAAAATTTGGTAATTTATGAGCAAGGCTAGGTCTTATCCATGGTCTTATAATGCAACTCACAAATGGAATCCCTAGGGGAGTGATAAATGAACAAAATAATATTTCTCAAGGGGAAATATGAGGATTGTAGGGAGTGAAAAATGGAAAATAAGAAGCATAACATAGGTGTCTTATTAGAAGACCTTAGGAGGCATGAGGCATACTAAGGACATGAGAAGACACTAAGTGACTAGTGACCATCAATATATAGAGGATACTTGTTTGATATAGACAAAAAGTTATGTAGGTAAATAAGTGTGCTACTAAGATCAACTCATGAAGGTATATTTGAAAAATAAAATTAAAATGGACCTACCTTTCCACGATGTGTTCTCCATTCCTCAGGACCTCTTACAGAGCCATCAGTCTACTGCGAATATTTGGTACTTGTGTGATAAAGTAGGTAGCACTAAGATATTTTTTAATTCTCCTTTTATAATTTACTATCCTACCACACTCCAATGGACCTTAGCTTTATTGTGAGGCTAACTATGGAGTTTTATATTTAACTAGAAAAAGGATATGTTCTTTGAATCATGTCTTTTCATGTGATTTGACTTTTTAGAATTTTGAATGTTGCCTTTTTGATCATTGCCTTTTGTTAAATGATTTGGATTTTGAATGTTTTTATGGATTTTGTAAGATTCCTCCTCCATGCAGATTTATAATGACCAATCATGAGAGATAGAGTGATACACATGAATGAGCTTTAGTCTTTGGATAAAGGAAGCTAAGTAACCAAAGACAAGATTGACTAGAACACTTCAGCTTAATTATGAACCAACATGTTATCTCATGTCTCAACCATGTATATGCTTAGTTTCTGAAAGGGAATAAAGGGGAATAAAGGGAGATCCAAAGTGAAACAATAAAAGGAGATAATGAGATGAATTGTTTGCTAACTGATCACTTGGTAAATGAGAAATGACTAAAGGAGTAAGGTCTATATAATTAAGTCACAATAACAATTATCTGTGTATATAGATAAGAGAGCAAACAATCATAAAAAAGAAAACAAGGGAGCCATAAGAAATGAAATCAAGAAGAAAATAATGCAATGATAAAAAATAAAGCCATAAGAGAACATAATGACATCATAAGCTGTAGAAAGTGTGAAACCAAAGTCACCATGTAAGATAGATAAGAATTTGACACAATGTCAAATGATATAAAAAAATAGATAAAGATAAAGTTGGAGCACACATCTAATCTAAATGAAAATGTAAGAACACCATACATGTGTTCATAAGTATTGATAGATTTATCTACACACATTATCCATAACATCTGATAAGTCTCTATGAAGTTGAATGTGAACTACATCTAATGTGTCATCGATCTTTAGTGAAAGCTAGGAAAATACTTCACATCAAATGTTTTCAATAGAAAAGGTAGGAATGCTTGAAGGATCATGTTGATGAGGGCTATTTGGAAAAGGATGATTCGGAGAATACATGGGAATGGAATCTATAGGAGATGAAGGGGTCACCAATGGGTAAGTATACATGGGTGAGGGACTCATAGGTGGAGAAGGATCCAAAGGTGAGGGACTCACGGGTGGAGAAGGATCCAAAGGTGAGGGACTCACAGGTGGAAGGATCCATGGATAAGTAACTTATGGGTGGAGAAGGATCCATGGGTGAGGGAAGGTCTATGAGTGAAGAATTCATGGGTGGAGGAACAATAGGTGAAAAAGGGACCATAGGAGGAGATGGAGCCATATGAGGTGGAACCATGGGGGAAGAAGGGGTAACCTTCTTACAATAATGACCTATGGGAGGAATAGAAGGAGGTGCATGAATAGTTAAGAGATGATCTTTAAGATGCTACTGAAGGATGTGACAATGATCAATGTGATGTGTGCCACATTGGTGCCAAAGGCAATATACCTCTCCGTACTTAGAAATATACTTAGGGAGTACCTTCGAGGGAGGTATGGCCTTATCTGAGGACTAAGGAGTAGTGGGATGCAAAGTGTTAATATATTATCATAGCTTGTGATAATGTGTTGGTGAATGGTTATTTGTGCCATGGAAGAAATAGATACGCCTATGAGTAGTCTTTAGAGAGGTACTCATAGGAGGAGGTGTAACATAAGCTGAAGGAGCTTGGTATAGGGAATAATATCTAGTCCAATGACCAACAACTTTATGAATCTCATAATAAGGCTGATCATCCCATTTGGTGGATAAAGGATCCAGCTGTGGTAAAGGAAACAAACCATCGTGAAGAGAAGGTGGGGTTGGTGGAGATATTAGATAAGGCTTGATGGAAGGAGTGATAGGATCAGAAGCATGAATAGACTCATCTAAAGTGAGAGTAGGAATGATAAATGAACTGTGTTATATTGAGGGAAGGGTGGGGTATATAGAAGGATAAAAGAGTTTTGCACACATATCAGGGATAAGTAGGCTATAGGGGTCATGGTACCTAGTAAAGTGATAGCTTTGAGTCATACCATGATCCATAAGCATACTCCTATGAAGTTATTAAAAAATTGGAGGTGTCTGCACCATCTCTACCCTATGATAAAGAGGAAAAATACTAAAATTAGGAATGATATATGATGGAATAAGGAAGATATATTAAAAGATTGAATTAAATAGGAATGATAATGAATAATCTTAGCATCACGGGCCTAAACTATACCTCCTAAAAATGGATCATCTAAGGTATAACAATCATCATAATTAGGTGTATGAAGATCAGTGGTGTAAGTAGGGATGACTTTGTCATCCAATGAGGTATGATGAAAGGAATGCTGAGTCTTAGTTAAGACATTGGGGATACCATCACAAGGTGACTGATGAGAATGAGGTTATAAAGAAGTAGGAAGCTGAGAGATAAGATGAGGTGAGAGATCAAAAGTTATAATCTTAAGATTGATCTCATCAAGCTCATCATCATCACAATTTAGGTGGTTAGGGGGAATTATCCCAATGAGTTTGGAATGATTGTTGTAACCTCGATTAGAATTGATGGGAAATTTAAATCATTGAGATTCATGAAATGGAATGCTTAATAAGGGTTCAAGTGTAGAAATATTGAATACACCCTGATCTTGGAATTGTTTGAAATTCCAAGGGTTGGTGTCACCCTGAATCTTATAGATGGCTCCATTGTAAGGAAATTTGATTCATTGGAAAGTAGAAGATGTAATTTCTCTCATACGATGAGTCCATGGCCTACCAAGCAAAATGTTGTAAGATAGAGGAAATTTAAATATCATTAGCTTCACATGAATAGTGATATGTGGGATGATAATGGGGAGCCACACACAACCTAAAGGAGGAATTTGCCTTTGATCATATCCTTGACATGTGTTGTGTGTGGACTTAAGATTGCATTAAAAATATCTAAGGGTTTTGATAAAATCAAGAGAGGCAATGCAAGTGCCAAAACCCTCATCAATCAAGGTACACTTGACTTGGATATCACCAATTTGAACACTAATGAAACAAGGAGGATCATCTACATGAAGCATAATCTCATCAAGAATCATATAAGCAATGAGGAATTTGAGGGAAAGATAAGTGTTCATTGTTTCATCAACATATATGGACATCTCTTCACATTGTTACAATATGCTATCTTCTGATCTAGATAAGGTGGCTTTGCATCCTACTAAGGGAGGATGAGGAATATTTATTTTGAATAAAAGTTGCATAAGATAATTAGGATGATGTGGATAGGTCTTCAAAATTTTGAGAAATGGGATTTGAGATGGGAGATTAGTGAGTTCTATTATAGGATCCCATTCATCATGACCCTTAAAGAAGATTGTTGGAAATAGGTGCATAGTGTTGAAGGAGGTCCTCAAAAGGAGTCAAAGTATATTTGAATTTATGTTGATAAGAGGCAAAAGGTTTAGTTAAAGGACAAGGTTATAGATTATGTTGTTAAGATGGAGCAGTTGATGCAGGTTGGGTTTGAGAATTATTTGTAGTGTTGATAGAAGCTTGAGTGTCATTGGTGTTAGGTAAATAAGATGGAGGTATGGTAGAAATAATATGGAAAGTGTTATCCAAGGGAGGTTTTTTAAGTGATTTATCAAAAGATATAAGGTCATCTTACCCAAAGTTATTTAAATGAGTTGGAGAAGAATCTTGGATAACATGAAATGTGTGAGATAATGGAGGGGTGTAGATAGGTTGAGGATCAATGAAAGCAACCACCCTTTGAATATTAGTCATATTAACCACATTATATTTAGGATTTAGGTCAAAAAGACTATCAAAATTATTGGTATAAGGGGTGGGATTGTCTTGGGTATCTTTGTGATTTGGAAGAGGATATTTATAGATAGCCAAATGAGTATCAACTTGATTTAAAGCTTGAGATTTAGTATTTTTTTTCATGGGATTTGAAATCAATGTCATAGGCTTATTGGTGTTGATGAATGATAGAGTCATGGTCAAAATTGGGACCAAGAAGGAAATATATAGCCAAATTATGAAGTTGCCAACAGGTCTCATGAGAATGACCCCAACTAGCATGAAACCAACAAAATTTGTTGGGATCATACCAAGATTTCATAGGACAAGTGGGATTAAGTTCTCTTGGGAGAGGCCTTGGTAGATTTTTTAGTAATTTAGCTGAGGATAAAGGTTTGTAGACATTGATGTTATTAGTTGAAGAGAAATGAGGATTGGTAAATTGATTAGGAGGGGAAGCTTGTTCCAAAGATTGGTTAGGAACAACAACTTGAATATTGTGAATGGTATCATAAGAGTCTATGACACCATCATTGGTAGCATGATGATTCTCGTTCTTAAGTAATATATGAGTAATCATAGAAGGATGGGATGGATCGAATTGATGTATAAGGAAATCTTGATGTTTAGCTTAGTCAATAGCCTCCTCCAACATATGTGGAGAGAGAGTCTAAACCTAATATTATAACTTGGGAAAAAGAGCATTGGTAAAGAAATGAAAAAGATTGTCATCTGCCATATTATGTTCACATTTTTTAGGTAACATCTTCCATCATTCAATAAATGTTTGTGCAGTTTTAGTTTCAAGTTGCTTACAATTTATAAAATGGGCCAAGGTATTTTCAGGAAGATCACTAGTTTGGAACCTTGGACTACAACATTTGCAAAATCTTCCAAACTAGTAATAAGATGAGTTTTAAGTTGGTTGTGCCAATCTAAAGCATTACCCACGAGATTTTTGGCTAATAGCTTGGTAGTGGTAAAGGTATTTAATTTAACCCAGTCTTTATATAAATTTCCAAATGTTTTTAGATGAAGAGTAGGATCAGTTGACCCATTATAAGAAATGGTAGGGGTGATACCTCCTATATCGATATTAGCAATTTGAGATGTAAGAGGCTAATTTTAAAGATGCTTGATTGTCTTATTGACAAGAGGAGGTTGAGGGATAAGATTACCATGGGCATATCAAAGAGGAGGTGGGGGAACATTTTTATTATGCATACCCCATGGCATCTATTAAAGGTGGGTTTGAATATGGATAAGGTGGTTTTGCATTTGCATTATTAGCTTGAAAATCATTCATTTGATTAAGAGTTTTTAATAGGAGCTGATGGTTTTGAGTTGTATTATTGGTATTATTTGAAGTAATAGAATTAGAAGTAGTGGCTTGGGTACCACTATGAGTATTAGTAGGAGCTTGAGAAGAGCTGTTAGAATGTGAGGCACTAGTGGCATACATCACTTATGTGGCAAAAGATGGACTAATAAAGGGATGAGAAGAAGCAACATTGGAGGCATGATTACCATGGGTAGAAAATGATGCACTAGTGGAACAATTGAGAAGAGTGGGTTTGGAAGAGGCCCACTAGATGTAGAACCTAAAAAGCAACCTATGGATGGTTTTAGGACTATTAGGCTAAATGGATCTGTGTTGGTAATGGTATTGGATTGGTATTGGGGCCTACCCGCTCACTTCACAATCCCACAATGATAAGGGTATCGGGTGATTTTGCAATATATACCATTAACCACATGTTTATACTTGGCTAAAAAACCAAGTTAGCTTCCCCCTCGGTGATTAAAACCAAGTTGGTAGGCCTTGTATAGATAATTATTTAAATGCATTTTAAGATTATGTGATTTTTAGTGTGTGAAAGAAAGAGACATATAGTAAAACTAAATGATATATTGAAAAACCACTTAATTAGACTATGTGATGTATTCTAAGCATGCAAGAAACTGAAACTGAAAGTGTGAAGTAATTACTAGCATATAGATGCTAATTCCAACTTTGAAACACAATATAGTGTCAGTGTAGATGATAGTGTATTTAGACATTACAAAACATAGTTGATAGTGTCACTAATTTACTGATGAAGCAAAGGTATATTAAGAACTATGTTGATAGTGTCAACTTAGTCTTGCAGATAGAAGACAAAATACAAAACTAGGTTGACCAGGTCAACCTAGTTTGCTGTATAAGGAAAATTTTAAAGACTGAAAACTATGAAAAATAGAACTATAATGAATAATAAAAAGGACAGATAAAGAGAGAGAGGAACCTTAATGGGTTAGAAGATGTAGAGGAATGTGAGATTGTTATCGAAGTGCCCTGAATATTACTTGAAAATTATACAAATTGTGTTGACTGGGTCAACCTAGTTCTATTGTTCCTTGTTTATTGAAGCCTGTGAAGATGACTATACCGACTTGGTTGACCTAATGGGTTTTTTGGAAGCCTGGAAGATGACTATACTAGCCTGGTTGAAATAGTATGTTTTCTAGAGTTGAATAAGAGTACTATGTCAACCTATTCAACCTAATAGCCTGTATGGAAGTGAAAACATATACTATGTCAACCTAATTGGTCTAGTAACATGTATTTGATAAAAACCTACACAAATAGAATAGAGTCATTTTGATGTGAATGTGTGTTAAACCTATGCACAAAAGTTAAAAACTATACCAACCCTATCAACATAGTATCATAAATATAGAAAAATAATAAATAAAATGATAAAAATTAGAAAAATATGAAATGAAACCTACAAGGGTTAGATTCACATCAGGTTCACCAGAATGTATGAAATCAAAAATGCATCAAGTATATAAATCAATCCTAACTCAAAAAAGATAGATCTTGCTTAGACTTTTGATTGGGGATACATTAGACAGTCAAGAACATGATCAATATGTGGATCAACTAAACCCAATTAGGGGATCTCTTATCAAAAAAAAAATACTATCGAGGGTTTTAAAGCCTCTAGTCAATCACAATCAAGTAATAACACTAACTAAGCCCTATGTTTTCATATTCACTATACTAGTAACAAGTAAAACAAATAAATCTAATCTAGTGCTCACCAAAGCTTTTGACACAAAGTGGGGGTAATAAACACTAAAAGTAAAAATTCATAGAAGACATATACTCATGTTAATGTATACATAATCCTAATGAATGGATAAAAGTACAAATGCATATCTATCTACTCTTACAAAGGAGGAACAAAGTTAGGAATACTTATATTTGAAGACAAACCCACCGAGCCTCAATCTCTCCCTTGGCCAAGGTGTTTCATAAGAGGTTATTGTGGTATATAAGGATGACAAGGATAAATCAGCTCTAGGATACATAACCTATCAATGCATCCAAAAGACTTATCCACAAGACAAGATTCGTATCTCCAAAGAAAGCATGAAACCCTAAGCTTGCTCCTCAAGTATAATGGTGGATAAGCAGATGCACTATAGCTCTTATTGTATACAAATAATATTTTCAAACATTTATTGATTACTGACACTTTGTATCTTTTAAGAACCTATTGATTCTCAATTTATCTGATTGCATGCCTTAAGGGGTGTACCAAGAAAGGAATGGGTAGACCATTAGTGCTTCATAAGATTGTTGTTCCTTTTGCCACTTTCCATTTACACACTTGTCTCTTAAAACCATCAACCCTAAGCTTATTCTTCTCAATATCACCTCCTCTAGTATTTTTCCTCTTTTCATTCTCCTTTTCTTGCCTTAACACCCTTTTGGATAGTCGATTGTACTAGGTCGACCCAATATAGTTTAGGGAAATGTTTTATGTCTCAAAAACACATTAGGTCAATTGGGTCGACCCCATACAATTGACATTTATATAAGGATTTAGGTCAAGATCCACCTATATATACAATATAATTTCCCACCATTACATAAGAGAATAATTATTAGTGAAGAAGTGTGAGTGAAGATCTATTTATTGACCATTCTACATGAGGAATAAAGCTTAAGGTTCCATACTTTATTTGGAGATATGGATTTTATCTTATGGAAAAGTCTTTTGGATGCTTAGATAGATCATGTAGCCTAGAGCTGATTTATCTTGGTTATCCTTACATACCACAACAATCTCTTGTAAATCACCTTGGCCAATGGAGAGATTGAGGCTCGATGGGTTTGTCTTCAAAGGTAAGTATTCCTAACTTTATTTCTCCTTTGTAAGAGTAGATAGATAATGCATTTGTATTCTTCTTTCCATGTATTTAGGATTCTGTATACATTGACATGAGTATATGTATTCTAATACATGTTTAGATTAGTTGTTTGTTTTATTGCTTCTAACCCCCACTTTGTGCCACAAGCTTTGGTGTGAAATAGATTAGACTTTACTTTCTTGTTATTAAAATATAGTGAACATTTAAAACCTTATGACTCCATTAGGGGTGTTGTGTAATTGTGTTAGACTGTAGGCTTTAAAATCCTTCCTAGCATGATGTGTTGTGATAAGTGATACAATTGATGTTGTAATCGGGCCTAGCAGATCCCCATATTGGTCATGCTCCTACTTAACAAGTGTACCCCAATCAAAAGTGTAGGTGTGGTCTATCTTATCTGATCTAGGATTAATTCATAGACATGATGCATTTCCAATTATATACATTTTGGTGAACCTGATGCGAACTAACCCTTATAGGATTTGTTCACTTTTTCTTTCATTTATTTTGATCATCATTTTTATCATATATTTTTGACATTCTGGATTGATTCTATTAACCCAACTCTTTTTATCTGTGTGCAAGCTTCAAGAACAAGCAACTAGATCAATCTAGTCAACCCAATATAGGTTTTCAGTGTTTCAAACACCTAGTTCAGCCTACTAAGTTGACCTAGTCGATCCTTTATAGTTTCAACACTTTTCAGTAGGTTCCTATATAGTTTGATCGATAATGTCGATCTAGTTTGTAGGTTTCCCAATCATACTTCCAGGTTCAAGACCAACAATCTCCTTCATTACATCTCTGATCCACCAAGGTTCCTTTCTACTTTTTTTATTTATTTCCTTTCTATCTTTTAATTTTATAGTTTATAGTCTTTGAAACTACCCTTGCATAGTCAATTGGATCGACACTGCCGACCTAATTTTGTGTGCTGTCTGAAATAACTAGATCGACACCGTCGACCTAGTTTATTTTCAAAATTTGCTTCCATAGTATAGGTTCAACCCTATCGACCCTATTCTATATTTTGTGCATATAGTTTCACACTATACCTTATTTTAAAGTTGGAATTAACCTCATATATGTTAGTAATTAGCTCACACATTTCTTTTCATGTTGCTTGCATGCTTAGAATAGTAAACATAGTCTAATTAGGGATTTTCCATTAATCACTTAGTTTCACTATTTATATTTTATGCACACATGGATAAATTACAAAACATAAAAAATTACTTTAACATCTTATCTACCCTAGGCCAACCTACTTGGATTTCATCACCAAGGGGGAAGATAACTTGATGTTCTAGTCAAGTATAAAAGTGTGGTTAATGGTATATTTTGGCTAAGCACCTGACACCCTTATCACTACAATGTGTGAAGTGAGGAGGAGGCCCCAGTATGAAGCTTGTATCATTGCCACTATAGTCACTTTCAACCCAAACTACCTGCAACCATCCTTAGATTTCTATCTAGTACCTTGTTTATAGCCAACTTCCAATCACATTTAAAAGCATTCGTAATAGTCTAATTAACAATCAAATTGAACAATTAGTTAGCTTTAATTTTCATGTTGATTTCTTGCTCTTTTCTCAATTGTGTGTGTAAATCTTTGCATTAGCCAACATTAGTGCAAGATTTTGCTTTATGTATTTCAATTATATTGGCTAGCATTAATCCAATTGGTTGTATGTTTCCTTTCAGTATTTACCACTTTTCATTAGTTGCAAAGTTAGCTTATTTCATTTTGCAAAATCTATTTTAGGATTTTTAATTTCCATATCTTCTGTACTGGATCAACCTAGTTGGCCTAATGCTTTTTCTACATTTTGTACACTATACTGGATCGACCTAGTCGACCTTGTATATTTTTACAGTCCCTATTTCTATACTAGATCAACCTAGTTGACCCTGTATAGTTTTAGTCACCTCTCTTGATCTTTGATTTCTCATCTCTATTCTTTTACCTTCAACATGGACTTTATATTAGATAATGACACTGAGTTACAGTTAACAGAAATGATAAACTTTACCAATCTTAATAGGGTCTCACATAAATAGAGTAGGGCTCCTCTTTTGGATGCTAGTAATGTTTATATTTCCACTCACATAATTAACTATGGGACCCTTCCTCATACCTTTTTGCAATAAAATCCTCTTTTCTCATTAGAAGATCGACCTGAGTTAGAGTATACTCCTGAAATGCTTTTCTTTATTTTTGAATTTCTTCAATATAGAGGAAGTGATCCTTCTACCATTTACAACCTCATGAGTAGTGGTCAAATTGAAGAGCGTCATTCACCTACTCCTACATTCTCAATTAGATTTTAAGGTACCACTTTCTTTGGTTCTCATCCTCTTCCTTCAATTTCAAATCCTTCTAATGCCATGACTTCTTCTTCTCTAACCTCTTCTACCTCCATGCCTAGTATCTCAACTAACATGGCTACATCTAGTGGGCCTCTCATAAGGTCCACCATCCTTAATCCTTCCACTAGTTCATCGATTTCTACCCAAGGCATTCATGCTTCTAGTGCTTCTTCCTCTCAACCATTCACTAGTCCATCTTTTGCTTCACAAGCAAATTTTTCCACTAGTGCCTCAAATTCTCATAGTTCTTCTCAAACTCATATCAATACTAATAATGGTACCCAAGCCACTAATACTAACACAAATACCAATTCTAATGCTTCCAATGTTAATCAAACACATTAAATTTTTTTGAAAATTCTAAACCAAATGAATAATTTTCAAGCTCATAATAACAATCAAATGATGGGAATGCAAAACCACCTCCTTAATCTTCAATCTCATCTACAAACAATGGCTTGGGGCACACATAACCAAAATGTTCCCCCTCCTCCTCTTTGATATTTTCAAGGAAATTGCATTCCTCAACCTCCTTTAGTCAATAAAACCATTAAACATCTACAAAATGAACCTCTTACTACTCAAATTACTAACATTGATATAGGAGGCATAACACCTACAATTTCCTATAACGGGTCAACTGATCCTACCCTTCACCTTAAAATTTTTAGAAATATTTACAAGGATTGGGTCAAATTAAACACCTTTTCTGCTACCAATCTTCTAGCCAAAACTCTCATGGGTGATGCCTTCAAATGGTATAATCAACTTAGAACTCATTCCATTTCTATTTTGGAGGACTTAGTAAATGCTTTAGTTTAAGAATTCCAAACTAGTGATCCTCTTGAAAACACTTTGGCCCATTTCATTAATTGTAAACAACATGTGAATGAAATGGCCCAAGCCTTTGTTAAGAGATGGAAGACTTTTTCAAACAAATGTGAACATAACATGGTGGATGACAACCTTTTTCATCTTTTTACAAATGCTCTCTTTCCTAAACTTCAATATTGAGTCCACACTCTCTCTCCACATACCTTGGAAGAATCTATTGACCCAGCTAAAAAACAAGATTTACTAATGCATCAATTCGAGCCACCCCAACCTTCTATGGGTCTTTATCTATTACTTCGAATAAAAACTACAATATCACCAATGATAATGTTATCGATTCTTATGACACCATTCACAATGTTCAAGCTATCATTCCTAACTCTTCTTCAGAACCATCCCCTTCTCAAAAATATACTAATCCTCATTTTTCTTCACCAAATAACATCAATGTTCACAAACCTCTATCTTCGACTGAATTGCTTAAGCGTCTACCTAGGCCTCTTCAATAAGAGCTTGACCCTACCCATTCTATGAAATCCTAGTATTATCTTGACAAATTTTGTTGGTTTCATGCTAGTTGGGGTCATTCTCATGAGACCTGTAGATAACTTCATAATTTAGCTATGGATTTTCTTCTTGGACCTAATTTTCATCATGAGTCCATTATCTATAAGCGTCAACAAACCTATGAGATTGCTTTTAAGGACTATAAATCAAATGACAAAACTCAAGTCTTGAATCAAGAAAATGTTCATTTGGATATATATAAGGATCCTCTACCTAATCATCAACCTATCCAAGACACTCAATACAAGCCCACCCCTTCCACTAATAATGTAGAAAGTCTTGTTGAACCAACTTCTGAAGAGAATTTGGTTAACAAGACTAATATGTGAAGGGTGGTGGATTTCATTGATTCCTAACCTATATAAACTCCTCCTTCCCATAAGACATATCATGTTATCTAGGAGTAATCTCCAACTCATTTAAACAAGTTGGGGAAAGAATATCTTATCACTTTTGATGATCCAATTTATGATTCTCCCTTGGATAACACATCCCATTCTATTTATAAGACTCTTTCATCATCTTCCAATATGTTATCTAGGATAATATCCAACTCATTTAAATAAGTTGGGGTAAGAATATCTTATCACTTTTGACGATCCAATTTATGATTCTCCCTTATATAACACATCCCATTCTATTTATAAGACTCTTCCATCATCTTCCAATACTAATGATAATCATGTTTCTACTAATATTTATTCTTCCATTTTTCAAAATCAACTTAAACCAACTATTTCATCATCTCAACATGATTTACAACCTTGTTCTAAATCTTCTTCTTCTTATTCTTATCAATAAAAATTCTAATGTACTTTGAATCCTCCTTTTGAGGACCTCCTTAACTATTATGCACCTATAACTAAAAACCTTCTTATGGGTTATGATGAGTGGGATCCCATTGTGAAGCTCACTAATATCCCATCCCAAATTCCATTATTTGAGCTTATGAGGACCTCTCCATGTCATCGAAACTACCTCATGTAGCTTTTATTTGAGATGAATGTCCGTCATCCTCCCATTGCAGATGGGAGGCAATTTTATCCAATTTTGAAGATAGTATTTTTCAACAATGTGAATAGATATGTATCGATATTGATGAAACTATAGACACTTCTCTTTCCATAAAATATCCCATAGCTTTTATGATTCCCAATGAGATTTTGCTTCATACAGATGATCCTCCATTATTTATTAACATCTAAATAGGTGATATCCAAGTTAAGTGTGCCTTGATTAATGAGGGTTATAGAACATGTGTCACTTCTCTCAATTTCATTAAGACCCTTGGGTGTTTTGAATGCAATCTCAATTTTACATGCAACACATGCCAAAGATACAATAGAAGGAAAATGCCTCCTTTAGGTTACATAGGGCTTGCCATTACCATTCTTCCTGTCACCATTCATGTGAAGGTGATGATATTTAAATTCCCCCTTTCGTATAACATCTTTGTTGATATGTCGTGGACTCATCACATGAGAGATATTGCTTCTTCCGCTTGCCAATGCATTAAATTCCCTCACAATGGAAGCATTGACATGATTCAAGGTAACACTAACCCTTATAATTTAGAATAATTTCAAGATTGTGGTGTCTTCAAGATTCCTACTCTTGAGCCTTTGCTAAGTGTTCCATTCTATGAGTCTCAGCATCTCAATTTTCCTATCAACTCAACCCATGGTTACAATGGGCATCTATCTTGAGCTTATTGGTAACATTTCTCTTAATCTTTTAGATTTTGATGATGATGAGCCCAATGAGATTAACATAAAAATCAAAACTTCTAATCTCTCACCTCATCTCATCTTGCAGCTTCCTACTTCCTTGTAGCCTCATTCTCACAAATCTCCTTTCAATGACATTCCCATAGTCTTGACAAAGACTAGGCGTTCTATTCACCATGCTTCATCGGATGACAAGGTTATTCCTACTTGTGTCATTGTTCTTCACACCCCAAATTATGGTGATGGATATTCTTTAAATGATCCATTATTAGGTGGTCTTGTCTAGATCCATGATGCTAAGATTGTCCATTATCATTCTTCTTTACTTGAGTCTTTTTGTGCATCTCATTTTTTTACTTCACTTATAGTTCTTGATTTTTGCATTTCCCCCCTTTATCATAGGGTAGAGATGGCACTGATACCTCTAATTTCTAAGGAGACACATAGGACTATGCTCAAAGATCATGTTATGATTGGGCCTTACCAATTTTTTAGGTTTCCTGACTCTCATCATTAGTTAACCTCTAAGATTAGTGCAACCCTCCTTAGACATTTTGTAGATCCCATCCCTCCCTTTGTAGAGCTTGCTATAATTGAGCCTCTTCTTGAGCTTGTTATAGGTGATCCTATTCTTGCTCCTACTATTACTGAGCCTACTCTTGCTTCTGATATTATTTCTCCTTTTATTGAGCCTAGATTCATTCCTTCCTCATCATCACCTTCCCTTGGTGATGGTTTACTTCCCTTGCCAAGATGGCTCCTATACCCACCAAATGGGCCGATGAGTGTTTCAACTTCTTCTACTCCTATTTCACCTCCTTCCATGAGTGCTTCTAATAAAACCACTAAAAATATATCTATTGCTTCTATGAGATAGATAACCATTCTTCCACTCATTATTACAAGTTACAACAATATCTTGATACCTTGCATCCTTCTTCCCCATCATCAGACAAAGCCATACCTCCCTCGAAGGTACTTCCTAAATATTTGCCCAAGTATGGTGAGGTATATTATCCATGACATCTCTATGGCACCTATCACAGTGATTATTGTCGCATCTTGAAACAACATCTCAAAGACCATCTTATAGCCACTCCTAGACCTTTTACCACTCCTCCCATAGGTCATTCCCATAAGAAATTTCATCCTTCTCCTATGGCTCCACCTCTAGTGGTTCCATCACCTCCTATGGTCCCTTCACCACCTTCTGTGCCTCCACCTATGATTCCTTCACCTATGGACCTTCCCTCACCCATGGATTCTTCTGCACCCATGATTCTTTTAGTCGTGGATCCTTCTCCACCTGTGATTCCTTATTCTCCCATAGATCTTGTTTCGATGCATTCTTCTAACTAGACTTTGCCTAATTTTCCTCCTCAGCATGATCCTTTGAGCATTCCTAATTTTTCATTTGAGGAGATCAAAAAAGAAGTATTTACCTAGTATTCATTAAATATTAATGAGACCTTAGCAATAGTTTGATTACAGCTTCATAGAGACTTATCGATGTATTGGATAATGTGTGTGGATAAATTTACTAGTATTTATGAGAATATGTATGGTGAGTTCACATTTATATTTGGATTGGATGTGTGTTCCAATCTTATTTCTATCTATTATATCATTTGACACTATGTCAAAATTTTGCTTATCTTATATCATGATTTCTTACTTGTAGTATATCTTGTTTATCATTTATTTTCACATATGATTATCTTTGCTTTATCATTGCTTTCCCTTCCCTTTTTCCTAGAGTTTTTCTCAAAACTCTCTTCTTGTATCTTCATGATTGTTTTGATTTATTATCCTTATTTTTCATAGATAATTTGTCATGGTGATTTGGTTATACTTACCCTATTCCCCTTGGTTATTATCTCCCTTTACCATGTGATCAGTTAGCAAACAATCCATCTCATTATTTCCTTTCACCAGTCTATTTCAGATCTCCTTTTTCCCTTTTCTTTTTTCTCTGAAACTAAGCATATACACTGTTGAGACTCAAGATCATATGCTAGTTCATTGTTAAGCCTAAGTGTCTTAGTTAGTCTTTGTCTTTGGTTACTTAGCTTCTTTTAGCCTTAGCCTACAACTCATTTGTGTGTATCACTATCTCTCTCATGATTGGTCATTCCAAATTCATATGGAGGAGGAATATTAAAAATCCTTCAAAATAAAGTTAAAATCCAAATTGTTTAAACAAAAGGCAAAAATATTCTTAAAACTCTAATCACACTAAAAAATGTGATTCAAATCACATCTCCTTCTAGTCAAAGCTCAAACTCCATAGTTGGGCTCATGATAGAGCTAAGGTCCTTTGGGGTGAAGTTAGGCCACTAGATTAGAAGAGGAGAATTAAAAAAATATTTTAGTGCTACATACTTTCTCACATAAGTACCCAATCTTTACAGTAGATCGACAACTCTGTAAGGGGTCCTGAAGAGTGGGGAACACATCATGGGAAGGTAGGTCCATATTTATTTTTATTGTACCAATATACCTTCATGAGTTGATCTTAGTATCATGCTTATTACTTACAAAGCTTTGTGTTTATAGCAAGTAGGTTCCCTTTGTGCATAGATGACCACTAGTCACTTAGTGTCTTCTCATGTCCTTAGTATGCCTCTTGCCTCCTAAGGTCTTCTCATAAGGTGCCTAAGTCTTGATTTTTACACTCCCTTTTTCACTCCTTATTTCCATTATATTTCCTCTTGAGAAATTTGTTATTTGTTATACTGATCACCCCACCTTGGGATTTCATTTGTGAGTTGCTTTGTAAGATCATGGATAGGACCTGATCATCTTCATAAATTAGCATTTTTTACTTCCTATTACCCACATCATTGATTACCAAATTTACCTATTTATTCCACCCCAATGGTGTTATCTTTGTCGAGTTACAGTGTAAGACGGTGGATAGGACCTGACCCTCCTCCCAAAATTTTACAATACCCAAGTCACCATCCAAATTACGTGTCAAATTTGAGATAAGATTCAATTGATTATGAAGTTACACATAATTTTACATGCTTTCCATGTTGATATTTAGTATGTTCTATGATTACTTCTTTTCATTTCACCTTTTTATCTTATTTTTCAAGTGCATGTAAGATTTCAATCATTTTCTTGAATTTTTCATACTTCCTAGCTTGAATTAGTATGACCAAGTGAAGATTAATCTTTTACAATTTTGTTTTTATTTCATACTTTCCAGCATGATTTAGTATGATTGATTGAATTAATTAGTTTGTTTTTTACCATTTATGACCTTTCACATAGCTTCCATTTTATTACTTTGTTGTCATACTTCCCAACATGATAATTAGTATGATTTTACTTGTTTCAATGTGGTGCAAAAATATTTCACTTTGGCTTAAAAACAAATTCCTGTTTACCATCTTGTTTTTCTTTTTCTTGGTTCTTTATACTTAGTAATTTCTTGTTATTACACATTTCCCAAATTGAAATAGTGTGTAGTATATTTTTTTGATTTATTATATTTTTCCAAGTCCTTTTGATTGGTTTTTTAAAACCATGCATGTGTATTTTTTAATTCTAGAAAAGGAACCACATCTCATATATTTCCTATAACATATACAACAAAACTAAATACATGTGCTAGAAATAAATATATCCTAAGCATCCACAATCCCAATCATAATAAATAACCAAAATAACCCATAATGATAACATACACATCTAATAACTATATGCCAAAATGATCTATATATATATCTCATGAGTTTTATATAATAAATACAATCATATATAATGCCCCAGCTTTATGGCTGGGTACCATCCTATCTATCTCATGGCTTGGCCATGCTACCTATTAAGGCCTCAATCTAACTCCTCTAAATGGTACAATATAAGGAGGCCATCTGAGATCTCAATCCCTCTACCTACCCTTATAGGCATGCTACCCACATCTGTGACTCCATCATCTGAGTCTAGATCTCTATCATTTGCACTATTATAGTTAGATGTGTAGTTCTCTCATCTATTAAGGCTTGCCATACCTATATCTCCCTAACACCCATCGATGCTAGTGGATGCATCCTCACCCTCTATGCTTATATCTACCTTACTATCTCTCCAGCTAATCTGAACTAACTTGCCTAAGCTGGGGATGATGGTACACTTAGATCCTCTAGTGTCATGGGGTTGTATGGTTACAGAGTCTCATCTAGGACATCATGGAGTGTTCCTCATCATCACTTACACCTATGAAAGCACACAAAATGGACGTTAGATCACTGTCATATCTCATAATATCTATATACCTAAATAAAACTTAAGTAATAAATTAATCATCTTTTTACCTATTTATGTCTCAGCTACTATCTTCTCACCATCTGTGTGATTGCCTAACACAGTCTCCCTATCTGTATGACCTCTTAACACCTCCTTTATAGGCTACCTCCTCAACTTGAACCTAACTATCATGGCTCATATCAGTCTTAGCCTACGTCTGAATGGTCTCTTTATCATCTCTTTTGGCTTACCTATGGGGTCATCTAGAATAGTAATAGTCTCCACTCTCTCCTCTACCTCCTACCTCCATCGATGCTATGTCCTTGATGGCTATTGCTCATCCTGATGTGACGCTGGTAGTGGTATATCTAGTATCTCCACCTCTACATCCCTATCCTCCTACTCAGCTCCTCATCATGCCTAACTAGTCTATGGTTACTCTTGATGTGGCCTCAGTGTTAGCCTCACTACTAGTAGCCCTAGTCCTCTCCTCCCTTATGGATCCTTCACTTACCAAACCCACTACTTGAGCATCAATATCGATATTGTTAGATTAGGTAGACCCATATGTCTTAGTACCTATGCCACCAAATGTGAGTCTCTTTATCAGACATAGTGTCTAATCACCTATGTTCTCTTTATCACTGGTGAAACTATGTGTCAACTTGCCCATGTAGTTGCTATGTGCTTGTATGGCTGCCATATGATGTATACACATCTCACAAACTAGAAAACTAGAATGTGGGGCATGACCTATACTACCTAGTCCTCCCTCCATCTTTGCACCCAAAGTAACTATCATAAATCACATGGGGTAACCCAATTGACTAGTACATAGGAAACATCTCATAGATCAAAGTTGTCAACAATATGGTTAGTCCCATGGTCCTCTGCCATCTGACTAGCATCTTGTATATATCATATACTAGCTAGACCCAGATGATCAAGCCTAGGTCATATAACACTTGCTCCTCCAATATTAGTCATCTAACTTATGACATAACACCCATTGTGTCACAAGGCTTATCACAACCTTTGGGATATCTAGAATTTGTGATGTATAGACATCAAACATACTCACCCTCCTACTTGGTAGTATCATCTCTGAGCCTATAGCCCACATGGCTTAGGCTCTCCTCTCCTCTAGACTATTTGGTATCCCTATGGTCACCTATGCTCCTACTATAGGTAGTCTTAGGATGGCATGGCCATCCTCTAGCATGATAGCCTCCTCTACTATATCCCCATCTACCTCTCATATGAAGGTGTTAGTCAATCATTCCCAACAACTAAGGAACACGACTAATAGGTCAAAACTAAGGGGGATGGGACACATCTCTGCTATCCCACCTAGACCTATGGATTCTAATCTAGCACTATCTCTATTTGATAGCCTATCTAATAAATCTGGTAACCATGCCGCATGCACAAGTCACTAACATCTCTATCAGCCCTACACTTAAGAAACAACAAAGGATTTATCAATTCCTCCATGTCATGTATAGTCATTATATGTTCTTTATACATTTTTTTACCTTCTTTTTACATTTTAAAGAAAAAATAAGCCCAAATTACCTTTTTATTCTTTTTTATCTTTCTTGGTCCTTCTCGACCTTACTTGGTCATTTTGGGCCATTCTAGCCCTCTTTCAACCTTTTACATGCTTTTTTGTATTTTTCTAGCTCTTTGGTCAAACTAGTTTGACCAAATTTTCTTATATTTTTGCCTTGTTGACTCAAAAATTTGAGTTAACCCCCTTATTTTTCCCTCTTTAGTGCTGAGTTTTCATTCTGGACCTTTCAAATCACATGACAACTCCAAACTAGGTCTTTAACCTGTAGAATGTACAAGGTCGACCCATACCTACTAGGTTGACACTGTGGATTCTGCCTATTTTTTAGCCTATTGGGTCAACTGGGTCGACTTAATGCTTTTTACCTGCTGACCCCTTGTATTTTTTGGAAAAAAATGCATTTTTTTTGCTTTCTACCTAAATCCTTCAAACCCATTTCCCATATTCCTATTTGATACCCCTAGAAACTAATTTTGCTTCATTTTCACATCTAGAAATGCTTAAAATTCAAAATTACAAAAAATTAACTTAATTGAATACAAATTTAAAAAACTAGTTTGAGATTCTCAGTTTCATACTTATAGTGCACCTGCTACTGCCTCTGGAGCCTCTCTTTATCTAACATGTCGTCTCCTCACCATCCTAGCTTGTTTTCTCTCTAGAGCTCTCTTTTCTCTCCTTTACAAGTCAAAATGACAAATGACTTCTCTTTTCCCTCTTTTAAAACACTTTTAACAATTCAAATCTTTCAATTATTGTCCTACAGATTTCATATTTTGCTTGTATCTTTATTTTTACTCATCCATTTTGCAAACCATAAAATGCATTAGATTCATGATGACATAGAGATTATTTTACACTATAATATGCCTATCTTCCAAGAATTTTGATTTTTGGCTATTTTTTGCACTAACTTCTATAGGTTCATTTAAGTGTTCTCTACATTGGACACCTTCATGCTTCTTACAACCTACTTCTTTATCTACACCACTAAGGTAAGTTAAAGGTATGTGTTTTCAATTCAATCCTTTCATTTATCTTATTTTCTTCTTACTACACTTTACTTAGCATCAACATTGTGTGTTATCATGTTTTATCTTAAAGCACCATCCCATGTTGCACTTACGTGACATGTGATGAGCCTCGAGTGGGGCATATGTATACACATAATATTTTCAAACATTTATTGATTACTGACACTTCGTATCTTATAGGAACCTGTTGATTATTAATCTCTCTGAGTGCATGCCTTAAAGGGTGCACCGAAAAAGGGGTGGGTAGACCATCTGTGCTTTGTAATATTATTATTCCTTTTTCTACTTGTCATCTACACACTTGTCTCCTAAAACCATTAACCCTAAGCTTATTCTTATCAGTATTACCTCCTCCAATATTTTTACTCTTTCTATCTTCCTTTTCTTACCTTAACACCCTTTTGGATATTCGACTGTATTAGGTCGACTGGGTTGACCTAGTATAATTTAGGGATATGTTTTATGTCATGAAAACACACTGGGTCGACCCCATACAGCTAATGTTCCCAAAAATATTTAGGGCAAGATCTACCTATATATACAAGGTCATTTCCAACCATTTCATAAGAGAATAATTATTAGTGAATAAGTATGAACAAACATCTACCTATTGACCATTATACTTGATGAATAAAGCTTAGGATTCCATACTTTATTTAGAGATACAGATCTTGTCTTATGGATAAGTATTTTGGATGCTTAGATAGGTTGTGTAGCCTAGAGGTGATTTAGTTATCCTTACATACCACAATAATCTCTTACAAAGCACCTTGGTCAAGGGAGAAATTGAAGCTCGACAAGTTTTTCTTCAAAGGTAAGTATTCCTAACTTTATTTCTCCTTTGTAAGAGTAGATAGATAATGCATTTGTATTATTCTCTCCATGTATTTAGGATTTCATATAGATTTATGTGAGTATATGTCTTCTAATACATGTTTAGCTTAATTGTTTATTTTATTGCTTCTAACCCCCACTTTGTGCCACAAGCTTTGGTGTGCACTAGATTATACTTTACTTTATTATTATTATTATAATAGAGTGAACATTTAAAACCTTAGGATTCCATTAGGGTTGTCATGTGATTATGTTAGATTATAGGCTTTAAAACCCTTCCTAGCATGATGTGTTGTGACAAGTGATACAAGTGATCCCCTAATCGGGTCTAGTGGATCCCCATATTGGTCATTCTCCTACTTAAAAAAGGCACCCCAATTAGAAGTGTAGGTGTGATCTATCTTATTCAATTTAGTATTAATTCATATACATGATGCATTTTTGATTACATACACTAATTTTTTATCTTCTCTAAATAATAGCAAAATGATCTTGTATATATAGGTGGATTTAACCCTAAACCCTTCTAAAAGTTTCAACTGATAGGGTCAATCCAGTTGACCTAGTAATATTATGGAAAAAAATTCACTAGGTTATGGGCTAGGTTAGCCAAGAGTTGACTTAGACACTAAATGAATTTCACCCATAAGAGTACAGAGTCTACCCAATAAAACTAAACTGTAAATAGTCGAAAGGGGTTTTAGGTTAGGAAAAGGGGGATGAAAGGTAGAAAATGATTTGAGAGTATAAAAGAGAGATTAAAAAACTTAGGGATATGGTTTTTATGAGATAAGTGTGTAGATAACAAGTGGAAAAAGGGACAATAGTCTTATAAAGCACCAATGGTCTGCCCACCCCTTTTTCGAGGCACCCCTTAAGGCATGCACTCATAGAGATTGAGACTCAATGGGTTCCTACAAGATAAAGAGCATAAATAATTGATAAAAGTTTAAAAATACTATGTGTATACTAGATCCACATGGAGAGTATTTATCTAGAAAATATCCTCCAAGAATTATATCTACATGCATATTATCATACTAGAATAAATCATAATAAAATGTATGTCATTATATATTTATATACTCGTGATGTTTACAATAAGAACTAATGCAAGAGTTTCCTTTAAAATATAAGAATTTATACACTTGATTAGGTGCAATTTGTTCTCAGTCCCTAATGATTGGAAATTTATCAAAAGAATGTGAAGCTCCAATATCTATTTGGGCATTATATTTTCTTCCATTAATTTCTATAGATATGAACTAATCAAATATCTCATTTATTAAGTAGGTAACATAAATTGGTTTTTATTCATCTTCTTAAGGAACAAAAGTACATACTAGTCTATAATGAATAGGATTTTCTTTTGGGATTTCAATTTATACCTTCTTAGCTTCATCTTCTTCTGCTTCTAATGGTTCTTCCCATAGTTCTATACTTGGGGTTTTAGGCCTTTTGTATCATGTCATTAGTCGGTATTTTGCATCTGGCTAACAATATTCAAAATAATCTTCATATTCATCAGTATCCAAAAATAAATCATTTAGATTGAGTTTAGATTGAAACTTAAGAGCAATTGGTTATAAGGTAGTGATTTTATAAGGACTAGCTGGTTACTCATCTAGTAATAAACAATTGAACTTATTTTTAATCTAATTGTTATAAGGTTTAAAAATATAATCAAATTGTAGTGGATTTGGTTCAATTTTATGCATATTAGGAGGAAAATAATCAAAATGAGGTTGTATTCCTCTACCTAGATACCTATAATTTCATCTTCTTGATGATGGTCTTCTTGCAGAGCTTGAACTACTTTCTCCTTGATCTTTTCATGGTCTCTACATCATAGTGGATGGCTCTTCATCAAGGTCATTAACTAGTTGTTTAAGTTTATCTTTATCATTTATGAGACCATCATCTTCATTTGAATTTTCAACTTCTTCAAGCACTGGATCAAATATATATTTTTGTTGATACAAATCTTCATTTTCTTTGACTAAATCCCATCACATTACTACGATAGTGGATTAGAAAAATTTAACAGCTTTATTTTTGCAAGTATATTGAGGAAAAATATGACCAAGTTGGTGAAAAATATAAAAATGAACAGTTTTAGAAGGAGGCCATGGAAATCTTAGAAGATAAAGACACTTATGGCAGGGAGCAAGAGTATGAAACTATTGGAAAGAATGATGTTTATAGGTGAAACATTGGCATTTATGTTTTCAAATAAATGGTTTACAACCAAAAGGATATGTCTTAAGGAACCTATTGATAGCATTAGAGTCTTGATGCTTATTAAGTTTTTGGGTAGCATGAGCTTAAGTAATGAATTACATAATTTGTTGTCTAAAAAATTCAATGACTTCAGTGAGTGTCATTATAGACAAATTTAGGCCTTTGAGATCAAAATAAGTAGTGACACGCTTGGCTAAGTTGTATGGAAGATAATTCAAAAATTAAGTCTTAGTTAGATCAACATTTTGAGATTTTGCCTCATATGTAAGTTTTTGGTATTGAACAACATATTCTTCAAATTGAGCCAGATCACAGAGCTTCATTTTGGCTAGCCATTCATGGATTTCTAATTCTTTGCTTCCTTGAGGAGGAACACATTCATTGATCATAACCTAAAATAAATATTGCATAGGATGTGGTTGTGTTAAAATCCTTATTTATTATAGAGTTTGACCTAAGCCATTCCACCATTAAGACAATGCCCAAAAATATTTAGTATCAATAATTGCATTACTACATGCATCTAGGTTTGAAGCAATACCTAGAGTCTACATGACATTACACCATGTACTAATTTTAGTCAAAATATTTGATGGATAATCTATGTTGAGAAACCATTGATTAATAAGAATATGAAATCTAATCATCATGGTTAATGATAATACATCATTTGATTTAAACTTCTCTTCCTTTTCATAGTTGTCTAGAATGAGACTTGGGCCAAAATATAATGACAAAATAGATTGACTGGTACTTGTGGAAGTTTCAAAATTATTTAAATCTTTTCTAACTTCCTTTTTTCTTTTTAATTTATTCTAACCAGTCAAGACTATTTTCTGGTTCTTATAATTTATTATCAACTAGTCAACTGGTCTCCAAGACTATGAAGGTTATTTAATGACTGTTGAACAACAATATTTGTTTCATCATTGACCTTTATGATACGTTGCATAGTTTCATTAACTAATTAGAGATGATTAATAGACTATTTAATTTCATAAACATATTTTCCTATGATAACGACTTGATCTAAAGACTATTTAATGATTCAAACATCTTGGCATAAATCATCAAAATTTTATTGATAATGGGAATTATATTTGGCAAGATAATTTATTTACTTGAAATCAAAATAAGGTTCATTTTTAGAAGAAGAATTAGGATGATAGGCAACATAAAAATAATCTATTTCATATTTTGCTTACTTGTAGTGACTTTTATGACGTGGCCATCATCCACCCTTATACAATATTACATTGACTTCCTTGTAGAATTCTATAATTCCTTCTCGAGGAATAGCAGACATAGTAAAAGGAGGGAATGGATTTGGACCATCATTTACTTGTTTTTCATCTAGTTCAATAACCAATTTTCCTCTTATGTGGTTTCTAATAGATCTTTCAAAATGACTACAAGTATTGACTCTAGGAGAATTAGGGGGATATCTTATAGATAATGATCTTGGAAGTATTTTGATTTGATTCCCATCTATCTATTGGATCTCTATATATTTATTATGAATCTTAGGGTCTACATGTTTTAACTAGTCTAGATTTCATTAATCTAGAATCTCTATGGAGTCTATATGTCCCTTTTGGAGTTGGATTGTACCATTAAGTCTTCTAGCATTAGGGAGATCTTTTAGAATTTTTGGGTCACTGGTATTTTTCATAGAATATAACATAGTAATATTAATAGAGGCATACTAGAAAGGACCAAACATATTAAGACCATATTCAAATGAGAAAAAACCCCAACAGTCTAAAGATCTAAACTTGGCTTCTATACATCCCTTGTCACAGGCACTAACAGATAGATTAGGATATAGTTCATAACTAGAAATACCTTTATTAAGTCTAGAAATAATAGATAATTGACAATCATGTTTAAATTTAGACTGTCATCTATCACACAAGGTGAGATATGACATAGGTTTGATAGTAGCAGGGACTAAAGGTTTTATACTAACTTTGATTAACCCAGAATGTACAGATTATACATTTGGATGACTATGGATATAGTTAATCTCAGATTGGGGAATCAAAATAAGTAAAGGATTCTAGTAGATTTTCTTTAATTTATATTCAAGAGCTAATTCTATAGCCTTGATTCTTTGATTTAAAAAAGTCTTGAATGTAGATTTATACTTAAGCTTGCCAAAAATAGAATCTCCTTTCAAAACAAATAGTTTATAAACCTGAGTTGGTTCAATAGTAGGAGGTTTGTAATTGGTAACCATACCTAAAAATTCTTCATCTGTGACTTTAATTTCAAGTATGCCTAATTTGAATACACCTTCTCTAACTTCTATAGGAAGTAGCTCATAGTATCCCTCAACTTTAGCTTTGTTAAGAAGTTGATAGCCTAGATTAGAACTACTTGGTTGTTGGAATTATTCCATATAATAACTAGGACTACAAAAATTTATGGGAATACCCTAGTACGAGCAAAGTAAAAAAAATTGACAAAGAGAAATTATAATGTGGAAGATTTCTCAAGCATGGGATACAATAAATTCAAAGTAATAATATACTCAAATGGAGACTTTTCAACAAAAAAATATTTCTCTATGGCTCTGATACCTCTTACTCCTATATTATAGACAAATAAAAATAACATAGATTAGAAATAGACAAAAATAATGTGAAGTTATTCCTAGATTACAGAGAAATAGAAACAACTTGGATTACAAATAGACATAAACAACATGGAGGCTGGAGGCCGCATGGATATGACTTCTAGTTAATATTTCAAACAAATTTTACAACATGATTTTACACAATAGAAGAAGATTTCTGATCCTCAATATCACACTAAACACCATAGGAGAGCATACATATTTCTTCTTTCAAACTGACAAAGGAACAAAGCCACTTACAAGTAGATTATACATATAATTTTTAAAAGGAATCCATGAGAGATTATTCATAAGGAGGAATATTTAATATTTAATTCCCCTTTACCATTTCAAACCCTTCTTTAGTATTTAAAGCTGATAATTTGTTACTCAAAATAGGTTGTTAGTTTAACAAAATATAGTCTCCTAAAAAAATAGTGCAACACTTGGTCCCATTTTATCCCCTAACATAATTTTTGCCACCTCAAGGTGGGATACATGAGTATTTGGAGGGTGAAGGATTTTTTGAGTATGTCTTTTCACCTAATGTAATAACTTGAGTAGAATTAACAAGAGGAGCTTGACTCTATGTCATAGGGCTAGGAAGAGGGGGACTAGACTCAAATTCTTTAACATATTGTTTTGGCTTATATTTAAGAATGGCATTAAAAAATTTAGGGTTTTTATTTCCCATTGCTATTTTTTTACTAACAATCATCTAACCCTCATCCTTTTTAGTCATTTTTGACTTTTCAATTATCCATTTAGGGTTTGGACATATCATGAGTAGATAGTCATGAATTTTATAGTCGATGGCTTGACACTAAAAGTAAGTGTTAAGAAAATTTATATATGCTACTTTTTGTGTGAAACACTTGGACCCCTACTTGATTTTCCATATAATCTTTCAAGTCTTTTGTGAGGTGAACCTCAACATAAATTTATTTTTTGGGTTAAGTAGAAAAAAATGCTCAAGCTCATGACATATCACATGCCTTATAGGCTAAACTATTTTTTCAAGTAAGGCCCAAAGTAGGAACAATTAGCCATGCAACTCAACCTATGTGTGAACTTTGAGTGAGGCTTATTTAGAAATATTAAAATCTTAAATCTAACTTAATTAAAATTTTTGGGTGTTACACATGAACTAACAACTAGACTTAACAAGTAAAACTTGTACATGTTGTTACTTGTTTGATGAAAATAAGATAAAACCATTGGTAGGGTTACATACCCATCTTAACTCAATACCATGATATTCCCAGGGGTGATTAATCTAAACTTGGAGAGTATGCTCAAAAGGAATAGAACTAACATAATAAGTTATAAGACTGATTTTCATACCAGTTAAAAAATAAACTAAATGAAATCAATAATTAAGAACATGTATATAGGATAAGAGGGTTTAATAAAAACATTACATCATCATAGACCTTCGAGACAAACTCTTGAGTTTGTTTTGGTGTCATGTTCCCATCCGACTGTAACAGTAATTGCATCCAACTAGTTTATAGCTATAAATAATGCTTAAACCTATCAAAAGGGTAGGGTTAATGTCAAATTTAATGTAACAAGTGTCTAAAAAATTATTACATATGTAGTGTAATGGTGTGGGTTTTACAAGAGGGGAATACATATATATCTCAAGCTTCCAAATTCCACTCATAATTTGCATATAATCTATAATTTAGAAAATAAACAAAAAAACTATGGATAAACCTATGCAAACACATAAAATAATGCATTGACATTTAGAATCACACTTTGCGGTCCATCATCATGATGATTTAGATCACATCATAATTAAATTATCCTAATGATACATTATGAAGTGAGATCTAAAACATCAACACATAATTTGAGATGTTTAGATAATTTTATTAAAAAAAATGTTTATTTTTACCTTTACCTTTTATTGTATAGTTTTTTGATGTTTTAAGGGAAAACACATAATGTGATCTTAGGCAAACAAAAGTACACTAGAAAATATAAACATGCACACAAGATAAATTTGATTTAAATAAAGTAAAATAATAATAAATACATATTTGAAATATGCAAGAATTTAGAATTAAAATGCTTACAATTTGACTAAGGATGTTCAAAGAAAAATATTTGAATTATAACTTACTTGTGTATTGGTAGTGGTTGAAAATGATGAAAAGAATGGTCATGAAACAATTCTAAAGTAAACCTAGAAAAACTGTTGTGATCTAAGGATGCGCAAAAAAATGACCAATATTGAATTAGTTTTATACTATTTGACCACTATCAAGTTGGTTTGATATTATAAATTCTTAGAACTAGATTTATATGTTAAACCAGTAATATACACTTGATAAATATCACTCAAGGATCTACCCTTTAGTTCTAGTCCTTATTTTCATTTTTTAGGCTTGCCTTCACAATCCAATTGGGCCTAAATGCTTATCTTGGTCTGAACTTGATATTTTGATTACTTGGATCACTTTTAGTCCATAATATGCTTGAATTATGATATATATCCTTCACTATCAGTTACAAAGCTCCAACAACTTTCCATATTCTTGGATAGTTACATTTAAACTTGGATAATAGTGTCAACATAACTATCCTAGATCCAATACAAGTGTCCTTGCCTTTTATACACTCAAAATTAAAAATATTTTTATCTATACAAGTCAACCTAATAAGTTTAATTAACCCTTTTATGAGAATATTTTCAAAAGGTGTGGTATAAACACAAATTAATGCCAACTTGTTATTCATCTAGAAAATACCAAGAAAACACATATTCAAGCTCATTAAGTCAATTAAACAACTGAGTTATACTACCCTATTCTTCCTTATTTATATATCAGTCATAGGAATAGTCATATTACAAGTCTAAAGCATTTTAAAAATACCCATAGGCCATATTTGTCAAGTTACAATCTAGATCATTTACATGCACTTATATATAATATGTTTCACACTTGTGTACATACAAGACAACACATAGGGGACAACTACATATGTTTAAGACCCTATTTAAAGTGTTGGATATCTACCTAATGCTCATTGATAGAGGTTTTCTTTAGGTTATTTCAAAATTTTGAACCCATTAATCCATTTTTTTCAAGGTGCCAAGACTTAAGAGGAGGATTTAGGGTTTTAAGTTATATTTTGATATTGAAAGCCTATGCACATAATTTGAACACATAATCTGAAAGGTGATAGAAAACCCAAAAATACCTAGATGGAAGTTTCAGTCAATAGTCAATATTTCATATAAGACATGCATTTAATCACAAGCAATAATGTCGATGCAAGTGTCCCCAAGGTGACGTAAATATCTGTGCTAGTAAAAAGCTAATTTTTAGAATCTAATGACTGGATCATAGTCTTCAGATAGTCTATTTATACACTTGCATTACTCAAATCCACCTGTGCATCATTTTATAAACTAAGTATAATTTTTCCATCATGTTTTTGTTATTATAATATTGAATGTTACACTTTCTATATTTGACACATCCTTATATTTAGTATTTTCTTATCAAAATATTTTTAGAATCTTAATTCATTAAATAGCCTAATTTTTAGAGTATATTAATCCTTGTTTGATTAATCTACTCTTTTTTGTAATCTTTATTTCCAAAAAAGGTTAAATATATATTGGGTGTCTAGTGTAACATTTACAAGGTTCAAGATTGTCTATTTACGAGTTTTGTTTATTTGCTCGTGTTGATAAAAAAATCTCCCAATTTCTCAAAATTCATTACATATCTCCAATAATTTCTATTTTTTTTATCTCAATTGTGTCAAATATACCTAAATTTTTTCAAGTGCATTCATCTTTGTCTTCTGATAAAAAACCTCTCTTATATTATTGAATTGATGTGTAGAACTTTCAGATTCACTTATTTCTCTCAACTCTAATCAACTCCAATATAACCTGTAAGAGTGTTAAAATTAGAGTAGTCATTTGGGGGTCTACCTTAGTCAAAAATTTATTCTTATTTAGTCTAGAAATTAAAAATCATGCAATTTATTAAATCATCTAGTGTAAAATGAAGATCCTTACCCTTATCCCTATGTATGAGATACAAGCAACTAGTAGATTTTATATGATCTTTCACTATTTCAACTATGTATATCTCATGTAAAAATTAAATCCTATGCATATTTATTCATTTTTTGCTTATTATACTTTTAATCAATATAAAATAATAGAAACAATGCATAAATTTAGATTACAAAAAATGGGGCAATAAACACAACAATATGAATTAAAAGGGGTTGATTGATATTGCAACCACTTTATTTAGAAATGAAAAGACAAGAGAGGGAGTATGTACTTAGCTTATTCTAACTTTTTATTTATCACAAAAATATGTCACAAAACCTAGAAATGTTATGTACATGCTCCGTCAACTACTTAGTCTTAAAATAGAGGTCGAAAACCTACTTGGTCATTGTCAGCAAAGTCAAACACCTATGGTAGCCACCACTATCAAGGTTTAATAGTAGTGTCTTTGTGCATGGTGGGCATTTTTAACTTATAGGAGCCCTATGATTGCACTTGTAATTTGATTACATGTGTGTGCACCTATTTGATCATGCCTATTGATACCTATTTTTTTGTCTATTTTGTTTGAACCTTAATTGTGCTATATTGACTGCAAGATTCCATTATAAGGGGTTAGTATTTTGGGTTGGATGACCCAAACCACTCTTTTTTGATTGTATGAATGTTACCTACATTATAATACTTTGAATAGGGCTCAAATTACACATAGTTATCCCAATTAGGAGTGTGTATGCTAAATCATGAATAATCTATACTGTAATTCTATATTTCAATCTTTGATACCTGGCACCATGTAACTTTGACTTTTTGTATTCATATTCCTATCACATTTCATTGTGTCACCTCAAATTTTTATGTTTGTTTGATTATCAAAATGGATTTGTTGCTCAGAGGAGTAGGAAATGGATTACATAACCAATATGTAATATTTATTATTATAATGATAATATTTGTCATTGATTATAATAATCCATAAAAATGGATTAACCCATAATTCTTAAATTAACTTGACCTTGGAGTTGGAATTTGAATTAGAGGCTAGAGTAAGCTAAATGTGAACCTTGCTAACTCTGTTCATTTATGACATCATGTTTAGTCGAGGAGGACTTGGTTGTTAGACCATGGTTGTTTGTTGCCAGTAATAAAATTTGTAACATAAGCATGTTATGGGACTATAATGGCAATTACATTACTTTTGTATTTCCTCAAGATATGATACCCAATGTAAGAACCTCCCAAATTTTATGGATTATTATTATCAATGACAATAATAATAATAATAATAATAATAATAATAATAATAATAATAATAATAATAATAATAATAATAATAATAATAATGATAATTCCTTATTGACTAATTACTCGATTGCCTTCTGCTATGAATAATAGGTCCCTTTTTATGGTAAAAAAGACATAAAATTTTGAGGCATCATAATAGGATGTGACATTCTTCCCCTCATAGAGGAAGCATTGAATTAATGTGTGGTCAAAATATAATCCATTTGGATGCTCATCATAACAAGTCCTATCCACCTATGTCATTGAGAAGGAACATGTCATCAACATTTTGTGTTTCTTCTTCTCCTTTAGGAATCATTTTTCATGCCTATTAGTTAGGACTCCATACTCTAGCTTGAATTCCTTTCTAAATAGAGATATATTTAATTGAATGTACAAGCCCCAAGGCCATCTAATCATGTATTAATACACTCCCAATTTAAGGATGTATATAATTATTTGAGGAACCATCTATTCATTATCATATTGTTGACCTAAAAAATTGGTCTAAGCTACTACAAGTTATCTTTATTACATTAATTTTAAATATTAACCCATTAATTTTTCTACCTACATAACTCAAACATGCTCTAAACATACATAGAAAAACCTAGTGGTATGCCCCACATTATTCCATTTTCTTATTTGAATGTATTTTTACAATTTTTTTAAGGTGTCATACACCTTTTCTAGGGTCATTAGTCTTAAAATATTCACCTAGTTACCTTGGTTGATTCGATTGTAGGGCTATACCCTAAATTTTTTTATTTATCAGAGTCTTAAACTTTCCCATTTAGGTATGACCTTACATTATTTGAGATAAAAATAAGACTAATTATCATAAGAAAGAGGAAAGTTCATGAAAATTTGTCAATCACTATTGACATCTGCCCTTAGATAGAGTTACCATACTAGAAGAATAATATGTGATGTCAATTTTAATTTGTCCTCAATTAGTGAAATAGTTAATCTAGAGGGTCACCAAATGATTTTTTCGATAATGATGTTAGGGATATTAAAAGTCATAAGGAATGCTCATCACATTGAAGTGTTAAAAACTATAAGGAAATGAGGAATTGTCTATATGAGTGGCCCAAAATCCACTACTTGAACAAAATATTCAAAAACATGATAGTTTTACTATAAATGTGCCATGTGAAAAGATAAAAAAATATTCAATAGGGTCCTAAAAATGAGGCCATGTTAGGTACACTTCACAAGGTGAGGGGGAAGTGTATTTTAAAATCCAATAGACTATAAAGTTGCATAGAACGTAGAAAAACATGTAGTTTCAAAAATAACAACTTAAAAAACAAAGTTCATATGTAGAAGATATGGCTCATTTAAGATTTATAGAATAAAGATAAAAATGTGAAAATAAATTATTGTGTGGGGGACTAAGCACCTGTCAGAGTGTGCCCCACCCTTTGGTCTTTGATGATGATATTTAAAAGAATAAGTTCAGCCATTGCATTTTATAAATGCAATAAAAATGACCTATAAAAAGCCCCATCAAGATGAAAATCACACCCTCTAAGTGAAATAAAAGTGCCCTACGAAAATCTACCAAAATAAAATTCATAAATGATCACATTAATGTGTAGATCTCAAAAAAAAATTTAAGTTAAAATAATACAACATGCAAAAATTCCAAATAGAACTCAAGATATGAGCACAAAAGGTGCTTGAATGATGTTTTCCGTAAGGTTCCATTGTAACAAATGTTGTACCATAAAAATTAGGAGCCAAAAATGTCCCAAAATTAGATTCACTACATCTATGCCACAAACATGAATCCAACTAAAAAAAAGAGAGTCTTATAGGCCTCTTAGATCATGAGTTATGCCTCATGAAGTAAGAAAATGTCAAAATTGACCTAAGAGGGTAATAATATTGTATTAGGAGCTAAACAAATTGTTGATGGTCATAAATACCTAGGGGGTTAGTGTAGAATCCTGACCATTATTTGTTAAGGCATGCACCAGTCACATATAGTGTGTTTTAACCTTTTAAGACTTAGTGAATTTAAATCCTACATTTGTTAAATATTTGAGTGGACTAAATGGAGGAAATAATGTGCAATAAATACAACCACTGATTTGTTATAGAATTGACTAGCTTTGATTTTTCTAAAAATAACAAAAAATAGTGAAAGTGAGAACTTAGCTGGAAAATAACTAAGATGGATGATCTGGGTGCTATAAATTGAGGTAAAAGCTAGTATGAGTGTCATAAACTAGATGTCAGTGTCAAAAACCCTCTTGGATAGTAGAATCATAATTGGAATTTACTACCATTATTGGAAAAGTGGTGGTAATGTCCTAATATTAGCTGTAGTGTCCTTTGTGCAAGATTATCTCAAGCTTCTAGGTGCACCTATGTCTGGATATCTAAGGTCTGTTACTATGTGCACAAGTCCCAAAATCTTGTATTTTTCCTATAATGACTAATTTAAGAATGACTAGGGATGCCTATGGCCCACATAAAGGCTACGTGTGATAATAGGCTCTAGGATAGGTCTAGGGCTAAGCTATGGATAAGTAGACTTAAGTAACATTCTTAGCACTTAAATACCACTTTTGGGTGATTAAATTTTTTCCCCACTTTATTATATAAATGTAGCAAAGTGAAATGACTAGGATAAAGGAAATATAAAGTGTACCTATACTTACCTAAGAGGTGAAGCCCATGAAGCTAGGTCTAAGTATGTGAATCATGCTCTAATGCATGTCCTGCAAGTGAAATGTGCATAAATAAATCCTTAAGAGATATCAAAAGGAAAAGATTATACTAAGAAAAGAAGTAAAATTGAGTAAAACTAAATAAAGAGATAGAAGAGAGGAAAGGAATGATTACACCTGACTGGGTATGTGAACCAATGCATGAACCTGGTGACAACCTATGTGTGTGCATATATATAATGATCAATCAGTGAATAACATAGATTGAGCTGATGGATTGCTCAATGCTCATGTGTGGGTGGCTCAATTACTCAATTTAGTTTTGACACCATCATTGCCCACCCATGCTTGGTGGATCATGACCTGTGAATAGCATGGATTGGACTGATAGTGTGTCTAACTCTCTCATGTGGGTGGTTCAAAAACTCATGTAGGTTATGACTCCATCATTACCCACCCATGTGTAGTAGATGCATCTAAAAATAAACTACATAAACTAACTATAAATGCCTAACTAGGTATGTCATCTCTACAGTCACTCGGGTACATTAGGTAGTTCTTTGCCATTCAGGAATGCCAACCACTGCAGATGGAGTAAGGCATGAAATTGGTGAATAACTTAGAATATGATGTCATGTGTATATAGTGTAGATAATGACATGAATTTGTCATTCCATATAATCAATTGATGTGTAATTGAGCATATAGAAATAATGTGCCACACACATGCCCCCAAGTCTGATTTTTGAGCATATGGATTCTGAACTGAGTTGTAATAAACTATATTCAGGTATCTAAACTGAATATAACAATGGTCATGTTGCATATGATACCCCCAATATGAGCAAACTGATATGAATCTAAGTTTAACTAGAATTAATTTGAGAAAAACTAAGTATAATTGATAAATCTATAATCAAAATCTGTGCAAACATGTACTGTACCTACTATAATTTTTTGGTCAATCTAGTTTTTTTTTGAAATTGAGGCTACTAGATAGTAGTGTCATGGCTTGGAAAATAGTTCAATTTTAAAAAATGTGGTACTAATATCCCAATTTGGATGCTATTGTCCTTTTGGTCTAATTTCTATGCAACTATACTACTTTTTGGGTCACTATTTTCACACTGTGTTTACTCGAGTCTAATTTTTTGTAACTGAGCATGTGTGCTAAAAATGTAATATGAGTGCAATATAGGAGCCCAATATCTATGAAAAATCCCTATAAATTCCCCCTTGTTTGAGGGGAGTTATTGAACCTATGCAAGACCTGTCCTCAAAAGAAAAATCTCTACAAAATGTGTGTTAGCCAGAGCTTATATGATATCTACATAATAATTTAATATAATGTGCATACATAACATCAAAATGTAAGATAATTTGAGCATAAGTATGTAATGTAATATGTATGTCATATATATCATTCACAAGGGTGTCAAGATAGATATAATAATGTATGTAACAATAAATATGAATAATAACTATGTCGCTACCAAGGGGGATGTTGGGTGTGGACCCTAATTGTCTTCTAGGATTAGATGTTCAAATTCTAATGTTTTTTCAGTCGAGTTTTGGATCCCATTCTTTATATCCATGATGGTGATGGGGGTTTCAAGGGGGGCTTCACCCCCCTTGTGGGGTCCACCCCTAAAGGTAAAGTTTTATTAAAATTACCTTGTAAAATTATAATTTCATAGTCAATCTAGGCCATTGATGAAAGGTTTCCAGATTTAATGATAGAGGTTATGTTTAGGTGTTTTTCCACCCTAAAAGTGAATTGAGATATGGCTGAGAGGTAAGAGAAGATTATTATACATAGAGAGGAGGCAGATAAGGTAGAGAGATGTAACACATTTTGTTTCAAGATTTGTTTCTCCCTTGTATTGTTGGAAATAATATACTGGACAAGTTTGGTAGATGTAGCCCATCTTGGGTGAACCACGTTAAATCTGGTGTCTCCTATTTTGTGCATGTTTATGATTATTTTTTATATGTTTGATTGATTCATTTCGTAGTTTCTCTTGTATTTGATTTGGGGATAAATCTATGTTTTATTTTATCCTAATAAGGGATGGGGCATGATGTCCATCATGACACCCAAGTAGGAAGGGAAGATGCACAAGGTCCCTCATGGAATAAAAAAATAGTGAGTGTAACAAGTAAATATAAGTGTCATGGCCATGATACATATAAGAAAGCACACATACAAAAAACATGAGGCACAGAAAGTAGGTCAAGGGGCCATAATACAAGGGACATGCGCACACCACTAAATTTGAGAAAAACAAGACATATAAGGACATGTTAAAATATCCACATAGTCAAGCATCAAGCAAGTTGGCTTAGAACCACATAGAAGGACATGTTCAAATGTTTTCATATGCAATCAATAAGGCACACACAAAGACATGGAAAATGTCCAAAGCATACATACTATGAATAGAAGTGGAATAGAGCTAAATAACAATGTCATATTCAAATGCCCTTGAATAGAAGAAGTATAAAGATACAATCAAGTCTAAACTAGGAAATCTAGAAATGAAAGTATACATGAATATGTAATAAAAATCTATGTAAGATCAAGGATGTACATGTGATGAGTTTAAAGTAGTAATAGTCAACAAAAAATCTGAGTAAGTGTACCATGATCAATATCAAGATATAACAATGATAAAGCTGTGATGTGGAGTATAGAAAGATATAATCTGGTAATCAAAACTTTATACAGGGTGCCCCCAAGTGGGTGAATGTGTCAAATTAAGACCCATGTATTGGTGTATATGCCCCCATTGGGTAGATAATAACAAGTCTAGATTGGTGAAGTGGACTTAAGTCTTGAGTAATCTGCAAGCACTCGACAAGAACAAGTGAAGCATGTATGTATGATAAAACTAACTATACTAAGATAGATAACATATGTAGTGTATGAAAAATATATTAAATGTAAACATATCAATACGTACAATCTATAATTTTGTGTTTTTTAAATAATTATTTGAATGTTTTTATGTTTTTGAAGTACTATATTATTTTTATATTTTTTGGATATAAGATATGTACAAGCAACATGAAAATGAACTATGTATAAAAAATAAGAGAATAAAATTATGTATAAGAAGGGAGGATCAATATTAACTGATGAGCCTCATGGAAGACACCCTATCACTGTGTCTTGTTAAAAAATAAGAATGGTAATCTCTCATGCAGTGTGATTGCTATGCTGGAGTTGAATAATGTTATAGTATGCATTTGAGTATTATTCATCATTATGTTGGGTGAATATTTTGTTGTCAACTAACTAATGGCAAAATGGGTATATCGACCACAACACAATGAGATTTATGCAACAAAAAGTGTAGGTTTACCACAACATAGTGAGATAAATCCTCCTCTCATCAAGGGGAGGTTCCCTATTAATTATTATATATTTATATAAACTGAAAATAGACTCAGGGGTGAGATTACACCATCCATCTCTCTTTTTTTAGAGATGATGTTTACAAGGCCAAAGAGAAATCCTTATTAATGACTGAAAGCATTTCTCTTCTTTTAGAAATGATGTTCAACAAATAGAAAAAAATCTTCTCAAGTAGTAACTAGATCCATGAGAAACCCATGAAAACACAAAGTCTTTCATTGTTCCCCTTACTGATTTAGAATGTAAGTAATAGTAGAGTGAAGTGCAGCTCAAAGTCTCCACTGAAAACTACAATAGAGCATAATATTACGAAGGATAACAGTAGTTCAAAGCCTTTCTAATACCCTTCCTGATAAAACATGAAAAATATGAACTAATGGTAATTATAGCAACACAAAGTATTCATAATTAACTTGAGAGATTATTAGAAAAAGGACATAAGAACAATCTCCTAAATAACATAAGTTATTCCAATGCAAAGTCTGAAAGTAACCTGATTTCTCATTCATTCAAGAAAATATGATTTACAATCTGAGCTCAAAGTCTCAGGAAGCATCTCAATTTGGGCAAAGTTTTTTGCTCTTGATTATCAAAAATATCCTCCTATTACAAAAGAGGCTTACTCTACATATAGGGAGAAGCCTCTAAGAATTAAGAAAAAACTTAAATATTATAACCTAGTCAAAGATGAGAGTCTTTGTTGACTTTGGACTTTCCAAAATTTTACATGTATTTACACATGACAAAAGTAAATGTGCAAATGTCCAAAGCATTTACAAAAGTGCATTTAGAAGAATGGAAATTAAACCAACAGAAAATTGATTCAATTTGTAGCTCCATCTTTCCTTATATGAGTGTCGTACATGGTGATAGCCGCCTGAATCCTGATACTGTCTGGATCAATAGTATTTTTGAAGACCACCTTAGCCCTGACTATGGCGTCTCTCACTACTGTGATTAATATCACATGACTAGTTAACCTAGTTTTTAGATTATCTAGAGTTAACTGATTATCCAAGATGTTGTCCATAGAGGCCACTAAAAATGTTTTATTCTTGAATTCTTTGCAAAACATACCTTCAAATTGTTGAATTATTTCTTCTACTAAAATGAACTAGTTGTCTTGTGTGGTAAGTTTCCAAGGCAGCTGCTCTAGTTTATGCAATAGACTGAAATCACTTTGTTCACTGAGATCTCTAGAAGATTTGAGGTCGCTAATTAATTCCTTAAGCACCTGACTCCTATATATTAATGCTTCTTTAGTTTCAATATACGAGTCTCTATCATCGATGACACTAATTGATATTAGAGTGCCTATTTTTAGCTTCTTCATATCTGTCCATTAGCCAAGATATTTATCTGTGCTTTCAATATCCTAAGAAATGATATTGATAAGCTCATCTAGTTTAGCTCTCATTTTATTCATCTTACCCATTTTCTCAGATAATTATATAAACAAGGAAATCCCTTGTGCATGCATCTTATCTAAGTAATCCTGAAGTGCTTTGCCCTTGAGATAGGTTCTTTCTACTTTTTAAATCATGGGATCATCTATGGAGATAGCCTCTAGAGTTACTGCATCTAGAGCGAGAGTGATTCCTCTTATCACTATAGTCAATTATTTCACCATCACATCATAATGATCCTTCATTTCTCTTTCCCTATAAAATTTTTGAACCATAATGTCCATTGCTGATTGCAAATCACTCTTAGCACTTTTGTGAGTTACTTTACCTAACTCAATTCGGGAGACAGTGTAATCACTCATATCAAAATTTTCAAGAGTTACATCTTGTGGAGGTCTAGCAACTTCTAGAAATTTGTGCCCCTTATCTCCAAACATCTTTGAAAGGATTTTTAGCTTTTTGGGAGTCTTGAATTTGGTTGAAACTATTTTAGTGAAATTGAAGTCATCTGGAGAGATGGCCTATTTTTTCCTTTTGGGTGTGTAAGTCGATAACCAAGGTGGGAGAGCAGAAGCACTTACATTAGCAACAGTCCCTGTAATTGGTGTCATTGGGGTAGCACCTACACTACTGGTGGAAAAAATGGGTGTAGTATCAGTTAAAACCACACCTGTTGCTAAATGGTTGAGGGTAGAACTATCTCCGATGTTAAAAGATGAAGATGACAAATTGGAGGTGGATCTTGATGAATGAAGAACATCTCCAAAAGTGCTTTGAGGGTTGCCAAAAATAATTTTAGAAGGAGAGGTGGCTCCAGAAGAGGGAATACTGATTAGAGAAATAGGTGAAGGAGTTACATCAAGTGAGTTGGGTAGAGAAGAAGAAGTTCTTGCGTTTAGCTGTACACTAACTTGTGGAGATAGAGTTTCCTTTCCCTGTTGACCTGCGGGCCTATCATCAGTTTCCATCTATTCTATCACTGGTTCTTCAACACTTTGTCTCTTGACTTTCATATCTGCTACTTCCAGCTCCTTTTCTGTAACTTTTAATTTCTTCATTACAAATATGATCCTAGGCTTATGTGGCCTAGAAGGAGAAGGAACATCAATTTTATTCTTCATCCAGTTTTTCATTCTTCTCCTTGTTTCCTCTTGAAATTTGGCCTCTATTCCTATGATGAACTCCTTCAAGGTGATTCCCTTATTTGCTAACTAATCATTAGTGTTTGCCAATATTGATTTGAATCTCATTCTCAGGGAAGTAAACTCCTTCTAAGACCATTGGATCAGGGGGAGAGGGGCATTGGTGACTTGTTTAGCATGGTATCTATTATTGATCAAATCTCCATCATCTACTATATTTATAGGGATATCACCGAGTCTTAGATACTCTATTTGCTCAAGAGATAATCTACTATAGTCCATCTTTCTAATGTCTTCTGCTATCCTCAAATTGATCCAAATGTCTTCGATCATAGGCTCATGAAACTAGGTCTTCCTCCTGATCTTGTCCTTCACGCCTCTATAGTCAAAATTTGGTCTCCTTTTGAAATGCTTCATAGTCACAAGTTGCATTTCAGTCTCCATTGCTCTAGCTTTTATAGCAGTCAATACTGAGAATTTACCAATTTCAATTGGGAACTTGAAACTAGGTTTCTTGAGTTCCATCTACTTATTGTGCACGACAACAATTTTCCTGTACAACTCCATCAAAACTAATTTGTCTGAGGGGAATCTTGGAAGCATATATGGATAACCTTGGAAAAAGCCAACTCGTAGATAATAAAATGTAGGGAACTAAAAGAACATACACCTGAAGTCATTCACAACAGTCTAGGCTTCGTCTGACACTCTTTTTTGTTCTAATTAGGGATCAAAAAGACATAAAAATACTACAAATAAAGCATCATTTACCCTCCTAAAATGATGGATATAACCCTTTAATGTTAGCTGAGGGTAATATCAATATACCAGAGTTATTTTCCTATCTCCCTCTGATGTTAAACCTAGGAAGGTTCTCATTGATGCTGCAATATATACCAGGTATGAAGTCATGTAAAATTTAGAGGTAGTGGATACCTTTATCAATTGCTCATGCAGAGCATTGCTGATTTTCTCTCCCCAAAAAATGACTTGTTTACCTTGGAGAATTATCTTAACGATGGGGTACATCCATTCATGAAACTAAGAGGAAGAAGGTAAACCTCGTACCATGTTGAGAAGAGTGATTAGTCACCAAATTCTTCTATAAAATCACTCCTTGGAAAGTTTTGTGGCCATCTGGACAAGTTCGCTCTAGGAGTTTTGAGCCATCTATAATTGATCACTTTCTTTGCTTTTTTGAGATCTTTGTCATATTCCTTTTGTGCTTCAATGAAGTCAAGCTTCAACACATCAATAGTGGGGGGCACATGAACACTTTATCGATGAACTTAGGGTCTAGTCTGATCACCACATTACCACCAACATCTAACATAGCCCTAGTATCCTTGTAAAATTGAGCACACTGGAGAATGAACTCAGTGTGATGAGCTGCTATAGGAAAAGAGGAGACCATATGGATATTACTCTCAATTATCCTTTTCATTTTAGGGCTAGGGTTGCTTGATTTGGTTCTTTCTACAAACTTAGCCATATCCACATGCTCGATCTCTGTATCCCTAATGTCGTCGACATTAGAAGTAACCAAGGTGACTGGAAAAACACCTTGGTACTTATACTTCATTGTCTTCAGCTTCTTTGGAGAAATTTTAGTCATCTAGAAGAACTTTTGTTGAAAAGACATCGATGAAGAGGGATCCTTGAGAGAAACTACAATAAAAATCATGATCGTACAATTAGGGGAAAAATTAACAATCTGGGAAAACTACATTTTTGACGATCACGACCATGGGAATGCGCTTGAGAGAAGGCTAAGGTGCGAGCAAGTTGGTAAGTGAAAGGGGAGCGGGCTAAAAAAAAATGAGAAAAATGAAATTTCCCAGCGTTGGGAAAAATGGAGGGAAAACATACATGGGCGGCAAAAATTGCTGCCCGTGCATGTGGGGGAAGGTCTTGTGTATAGGCATAAAAAAATACTACCTATACATGTTGTGAAGGATGGATGTGCATCAGTGGAAATTTTTTCTACCTATGCATGTTAGAGAGAGTCATGAGGTTGTGCATCAATGATGAATTTCACCACCTTTGCATTGGTCGGTAGCTTTCGTGTAAGGGCAGTGAAAATTGCCTCCCTTGCACTAATTAGTAAGGGATCCGTAAGGGTGGTGAAATTCACCATCTTTACACTGGTTTGATGGCCACATGTAAGGGTGGAAAAATTCACTACCATTCATTGGTTAAAAGGGCTAACGAGTTCACTTGAGGGGGTTTAGGCTTTCACCTAGATGGGCTCCTTGTGGAAGAAGAGAGAAAAGAGAAGAAACAAAAACCTAGAAAAGAACAAAAAAAAGAAACTAAACTTGAAAAAGAGGAAAAACAAAAAAAAAGTGAAAACCTAAATAAGAAGAGAAAGCACACAACACCTTACTTGGTGAAATGCAATCCCACGCTTGAATCTGAGAAAATCACGCTCCCACTCATTCGCACAATTAACTAGATGCAGGGAGGAGGGGAAGATAAACTGGAATGGTTCAAAATGAGGCTCAAAATGGTTTAAAAGGGTGAAAAACAACCCCAACCACTTGGCATGTGTAGCCATAAATATTGTGCATGAAAATTGATATCATGCAGGGGCAACAAAATTTGCCACCTCTGCATGTGAGGTTGAACAAGGATGTAGGGGCAAAAAATTTTGCTGCTCCTACATGAAGGGATGCAAAGGATGCAGGGGCAAAAAATTTTGGTGCTCCTATAAGAAGAGATGCAAGGGTGGAAAATTTTGGTGCTCCTGCACAGGAACTCAAAAATAGCATGCAATGGTGGCAAAAATTACCACCCTTGCATGTGAACTAATAAAATGCATTAACTCCTTGAAATTTATCAAAAATTTGATGCTCTGATTACATCAAAATCATAGTGATTTTCATGTTTTTTGAGAAATCATAATGAGGGAACATCACAAAATTTTCAAGGATGCCAGTTGACCAAACATAAGATCAAGAGAAACTTGCCTCGAAAGATGAACCTAGAGTGAAAAACATGAAATGGACAAGTTTCGTAGGGGTTGTTATAAAAATGAGCATAGCTAATTTTGGGAACAACACATTAGAATCATAATAACTTGGAATGCTAGAGGGAATTGCCTCATACTATGGAGTTAACCTTTTTGAATCGTGCTGTAGAATATTGAGTGTGATTTTACCCTTTGGAATTGTGCTTATTGTAGGCATATGGTGTTCTGGAGGCTCTTTTGATAGAAAACCTTATTAGAGAGTGCTTGTTGTCTTAACATGATTTTGAATTTACAACTTAAGTTCTTGCTCTTTTTGTAACATGTCCTGTGTATCTGGATATTGTGCCTTGATAAATTATATCTATGAATGATTTACCTTAGGATGTTCAATAAAATCAAACCTTATAAACCAACATTATCAACTGCTAGAATAGGAGTCATCATGCGTGCTTGCCCAAACCTTGACCATGATAATCAAACTATTGTAGATATTTTTGACCAAACCCATACTACTTTGAAAGTTGAGCATCATTTTGGAGAGGTAGATTTACATATTTTACTTACTTTATCTATGCCTATTTTATTGTTGCTTGATCTAATTTTGATTTTTGAACCTTTTGTTGTTTTGAGTTATTTTTGGTAACCATTTTTGTATTGTATCTGAATTTGAACCTTTATGAATTTGTAGATGTGCTATTGTATGTTTTTTAGATGATGTATCACTATTTGAGATATTTGTATCCATTATCTATTGTATTTTCCTTTTCAATGCTAAACATGAATTAGTGTGGTGCCCATGCATAATAGTTGGATCTCTTCATTGGGTATAGAGGGCACATGTTGATCAACTTAGCTTTAATCATTTCTCATAATACCTTGAAATCTTATTTTATCTTTGAATGATTTTTTAATCACTAATTGTAGATGTACTTTGTTGTGATTTATGATTTGGATATGAAAGAGTGTTAGTCACAACTTTTCTAAGTGTAGAGGCATATACATGGTTTACGCTAACATATTTTGAAGAACGTGTACATGTAATGTGATTTGACAATAATGTGACCTATTCAATACTATTTTTGATTATGTAAATCTGATATAAGATTTCTCATACTAATAATTTAATCCCTTTAAGTCTCACAAGTGCAAACCCTAGTTGCTTCTAATTGAACATGTAGGCACACACTCTATAAGGAAGAGGTGCGAATAGGCTGAGAATGGGTATTAGTGATAATGTTATGGTCTATTTCATCTTATGGAGGAGTAATATCATGGAATTATTTCTAGGGAAAGTAGTTATCACCCTCATGGAGATGAGGAGGAGAAGAACATCCTTTCCTATTCATAAGATATGACATTGAAAATTGAAACCTGGTTGTTAGCTTATGTAATAGATCCTCTATATATATAAGGATTTGTTTCTTAATTGAATTTTTCATGAGAGAATAATGTCATAATAGAGGTAAAATGAAATATGGCATACATTTCAATTGATATAAATCATCATCTATACATGTGTTTATGTCTTTTTTGAGTTCATTCTATTTTAAAGGGAACAATCATGCAAATGAAAGTATTAAAATTTGAAACAAAAAGTGATACACCTCTTCTATAATTATTATATCAAATAAAATTATAAAATGTATGGATCTAAAATCCGAATGCTGGAAATGTAAACCCTAGGGTTATCTACTAGGGTTAGGGTTTATGCAATATTTGAAGTAAGTCAGGTTCACCAAATGTTTTTATCTTTTAGGAATTAGTGAATGTAAATCCTATGTTTATTAAAGAGATAAGTGGAATAAATTAGGTAAATAATGTGCAATAAATACAACCACTAATTTATTATAGAATTGACTAGCTTTGACTTTTCTAAAAATATCAATAAATAGTGCAAGTAAGAACTTAGTTAGAAAACAACTGAGATAGATGATTTGGGTGTTAGAAACTGAGGTGGAAGCTATTTTGAGTGTCATAAATTGGATCCTGATGTAATAACCCATATTGGATAATAATTTCACAATTGGATAGTAGCGTGTATTATTTCAAAAGTAGTAGTAGTGTCCTCTATACAAGACTATATTGATATTTTAGGTGCACCTATGTTTGGATATCTGAGGTTTGTTCCAGCATACATGAGTCTTAAGACCCTATATTTTTATTGTAATTATAGATTTAGGGATGACTAGGGATTCCTATAGCCTACATGAAGGCTAGATAAGTGTGATAATATGATCTAAGATAGGTATAGGGATAAGCTAGGGATATATAGTCTCAAGTAACACTCTTAGAACTCAAATACCACTTTTGGGTGATTACACAGTGACTTGGTGTATTATTCAATGGATAGTGGTTAGTGGGTGGTCTACATTAAGCATGCAGTCACTTGTTGCTTGATAGTCATAACTAAGAGTTAAAGTACAAGTCTATGTAATAATAAGATAAGTGACATCGACATAGAGGATGATGCAAAGGCATTGAATGGTGGATCTATGTGTGGCAAACTATGGTACAACCAAGTATAATGTTGTGTAGGGTGATGTGGTAATAGAAGATGCCACCTAGGAAACTAGAAAATTTTAGCTCTATCATGTAGAGTATGGTTGGAGTATGCTCACATAACAAGATTAGATCTAAAGGTGCCAAGTAGGTAGGAACATGCCAAATTCATATATATATGGTTTATATAGTCTATAAAATAATTTAAAAAACCCATAAGAAGGATAAAAAACCAAAAATAATTCATAAAAAACCTTCATCATCTATATGATGTGGGTCGTACCTAAACATGAGCTAAAAGACCCTACTTTTTTTTCTATTTCATATAAAAAACCTTTAATGTGTTTAAAGTTGATCCCTATGATCTGAGGCCTTTTCAACTAGATGGAAATGTTTATTTTACTCCAAGATGATGTAGAAATAATTTTCCTCTAAAACATACCTTAAAAACTATCCTATTCTATTAAGTTAGCCTATAATGGATCTGGTACCATATTAAATTAACATAGCTATGATATCATATTAATATCTAGTATAAGTAAGATAAAATAAGAATTAAGGCATAAATCATGTAGGAAATAGGTGATAATAGGATAACTAAAATGAGAAACCATAAATTATAAATTATTCATTCAATGTTCAACATCTGTGTGTATGTATATGTAAAATACAAAGGAAAAAAGATAATGTATATAAAAGTTACACAATTATTTCTCTTTTCCTATTGGCCACATTAAAGGTGGCATCTAATGATGGTGGCACATATGAGTTAGGTAAGCATTAAATGCATACTTGATCATGTGCACACACTAACTAACCTTAGTGGAAAATTTAACTAATGGTACACAATTAATATTTGCACCAATAAATTTTATCTAGAAAATCCCCAAATGATTTTTTCCATAACTATAAGAATAATTATGATTCATCTGATCACTTCTAAGTATGTGCATCTAGAAATTATTTTGTGTGATGGAGAAAAAGATAATCTCCTATGAATTTTACCATCCTAATCTCCAATTGAACTGGTCCTCCACACACCTCCTTATCTGGAATTTTGGTCCCATCATCAAATGAAGATGGCATATAAGGAAAGTAATCATCCATGAATCAATATTTTCATTTATTCATTTTCAAAGGTACACATAATCAACATGTTTTCTTAGTGTAAACATTGATAATATATCATTTTTGAAGCCAATATTAACTTGTGTAAGAAGTAGAAAGGGAGAGTATCATTAAGATCTTTACTTCCAACCATAGGGACTTTCAAATTTATTGCACACCTCTTATCCATTGAAAGTGGCCAAACCCTTCACAAGAAAGGTAAACATGGAATTGACAATGAGGAAAAAATACAATGTGTATGTAAGTCAATACTACAACTAATTTTATGCAACACAAATCAAGTGTGACAATGAATTGGAATAGGTAATGATACATTCCTTATATATACAAAAAAAAGCTATAAAACATTTTAGCTAGATAAACTAGGTATACATGCTTATGGCCATAATATTGGAATTAACAAGTCCACCTTTTTGCATCTAGACCTAATAATTTGATTATGGGTTATAATGTTACTAAGGATATACACAATTTCTCAGTACTCTCATTATAAAGTCTATAACTTAGTCCCTAGGTTTTCCCAACATACCACTCCTAAAATTTATTTAGTAACCAATGATCTCTAAGATACAAAATAAAAATGATATCTAAAAAGTGCATGAGAGATAACATTTTGCATTGAAATCCCATATCACCTATGTAAAACAATATCTCACTCACACTTTGTTGAGGATTGTATACATAATTTATAGTATTCACATAGCCTCAAAGGTCTCCTAGATAATGATTATCTCTTTGTGTTCCTTCACTCATATATTTCACTTGTATCTAAAAACTATTTTTCTTTCAACAATATGTAATTTAGAAATGAATGAGCCCATTAGGATGAGTTTTGAACCTAAGCTCTTCCACCAAAATGTAATACCCTCTTAGTTAGATATTGGAGGTTCTTACATCATGATAAAATCTTAACAATGTAAGAACCTCCAATATTTGATTGAGAGGTTCTTACATTGTGGTATGAGAGCTTAGGTCAACACTCACCTAAAGTGCTCATTCATGTTTTTAAGTTACGTATTATTTAAATAAATCAAGTTTTCAAGTATAAGCTAAATTTGTGACTGAAGGAAGCTCATGGAGAGTTAGGCCTTGGCTAGGATACATCCTAGGTTGGGTGAAGACTATAAATTATGTATATGATCCTTGACAAAGTGTGAGTGAGATATCATCTTGCATAGGTGGTATAGGACATTGGGCCTATACATTATTCCTCACACACTTTTTAGAGATAATTTTAATTATGTATCCTAGAGATCATTGGTTACTAAATAAATGTTAGGAGGGGTAGGTTTATGAAACTTAGGAATTGAGTCATGGAATTTGGAATGAGAGTACTAACAGATTAAAAAAATCCTTAGTAACACTCTAACTCATAAGTGGGTTACTAAGTCTAGATGCAACAAGGTTTACCTATTAATTCCAAACTTATGGCCACAAACATGTATACCTAGTTTATTGGCTGATTTTTTTTATTTCTGATTTTTATATACATAATAAATGTATCAATTCTCATTCTAATTCATTATCATACTTGTTTTGTAGACCATAGCTATTTTTTTTTGGTAAAAAAATTTGTAACATGAGCTTGTTATGGGACCATAATGGTAATTATATTACTTTTGTATTTTTCAAGCTCTAATACCATAATGTAAGAATGTATGGTATCCGACTAGGAGGTTCTTATAATTCTACTCTATAAACTACTACAAGTTTATTCCTTAATAATTTGATATGTGTATATTCATTTAAAATAAATTATAATAGATTACTAGTTGATTCCTTAATGTTTCTAAGACTTACCAAGTGAATAATAACCTTAAGGGTGACTTATATTTATAAGTGACTCTTTTGTTAATTTCACACTATGACTGATCCATGAAACATGTCTATGACACCCTAATGGAGACCTTACTATTGACTAAATTTGAATTTTACTCAAATTGGGTCAACCCATGCATATTGAAACTTTTCATAAGTTCCCATATGTCTAAAAGGGTCTCATGTGTGTCTAAATACCTTACCTATCCCTGTTCTAGCCTTGGTCTAAGGCCATCTTCCTTGTGCTTGTCTAGTCAACCAAAATCAACTCTATTCAACCCTATTAAAACATGGTAAAATGTCCAAATTATCTTAAAAATTTCATAATATGGTCACTTATATGTTTTAAGGTGTTACTAAGTCATAATTTGTCCCTCACTATGTTTCATATGCAAAAAAGGCCTTTTGGTCACATTTTTAGCTCATTTAATGACTTGTATTGTTTGTCATAAAGGAATATTTGTCACCAAGAAATTATATAATTGGATAAAATCACAATATGTCAAGAGGTATTTAGATTCAGTTCAATAAGTAGTTTCATGCATGAAAATAGGTAAAACTCCTAAAAAATTGCTCCTTAATGGCACTTGTACGGACTTGGGAAGTCCACTTTCAGTTAAAATGTCAGAATATGCATCTTCACCTCCATGAAGTATTTAAAACACTTTTTTGTAGATAAAAGGTTATATGGATCAAAAATTTCTTTTATTTCTTCTTTTTTGCCTTTGCAAGCCAAAGAGAGTCAAATTTGTATACTTGGTACAAGTCATACAGGTGAAGTTGGGAAGAGTGATCTTGGGGGTTAAAATAGGTTTGAGCTAGATTAAAATCCATGTCAAGAAGTATAAATTTAATTGATACTGCTTTATGAATCATCACTAAGAGTCTAGACAACTTTTTATGCTCCATCATCCATGAGGGGCCTCCTTTTGAGCTAGTTTTTGAATTTTCTACTTTGATTTAACAAGATGGATTATTTAATATGTTTCTTATAACCTATACACAAGTTTCTCCATCAAAATATTATCATTAATATCCTCAAATTCCAAATAATCCTCTTCTAGGCTTGTGCATGCTTGCAAACTGCTCTTTTGCATCCAAAGTTGTCTCAGACAAAGCTACAGGGGTGTTATATAGTAGGATACTATTAAGTTTGAACCCTCATGATATTTTTAAAGTTTTATCTTAGCCTAATGAAAATTATTCATCCTTTATTAACTCATTATGACATTGAAGAACTATCCCAAGTAGCCAATTTGTGTTTTGGCCTCTTATCCCTGAAAAGTGCAAATAGAGGTCTAGGAGGTTGTTTCAAAACTTTGATGATACATTCCCCAATAATTTTCATTTATTATAATTATCTTGTTCTATATAATGAAGAAACACTATGATAAGTTTTAAGGAGGAAGGAATAGTGGAAAGTGGTGTTTGAGAGGTTCAAAAGTACTCTTGAAACCATTGAATTATATCAGTAACATCTACATGTTTGAGACCAAAAGAGGGTTTCCTTTAACCAAAATTGAAAATTAGGATTGTCTTCCATATATGAGTGATTATAAATTTTTAAAGTGTTATTAATGGATTTGGGGAATCATAATTGAGGATATCACTTTGTGTGGTGACTTTCCACACTCATATCTTGTTCATACATAGGGCAAAATGCCTACCTACAACTAGGGAGATAGGCAGTGAGCTTTGGATGTCTTATTGGTGTTTTGAAGGGGAATTTAAAGGAATGAAATAATTACAATGAAAATATTGTGACATTATGATATTTAAGGAGAATTAACACATACCATATACAAGTTTTCTCAGAGCCATCCCCACCTATAAGCATGTTTATAGGTTTGTCTCAGTCAGCAAGGGTGAATTCATGTTTGGAACTAAAAGTACATCAAAGGGAATAATCATGGTGGGAAAATTGTATAATATATTTATAAACATATAAAATTTAAAATTAAGTATTTAAAACTAGATTTAGGCCTCAAATCATGCAATGTACATCTACAGGTGTGACTGTGGAGGTAAACATAGTCACAGTCAAGGATTGGGAGGCTCAATCTCAAAGATCATTGTAACAAGGCAAGGTAAAGAAGAGTTACACATGATGAAAACATGATGATATGATATTAAACCTAAAATTATATCTTATTAAATATTTCCAAGGCCTAATTCATGCACATACATACCTACAATAAACCCTAAAAAGTTGTCACAATCAATTAGGCAAAGAAGATTCTTGTCACAACTTGAAGCTATAAAGGAGAGGATTTATAGTGAGATTAAGTGATAAATGGTTCCTAAACATTTAAATAATTATGTTTTCACCTTTAATGTACCTTAAATATTTTAAATCCACTATGGAAAGGACTCTAACATTGATGCACACAGTCAACATTCAACATCCTGCACAGTCATGTACCTAAAAGTCTGCCAAGGCAAATGAAGCAAGTTGAGAGGTCTAGAATAATCACAAAGAGATAATTTTTTTAAAAAAGAATAATTTTGAGTTGGATAATCACCTAAAATATCTAAATTTAATGACCAAATAGGACAACATGCCTCTTTTCTATCTCAGAGGTAGGGCACTTTTCCCTTGCATGAACCCTGTAAGTTTTGGAAATAAGGATGAAACATGGACCAAAAGTCGAGTAGACATTGTAAGATGATTATAAGAGTTGAAATAAATTTAATAAAACATGGGAAACCTTTCTATAATCTTTGATAAAAAAAATTAGGATGGTTTGGGTAATAAGGATTGTAGGTAGACCTAGTGAGCAAGGTACAAGCCTAACTCCAATTGAGATGTCATTCCCAATTTAAACCTTTGGAAAGAATTATAATGATTTGGATCATGTTCATGAGGGTATAAATTATGTGTTAAAACTATTTAAGTGCATATAAAATGTCAACAAGGTTCATTTTACTCAAAGTACAAACAATCTTATTAAACAAGGTCTAGGCCTAGTATCAAAAGGGGGGTCATTTTCATTTTTAGATCTTGATGAGATATTATGATGATTGAATCATTTATTTATGATGTTTATAGAGGTGTTTGAGATTTTATTTTGCATAAAAATCCATCAAGAATCTATTTTTTGGCTTAAAGGCACTCAAACCTTGCATAATGAATGGAAGAGACACGAGTGGCCATCTTAGAATGCTTAGAAATCCCATGACAATTTACATGGTGGCCCAAGGTGTTCAAGGATATTATAGAGGGTCCTAAAGAAGCCATAAGTGGAATTTTTTTATAACTCCAATGTCTGGTCTTTATGAACAAAGGCTAAGACCTAAAACCTCTTTAAAACCCTAACAAACCCCAACTCAAACCTGATGGAGAAAAGATTGCAAATGAAGCATAAAAATGGGGTAAAGTGACCATGAAACCAACTTGAATTCTTAGAAGACTCTATAGGCCCCTATTCCATGCAATTGAGTTATACCCTACTTGTATGGAAGAGATATAATAGAGATTTATTTGATATATTTATGTGTTTTGTAGGTGTGATTTTTTTTTAGATGACTAACCACCTTTAAGAGAGAGATTGAGACTTTATATAAGTATACATGCTCATTTATTAAGCTATATAATCTCCTAAGTGTGTCTGCTACCTTCTTCATCTCAGCTAGTCTAGTGAGTAGACAATGAACACTTAGTGAAAATGGTGAAAACTCAAATTGGGAATCCTTTTAAGGCTTGATTCATGAACCTGATGACTTGGAAACTATTTATAGTTGTCATTCCTCCTTGTTCATGGATCATATTGTATAATTGGAAGCATTTTGTGTGCCAAGTGTGATAGGTGCATGGAAAGGAGTTATTTGTGACTGTCAAGGATGATTGCTCATAACTAGAAGAATATGGATGATTAGAGACCATTACAATACATGTAGGGGATTATCAGTAACCCCTCTCCCTCAGATCAATCATCATACCTGAACCTATTTAGTGGTGAGGGAGTTTTATGAGGGCAAATCATGAGAGCAATTTCATGTGCAAGCAAAATAGAATCTACACCACATATGGAGGATTTTAATGACTTGGGAGATATTTATCCATATTTTCCTTATAAGACCTATCTCATTCCTAACTCTATGATTTTTATAACTCCTTGATTGATAAGTGTCTTAGTGACTCTTGAGCTTAACCTTCTCTCTCTTCTTTCACAATTGCTATAAAAACTATCCTTTTTGGCTATTGTAAAAATCTCTCCACCAAAGTATAGTGAAGCCCTACTAAATTTTTGCCTTGAACTAATAAAGAATGTTGTTTTACCTGATTCAAGATTTCACTAAGTACATGTTATGGTTGTTGGTATTATGAAAGTTTATTTTTCTTACCTTCACATGCTACTCTTCTTATTTCCTTGTGTGGATTAAAAGATCTCTTTTGCAGGTCATCAAGAAGTGTCTAATGTGTATTGTAAGTATATTGAGTAGCTCATTCATTAGTGTTTCTATAAGACCTATTGTCTAAGTCCTCCTAGACTAGACTCTCTCTAAGACCCCATGTTTGAAATATTGAAGTAAAAGAGAAGTGTTTAATTGGATGAAGTGTATGTGTGGGATTATTTTTGGTTCCAAGTGTATTGTATGTTGTGTGAGTAGAATATTTTTTAGTGTATCACCTACCCTAGATTAGATTCATTTTCAATTATCCTTCTCCCTTTTCACCCCTCAAAATCTAGTAGTAGGTTCGATCTATAGTGGTACATCAAGGGAACTAGCCCTAATCTAGAGATCCACCTCAAATTTGGGTCACGCATAGCCTTGAAGTGGTTTCATTATGCCACTTGAACTAGGAGAGACTTGTCATCTCCTTAATGGGTGCAAGTTCAAGTGACAACACTTACAATGTTAAAAATAACTACTAAAGGCTCATGGACACTTCAGATGAAGGGAGCCACTGATGGTAAATGACCTTTTTGAGGATTGCCAATACATTCCTAGAAGTGAAAAATAAGGATGAGGTACAAAAAATGTATGTCTAAAGGTGTTCATGTAAATCCTAAGCTAATCCTGAATAAATATGTATGATGGATATAGATGGATAAGATAGTGTATGGGTAGAGTGATAGGGGAAAGTGTGATTAAGAGTTAGATATATGTATTCTAATTATTTTGTGACTTTATAAGATAATACTATGAATATTCATATTATGTAAAATAGGGTAGTAATCATACAAATATTAATGTAAAAAGGTACATTGATATTTCATTTACTATATTTAAAATTGACAAAGCAATATGGAAGGGACACACTTAGCTTATTTCTTATTTTTTTTTCTCACTATATTTTTTAATGTCCCTAAAATGGCTATGTATTTATTTTATAATTACTCAAACCAAGAAACACGAGCTCAAACCTTATATTGATGCTGCTAATGAAACTTAGACTTTGTAATGATTGGTAGTACCTGTAGACACCTAAAATGGTATTATACATTTTGAAACATCAATTTTGACCTATATTTTACATAAATGACTTGTGTGTACATATTTGATTCTTGATCACATTTTTCCTTATTCATTTATATATTTATGGACTTGCCCAACATAATTTGCTATCATTCATTTTTTAGGATCTCCCTAGTTTGTGTCATAATGTTTTAAAATCATAAGAAGATTGTCACCATATTTTAGATCCATGATTTTCCCTCTCTAGATAGTGTTGGCAATAGTAATACACTATCAATAACCTATAATATTCACCTTCATTGATAATGTCTTAGAGCCTCTAACAACTATTTTTCAAATTAAAATCTCTCCTTTGGTTTAGCTTATGCATGTTTCACATTTTAGTTATAGGGGAATTGGAAAGATTCATCTATAAATATAATAAAATCCTATGGTATTAATCACTTGGTCACTACTTGGAAATTGAATGTAAAACCACTTACACATTGATAGATCTATTTACACATCCTTGAGATATCATACAAAAGCATCCAAATTTAAAAACACTTAAAAGAGTAATCATAAAATCCAATTATGAACACTATCACAAGGTTAAATTTTCATGTTGTTAGGTTGTTAAAATCCAAAGAGTTACATTGCATTTTAATGAAACATGATTTAACACACATATACATATATGGGAGAATTGTATGCAGTTTGAGCCCTTTTTAGAGTATAAAAATGTAAGCAATGTTCAACCACTCATTAGGAAGTTATTGGGGCCAGCCAAACCATATTTTACCCCCTTATTTTAGGTCAATCAAGTTTTGAAAGTGGATCTAGGGTTTCAAGGCAAAAGGAGAAAAAATCAAGAGTTGTGCATAAGACTATGGTCAAATAATTACATAGAACTCATCTAAACTGACATGTATAATGATTTATGGTAAAATAGACCAAAATTTATAGAGGTTTAGTTCTATTAAACACTTGACAAAACCTATTTACATAGGTGTCAAAACATTCATCGATAATACCCTGATAGGTCTTGACAGTCTATTTCTTAAATTGAGTAGTCACAGAGCCATTTTAGAACAATTCACGTGACTATACACAGACATTGAGCAATATATAAAAGAATATCCATGAAGTACCTTCTCCCTTAGTTATTTATATATTTAGTAAGTGCAATCAATATTTGTCAATTAATTCAT